>CM064909.1:75350036-75443630 GCA_032727855.1 Quercus ilex subsp. ballota | reverse complement strand
GTAAATACCTTAGAACCCTATAGACAAAAATTGGAAAGAATAGACCCATGTTTCTTAGACTTGCTCCTATGCGCCTCAGTCATCGTTTGAATGAAAAGGGATGGAAAACAAATAGAGGCATCAGTTACAAGGGTGTACAAAAAGTAACATCTCTCTATAGGAATAGTATGGACATGGGAAATGGGGAAGATGTTGTGACAAGCTATCCTAAACAAGATATAATGAAGCTTGGTTAACTCACTCGAGTTAATTCTTCGGTTAGATCCCCATGTCACTGATCTTCCGCAAAGAAGAGTCATGACATCAGATATATTAGGTCGCTCCGAGTATGGATAGGTAGGGCTACGAATAATAGGTACATTAAAGAGCCTCGGAAACATCGGCCTTAGTTATGATGAAACTTTGACCTCGAATCCAAGTACTCAGATACCCATCAGAGGAGTGGATATTGAGATTGGAATAGAACTCTCGAATCAGGGCAGCTGAAGGGGGTTGTAAAACTTTACATAGAGACAACCAATTCCTACACTGTAGATTCCTATGGATAGAAAGAGGTAATTCATCTAGATTGATTTGTCGTTCCGGCCAAATATTCCAATGCCGAATTACATTTTCAAACCTTTGCTCGCTTGAAACTGTTTCAAATCTTATTTGATCAAACGCAGTTGCAAGCTTAGATGAGGAGGCAGACACTCTTTTGGCTTTGGTTTTAATGGTTTTAGACTTCTTAGGAGCCATAACTAGGATCTATAGAGACGGAACGAAAGCACAACCGAAAACCAATATTCAAAATTGCGTTAGAGACACATAAAACAACAAAATACATTTGCATGAGTATATAATATACATGATGCATGGATACAATTAGGGCATGAATGAATGCATTGTAATGATCAATTTTACATTAACCCATGTAGTCAACTTATTTGAAAAACATGCGACACCCACACTATACATTGTGCAGCGGGGTTAATTTCAAGCAATTATACCCAATTCAACAAAACATGCTAACCCACCAATAACTACCAATCCATCAAATTGGCAATGTTTATCAATTTTTCCCAATTATACCGTATTCAACAAAACCCCAATCTAAGCTGTTATCAAAAGATTGGCGAATGAACCAACATGCATACCCAGATGTGAAATAACCCATATAAAGGATACAAAATGTGTCACCAACATGCATAAACAACAACTCATAAACTAAACTATCAAACACTAGTCCTATTCATCAGAATCCCCAAATTCCCAATATGACATGAACCCAAATTTCATGGCATATTTCACAAATCATGAGTTCTTTGCAACATTACTTGGTACAAAACGTGTGTACAACATCCATACCAAAAAATCCATTTCATATACCCACACCCTCCAAAATCCCCAAATTCCGTATGAACACATGAACCCTAACTTCATGTGTTCCTTCACAAATCAGTTATGTTTATGTCATTAAATGGTACAAATCGTATGAAAGTTTACTCCTATGTAAAACCCATGAACCATTTCAGACCACAACACCCACAATCATGTAAATCCCCATACTTGCATAGTTCGAAATTTCACAACAATAAGAGGGAGAATAATGCAGGATTTTCCTTTAATTTCTATGGAAATGAAGGGCAAAAGAGTCTTACCACAAGTGAGGATTGATTTTTGGAGCCCACGAAGTCGCTTTCCAGCCGGACGAATCGAGAGCAATCGAAGTCCTGCTCCTAAAAACGACTGAGGAGTCGAGTGCAGCAATCCAACACCAGAAATAAGACTGGTCCAAAATATTTGAACATAACTCGACACTACAGTCACCGAGTACTATAGTACTCGCTTACGGTATAATCGATTTATGTGAGACTTTGCCCGTATGAACTTTGGCGGGAATTGTTTATAATACTCGCTAACATCAAAATCGATTTATATTCAACAGTACTCGCTAACTTAAAAATTGAGTTCTATGATCTTACACTGAAGCTGGGCTTCCTGGAACGTAATACTCGATTACTGAATACTCGGGTAACACGAAGGAATTTTTGGACCGATCGAGGACCAATCGCATATCAATCAGCTTGTACAGAGCTGTTGCTAGACTCAGGAAATTTTTGACCGATCGAATACCAATCGATAAGCAATCGTTTTGTACACAATACTCGATCACTAAGGTATCGATTTTTATAATATATAACTTCCATATAACTCGACACTATAGTCACCGAGTAACATAGTACTCGCTTACTGTAGAATCGATTTATGTGAGACTTTGACCGATCCAATAGCAATCGTTAGAAGTTTGGTGGGAATGTTTTTATAATACTTGCTAACAACAAAATCGATTTCTATTCAACAGTACTCGCTAACATAAAAATCGAGTTCTTTGATCTTATGGGCTTCCTAGCACTTGGCTTATACTCGATTACCGTATACTCGGGTACTATACTTGCCATGTGTAAGACCGAGTTTATGGACGAAGGAATTTTTGGACCGATCGAGGACCAATCGCATATCAATCAGCTTGTACAGAGCTGTTGCTAGACTCAGGCAATTTTTGACCGATCGAATACCAATCGATAAGCAATCGGTTTGTACAGACAATTTTGTTGGAGTCAGGAATCGTTCGATGGGTCGAAATCCAGTTCGACTGATCTGAATTTTCCTCATAATACTCGAACACTAAGGTATCGAGTTTTATAATATATAACTCGCTACCTGTATAACCGAGTACTGACTGGGCGTGCCAACTACTCTCAATACACCCTCTCTATGCATGGTTATTTTGTTGTCCTGCTCAGTTCTATCAACCATAAAACCCCAGCTGTGCATTGCAATTAACTTGTTGCTTTTGAGAAGCTTGAAATCATAATTAACATATTACTTTACTGCTTCTATTACTACATGTTACATGTAACTGAATTGTTAGCTTGATAAGGAGCTTAGTGAAATCTACTATAGTACATAACATTGAGCCCATTAACAAAGTGCATGACCACATAAGTACATAACAAAAGTACAGAACATAGTATCAGCTTCCAAGCAAAAAATGACCAATCCAACACTGTTTTCTCGTCATGAAACCGAGTTACTGGTGTCGTTCAGGGGCTTCCTCAGGCGGTAGGGATCATCCTGGCTGCGCAATGTACATCGGTTATCACCCATCCACCTTGGCTGCCATACCTGCTGTAAACAGTTCAAATATGTTAAGTATTGGACCTATATAAGTTATTAACAAGCAACATAGCCACAACAACGCACAGATTCATGACTTAGGACGAATAATGTGACAAAACCAGTGCACAACATATTTAAATACCAATTGGACTCATTTGCCTATCCATGCATGCACACCAACGTACGTTTGTTTCATAACTATGATGATTTGTGTTGACAGAAGTTGTTAAGAAATGGAAGTTTTACCTATGATGCAGCTCCACCAGTTGTTGACTCCGCATTTCGAGTAGGACAAGTTCTACGGTTGTGCCCCTCTTGGCGACACAATCCACATCTTGATTTTGGTCCATTCTCGATCCATAAGGAGCTCGGCAACTCCCTATCATTATCATCCTCGTCCATCTCATTGCGGATACGTGTGGACTTTGGCCGACCTTTCTTCCGAATCAATCGTGGGTTGGGCATCACTACTCGAGTTTCTTCTGGATCCGGCCATTCTAATCTGTCTTTCAACGGCTGGAATACCGGTTCGTAGCTGTGGTACCTATGAGTCACGCTATAGCAAGGATCAATAAACTGCTGCGCATCGTGCTTATACTTAGCACAAATTGCTATTACGTGTGAACACGGGATCTTGAGTGCTTCCCATTTCCCGCACGTGCATGTCATACGCCGAAGATCAACCCTATGCGTGTGTTGTCCGCCCCCACCATTCAGAGGATTACCCGATGTGTCAACTTGATATAGCCGCGCTTGTGCGGACATCCGTGTCACCATATGGTCCCTTGCCTTCGCTTGATTTTTTTCAAACTTGTCCATAGCATACTTGCACCATTCTTGACCTGCTTCCAACTGATCTAGAGTGAGATTACGACGAGCGTCAAAGTACGAGTTCACTTTCAAAAAGGTGAACCTCACCATTGCCGTAATTGGCAAGCTGCGTGCACCTTTCAGTACTCCATTAAAGCACTCCGATAGGTTGGTTGTCATGGCTCCGTATCGACGCCCTTCGTCATGTGCAAGTGTCCACTTTTGTTTGTTTTCAGATTCAAGGTACCTGTGTGCAGCCGGCTTGACATTGCGAATTAATTCCAGTATGGCTTCAAACTTTCTGACTTGATTCGCACTTGCTGCCCTCCAAACCAAGTTCTTCAACTCCGGAATTTTCCATTTTGTGTTCACATTGCTGACTACATGGCGGAGGCAGTACCGGTGATGGACCTTCGGAGGCTGCAACCAAGTCATACTTGTGTCATCAAAGCAGGCTTTTATCCCCGAATGTCGGTCAGAGATGATGCAAAGATTGGCCCGGTCCGTAATATTGGTCAACCATGCCAAGAACCATCCCCATGTCTCCTTGCTCTCACTCTCAACAACGGCAAACGCGATCGGATAAGCCTCGTTGTTAGCATCCGTTGCCATTGCTATCAACAACTTCCCCGTGTACTTGCCATAGAGGTGCGTTGCATCGATGCTTATCACCGGCTTGCAATGCTTGAACCCTTCAATACACGGACCAAAAGCCCAAAAGGCACAGTTAAACGTGCAAGTTCCTAGCACGTTACGGTTGTCGCACTTCAACTGTGTCACTGTGGTTGGATCCGCATCTTTTAACGCCGCCAGAAACCGAGGTAAATCTGCATATGACTTATCAAAATCCCCGTAGATGGCCGCAACCGCCTTCTGTTTTGCATCCCAAACCTTATAGTGAGATGCCCAATGGTCATGCTTCGCATGCAGAAGACTACGCAGGGTTGCTATTGTTCTTGAAATGTCTTCCCGCACGTATGACTCAAGTGTGATGGCAATGAACTTCGAATCCATCATCCTTCCATCATGATCCACCTGGAGCGATGAGCAAGTGTGGGGACCCTTACATGTTGTGATCTCCCAGAACTTGTGCCTTTTGCTGTTGATAGCTCGAACTAACCACGGACATGCATCATTTACACATGTCACAATCAGTCTTTCGGGGTCTGACTTCATGTACTTAAATTTCTTATTAAGCCCCACAGAGAACATGGTTAACGCATGCTGAACTGCGGTTTTATTCAAGAATAGCATCCCCTTGCTTGGTTCGTCCCCCGGCCTCCAACTCATCAGACCTGTTTCCAAGGAAGGTGATGGGTCATGAATGTTATCCCATGTGTTTGATGTGAACCAGTCGGGGTTGGGGTTTGGATTGGCACAAGCATTCTGGTCGTTTTCAACTTCCAGTTCATCTACAAATTCCGGATTGTCCTCTGGTCCATCATTATCAATGAACTCCTCGTACACATCTCGAGTGTCATCCATTTCAATTGCCTCATCCAAGTGCGTTTGGATATCTTCATTTTCTTTAGTATACCCTCGATAAACATTTTCGTCATCCGTATGGATAGACCCTAACACTTCGGCGGCTTCAATATTGTCCATAGCAACCGCATTGCATGGTCCAACGTTGTAGGGCAAAGACGTCTCGGCTGTAATTGAAGGGTACATGATGGTTACAGGAACTGAGTCTTGCTCCCCAGCTCTACTAGCATACTGTGAACCCCTGTCGACATTACACCCAACAGTGGCAACAGTTACATACAAGTCAGAACCTATGAATTGTGGAGCCCGCTTTATCACTCCCCACATTATGTCCACATCATGGTCGCATTGTAACGGAATTGCATTGTAGAAAACTTGGGTACCCACTAGTTGCTGAGGAGCTCGAAATACGATGGAAATGTCATGGGAATCCTTGTCTAACCCCAGAGTTGACATTATCTTCCGCTTCAGCTTTCTCATGTGTATCCCATGTTTTACTTCAATAAGTGATTGCTTTAGGTTCGGACCTCGGTATGATAGCCCATGCGAATCATTAATATATGCCTCCCCGTCGTAGTAAACGTAGAAGTAATAAGGACTCATAATGGACCTGAACCGCAAATAGTAATAGTTGTATCATGTTGTGTAATATTATGAAACCATAGGCTAACTATATATATATGCCCCCTATGTTTAGGTGTTCATGTAGCTAAACAAACCTAAGCAAATTGTGCTAAAAAACCCATATTGTTTATGTAAAATCAATACTAACATAGCAAAAAGTATTGATGCAAAAAACATACTATGGAATAATTGTATGATCTAGTCCATCAAACACCTAAATTCGAAAATCGCAATTGGTTTGCACAATGTGTATTGTTAATCAAATGAGAATTATGAAGCATTGCAAATAAGGGAAATAATTCGTAGTATGCAAAGTGTACTGCTTTATTATGTTCAAATACCCCCCATTCTGCTGACAACAGTCACATAATTTGTGTTATCAGAAATGGACTCATGCATCATTCTGTTCAGGTATACCCAGTGAAGACCCACAACATTCAAAGAATTTGTGTTGTGGTCCCTTACTATACCACATTATTATGTTCAGGCACCCCCATTCTTCCCACAACATTATTATAGACTTTGTGTTAACATAACAGGATGGACTCATGCATTATTATGTTCAGATACCCCAATTGAAGACCCACAACAGTCACAGAATATGTGTTGTCTTAAATACTGAACCACAATTCCATGTTCAGATAACCCCTCCCACAGCAATCACAGAATTAGTGTTATTTGAAATTATGAACGTCATGCACTATTATGTTCAAATAGACCAATTAATTGAAGTCTCATAACATTAAGTGGCTGTGTGTTGTTATAAATGGTTAGCAATGGTTACCTATCAGTTGCGATGTTGACAGACTGGAGAAGACAATGACGTTACGACAAAGAAGTGCAATTGGTGAAGCTTCTCAGTTGAATTTAAAATTGGGAGTATACGTTCACACTTGGTGAAGCTGCTCAGTTGACGTTAAAATTAGCAGTACACACAATGGTCGAAGGCACAGACCGGTCCACGTTCAGAAGCATGACGAAGTAATGGCAACTGGTCAGTGGTCCCAGAAGGTGGGGGAGGAAATGACAAAATCTACAATGACAGTACTCGATTTTACATAAAGCGATTCTTATAACTCGGTTATACAGAGACCGAGTATTATTAAGGCGTCGTACAATTGTTTCAGCAGGAGGGTTGAGATCTACCACATTACTCGATTTTACTTTAAGCGATTTTTATAACTCGGTCATACGGATATCGAGTATTATTTACTGCCGAGCGGTTGGGAAGTATTTATACATCGAGTATTATTTACTTCACTGCGGAGCGGTTGGGAAATATTTATACGTACTCGTCTTTGTGTAAATCGAGTTATAACTGCATTGTACTCGATCTAGGTATAGTCGAGTATTATACGCTTCATATAAAAAGACAGCTTCCTCTCATTCTGGTTAGGGGTTACGAGGAAACAGACAAGGATGGAGAAGACAAGCCTCCTTCGGTTCTAAAGGTAACATGCCAACATGTTTTACTGCTTTAATTGTACAATTATTTACCACTATATAATTATAGATTATGGAACTGTTTGTCAGATCTTGGAATAAGCAACGTGCATGTTAGTTGCTGTAGTCCACTAGCACCTGTTGGTAGAGCGACATGGTACATGTTTTACCTGCTCAGATTCAAAACTTGGTAAGTTCTAACTCCAGCACAGCTCATGCGGTTTTAACATACAATGCTATTGTGTTCCTCTTTTAGGGTGGCAAATACTATGTTGTTTTTGTTGGTCGTGCTCCTGGCATATACGACAATTGGGCAGAAGCAAGTAGACAAGTTCATAAGTTCGCAAATGTCGAACACAAGTCATACAAAGATCGACAAGAAGCAGAATCTGCATACATGGAGTTCATGCAACGTAAACCTAGGAATGTGCAGTATGATGCTTCCCCATCGTGGACATCTCCTAACATGTCAACATCAAGC
The DNA here is from genome assembly GCA_032727855.1 of Quercus ilex subsp. ballota. Classification (NCBI taxonomy): domain Eukaryota; kingdom Viridiplantae; phylum Streptophyta; class Magnoliopsida; order Fagales; family Fagaceae; genus Quercus; species Quercus ilex. Next base: position 75,435,625 of record CM064909.1, on the reverse strand, counting down.
CCAGGGGGGACGTCTCAAAGCGAAGGAACCAACTATTGCGATGGAGACGTTAGGAACAGATTGTTGAGGTATCAGTTAGACGTTGCCATTGAGGAGCGTGACCATGCAAGGAGGATTGCAACCTTGAGTACTAACATGCTGAGTGAAGTGGTAGCCCATGTTATGGGAGATGATGAAGTTCATGATTCGACACAACAAGGAAGCGCAAAATGAAGGCGAAACTATGGCTCCTGAGCAAAATGAAGGCAAAACTATGGCTCCTGAGATTGGCTGTAGAAGTTGTTGAATAGCTTGTTCGTTTCTCTAAGCACAAAGTTTATTTTGGAATCTGTATTGACTTGTAATTGCTTGTACGTATTGTTAACAGTAGCTAGATTGTTTTGGTAATTGTGCTTGGCTTTGGATAGCCTATAAGTACTTTGTCTATATCTTTGTGCGTAGAGAAAATAAAATACACTTGTTCTGAAGAAGTTGCGAAAATAATAGGCAATTTGACAAGTCATAATGATTATGTAATATATACGTCCTGTCTATTATGATTTTGCAGCATGAAATGAAGCCATGTTGGAACAAAAAATCCAGAAATGAACACCACCTAACAACGAAACAAAAAACGCATTTGCCAAACTCTTTCATTACCTAATATGCTCTCATGTTGCACAGCCTCTCACACTCTCATCCTCTCACACAATTATTCATATTTCACCTAAGAAAAGAAAAGAAAAAAAAAAATTACAATTATGGCAGTTTTGATTGCATAAAGATGGTAAGTGTTCTCATTCATTTAGATGAGCATACTTTATATACCGTACAAACCAAGCGAAAGGAATAAAATATCATTATTCTTTTCTAAATATTTTAATATCTCCCATGATGCTTGTGGTTTATCTTTTGAAATGTTACCAAGCCAATTATGGCAGTTTTGATTTCATAAAGATGGTAAGAGAGTTTATCATCTTTAATTTGTATTTTTTTTCCCTCATCAAAACTAGTAGACAACAAACCAATTTTAGTGACAAATGCAATCTTAAAACTCAACACATTAAATAACAATAAAAAAGAAAGAAGAAGCATTTAATCTAAAAATGTACAAATTCTATTGAAATATATGCTTGGATTACAAAACCACAACAACAAGGGTTCTATTGAAATAAAGACTTCGATACAAGTATATGTTTCAAGATTGTAGGGAAAAATTGTAGCAAAATACATAATTCTAGCAAAAACTGTAGGGAAAAGGTGTATGTTTCAAGATTCTAGCAAAAAAGGTAGGGAAAAAGTGTATGTTTCAAGACCAAATGCTATGATGATATCACGTGGCGCAACTATGGCAGCCCTTCCATTGTCGTCACTACCAATTCAATTCAGAAAAAGAGAGTTGACTGCTCAATTGGATCCCAAAAAAAACCTTGTTCCAAAAATTCATGAAGGCGCTCTTTAACCTCTCTAAATATTTCATTGTAAAGTGGAGTGCCACAAAATCTGTACTACTTATATGGTATTGGCTTGACACATCTGCAAAAAATTGTGAAAGAAAAAAAGAGTAAACAAAACAAAGTTATTAATGAAGAATAAAGAATTTCTATGATACCTGTCAACAAAGACACATAGGGGTAAAACGTTTTTTAAACAAAAAGGCAGACTTATATAGACGACAATTTAAAATATTAGAAGCAGGAAAAATATCTTTACCAAATATAAATTCAACTAGATAAAGAACTAGGTTAGCAAGGACCGGAAACAAAAAGAGAAAAAGGAAGAAGTTAGTGTGAGTTCTCACAATGCATTATTTTCTATTGAAAATCACTAGCAAATTTATTCAATGTTTTGCTCCAGTTCAAGATGCCAATGTTTCCACCAGCCATTTTGGCTATCTGTAAGGTTGATTCTCCACGTTGTTCCTTTCTTTAGTTATTAATGAATTGCAGATTATCAAAAAAAAGATAGTAAGAAGAGAGCCCAAGTTTACAAACCTATAGCTATGTACCCATAAGGGCCATAACAGCAAATATGGGAGAGCTACAGTACTTATAGCTAGGTACAAAAATAATATCATTGTGTAGTCTATTTTTCTTTTATCCCAAATAGTATACAGAACAAATTTAGCAACAACAGATCTCAAGAAAAAAAAAAGAATCAATGTTACCAATGTTGACAAAAGTGGCATTAAAATTAGTACCATGCATTTTTTACTAGATTTCAGAAAAAATATAATCGATGTCAAACATAGATATATAATATTTACACACAACTAAATTTCAGAGAAGAATAATGGTTGTTGATAGCCATTGACAGCCAAGGTCATTAGAATAAAAGTTATGTGTGCTCCATGATCTATCACACCCTTTCAACCCCACCATTCTTCAACTCAAATCTTTCAAACCCAATAAGCCCCAAAATCAACACCCACACCCCAACAAAGAGAACTTTTATACGCATGGCAAACCCCAAAATCTCAAAAATATAAAAAACTGTACAATTTACCCACATAAAATCCTAAAACCCTCAAAGATATTAGGGGATTTAAGGGGATTTTGTAAATTAAAAGAAATAAATAAGAGAGATATGTATGATTGATGTTAGACTTAAAATTAAGGCCCAACAACCAAGCTATGTTGAACTTGGCTTGCATATCATTCTATCTTTGTTGGTTCCAATACTCATCTCATGCATATTGTTTGAGTTTAGGGATAAATCTATGAAGAACACAATGTATATCATAGCAAGAAGATTTGCATACATCATATTTAAAGGCTCAACGGAAGGAACTTATATTTAAATTTATTCATGAACAGGAATCAAAGAATGGAAATAAAAAAAGTGAATAAGTTTTTTATCATTTTATATTGAGAAGACAACTAAAATTACTTGAAATGTTAGATGCACTACAAGCCTACTGAATTGAATGGATTGGTAAAATATTTCATGTCACTAGAGGGGATAGTAAGATGTCCTATGTAAACATTTTGAACCAACTTGTTATTGTTCACAGATTTGTGTTTCTATGGGTAGTTTTTTTTAATTAAAGTAATATCTTGTAAACCTCGGTTAGTGTTAATTGAATTGTATGGCCAAGAAGCAGCTTGTGATATGTATTATGACAATAAACTAGCAATAGATACCCTAATCTGCCATAGTTAATCCAAGGCATTAAGCATCACTTTATTAGAGATGCAATTGAAGCCGGCCAAAAGTTGAGCTGAAGTTTTGTATAAGAGGAGCAATTGGATAATATATTACAGAAGCACTTCCAAGGAAGAAATTTCATCAACTTTGAAAAGCCTTAGGAGTTTTAGGACAGCATATTAGATGGGAGAATGTTAAGCAGAATTTGCTGTAAAATATAACTACAGCACTCTGTTATTGTTCTGCAGTGCTAAAAGTTTGGTTAGTTTATATTCGAGTAATATCTTGTAAATCTTGGATTTTATGGCCCTTTCTAAGGTCAAAAATGGTTGTACATTGAACTCTATAGAGCAGATGTAATACTGAAAAAGTGGATAGCAACAATTGAATCTGGAAATTATCTATTCCTCCTCTCATTTGCTCTGCTTTGGTGCTGTGTGTGTGTTTCTGCAGAAAATGAACTTCTCCTTTTCACTCTTTTTAAGTTGACAGACTACTTCAGAAAGGCGCTTTGAAGTAGTCTGTCAAATCCATAAAACAACCAATACAAGTTCCCATAAAAACTATGAACCACTGAAATTAACAAACATCTAAACTCCTATTAATTTCCTGCTTATACCAAAATGAAAATTACCTCCAAATAAGAAAAACAAATAACATTAAACAAAGAAACAATCATTTGGCATTTAACCAAATAGCCAAACCTGACTACCAAACATTTGAGGTCAGCACTGAATCCTCTGCAGACTAATCAGGGCTAGTCACAGTATTCTATTTGGCATTCAACCCATATACGAAAAATCATTGAAAGCACCAACTGTTGTTCCTAAGAACATAAAATATAATTTCATAATCTTCAAGTTTAATTAAAAAGAGGACTTTATCAGCACCAAAGACCAAACCACACTGTACAACAGCATAGATAGTACTAGGAATAGAGGCATATACTTAAGTTCAAGCATTCACATAGAAAGAGGCTAAGTTGTTTCTTTCACTAATCCTATCCATCCATCCATCCATCCAGGACTAAACCAACATAGGAAAATCACATAAACACACTTTATTTTAATCAAATTACAAAGCATTTGATAGTGATTTCTACTTTACCTAGAAAATGTAAAAGCTTTACAAACCCAAATTTATACCTATAGCTGAGCCTTTTGCCATAAAATTTGAGCACTAGAGCTGAAATGGGGGAAAAAAAAAAAAGCAATAATAAGAGACAATTGAACAAAAATTTTGAGAAATTGGCAAAAAAAAAAAAACTTTACAGACTGAATGGAACCAAGGAAAATTTGATTTCAAATTTTTAAAAAAAAAAAAAAAATACATAAACGATGAAAGATTCAAATTCTGAACTGCAAAATGGATTGGCATCATGATTTTTATATACAATTTTTTTTTTTTTTAATATTCCATCAAATTCTAAATTTCCAAATTACATTAACAGCAAAAACAATAAACGAATAACGTCTATATCTTTGTTCAAGTCTTGTTCCCAAATGAAGGTACTGACAAAGCAAAATCAAGCATTACCTGATGATCAAGACTCAATTTCAATTTTAACTAGCATTTTCATTATCATTGGTCAAGAAAGTAAACTTCAATGGGGTAAAATGCATTTCAGCCATTTTTGTGATGATTAAGAGTAATTAAACAATAATTCCACATTTGCAGTTTAATTATACAGGCTGTATAAAATCGAATTTAAGAATTGAAAAAAAAAATACAAAGATTGAAAGTTAGGTTTTTATGGAGAGAGAGAGAGAACCTGTGAGAAAATGCGACCACCAAGCCGATTGGTTTCTGACATGAGGTACAGCGAGAGCAAGCGTGAGAAAGAGAGCAGTAACGTATTTTGGCTTGTGAGATATTATAGCTTCTATATAATATGGTGTTACTTATTTTCAACAGTGATAAATGACTGTTGATAAAAACTTTTGATCTATATAATTTTCTGAACCCTTTTTTTTCCACGGTCTTGAAAATGACTGTTAAAAACCTTTTATCTATATAATTTTGTGAACCCCTTCTTTTCAACGGTGTTGAAACTTGAAGAAAAAGCTGAATTTTGTTTTTCTAACCCTTATTTCAACAGTTATGTCAACCGTGGAAATAAATACGCATAATTGTCTTGCTTTTAGTCCACAGTTGCATATAACTATATAAAATTAAGGTGTTCATCAACAGTTTTTAATAACCGTAGATAAAAACATGAAGGAAAAGCTTAAGTTGTTTATAGTGATCCCCTCCATCCCCTTCTAACGACCCTCAAAATCAAAATCCATAGCAATTGCTTTATCAGATTTGTTCTTCAAACCATGGCAAAAAAACTATGATTAGTGCTCAAAGGTTACAAAACCTTCTATGTTAATGTTGGAAGACAGATGCATATAGAAACTACGATATAATTTGCCTAACTACATTGCAACTATTGAAAAGGATTTCCAAAATATTCCAAAATTTGTGTATGATTATAAAAAACAAGAAGAAGAAGTAACCACATATATGTACAAATTCTCTATTAAATTTGTGATTCCCTCACCCTAGCAAAAATACAAACATGAAGAATTTGTGACGAGAATGTCGAAGAGACATAAAGATCACCTAATTTCTAAGTGCAAGTTTTGTCCCAAAAATTTGAGTTGATAAATTAGTAAAACTCATCTCATCTCACTAATTCATATTTAAATTGAACAGCATCACCGAGTAGTCTTATTTAATGGCTTCTTATATCGGGTAGAGGGGTGTTGCTTGGATGATATCAGCAATAGATTGGGCTACACACTTCAAAGAACAGAGAAAATTATAGTTCCACAATGAGTAGAGAAAATTTGTAAAGCAAGACCCTAACCCTTTGTCCAACAATTATAAACTCTAGTTCCAATGACACAACATCAATTCTTAACCCACCACAACACCTACTCACCTAGTACAAATTCTGCCACCCCCATAAATAGACCTCATCCTATTCTGAATTGGTCCTTAAACCCCTTCTGAACACCTACTAAAAACCATCTTGAAAATAGCAAAACAAGTTTGAATTGGTGGTCGTTGTTGTTAATTCCTAACAAAGTAAGAAAGAAACATAAGCCAAACAAGTGTTGGTTGGAATTTTACCCCCATATGCTCCACATCATGCCGAGCTTCAGCGATCTTTTCGTTTCCTCACAGCTGCCTTGGCAGGTCTCATCTTACCTGAAATTGAAAGCAGAGCACATTACTTGAATGCACACCTTCCCTGACAGCCAAAATAGAGTTTACACAGAGTTTAACTATTGTTTTGGAATAAAAGTACTCTGTACAGAGTAACATTTCTGACTATATAACCATATACACAACCGTAGTCATTCACAATTATTTCACAGTTATTGGCAATATAATATGCAACTACGACAATTGGCATATCTATTTGAACTATTAGGTCGGCGTTAATGCAACATTTGGTGGGATGGAAGTCTACATGAAGACAATATCCAACTGCGCTATATGTACATGTACATTGGGTCATCATCTTCCCTTTCACATTAAATGCATTCACTGGTTGTGCTTCTCATCTTATTGTTTGATTAAATAACTTTGGAGGAAGTTAGCAGGGGAATGCATGGTATTTACCGTCACCGGTCCCGCAACCAGGGGGATGCACGTCAGTGCGGAGTGATCTTCGCAACCCATGGACCGGCTCAATATTTTCACTCCATATTTGTTCAATCTGTGCAGCCGGTTCGTCGGGGTTAGGAAGTGAAGGTTCCTGGGTGGGCTCAGCCTGAACTACAGGTGGGGTCGGTAGACCAGGTGTGGGTACAAAGATACAGCCACCCTCATGAGCAGAGCCGCTGAACAATGGGGGAGACAGCGGAGTGGGTAGTGGGGATCGAGGGCGAGCCTGAGCATGGGATGTGTGTTCTGCACTATCGTCATGGCCAACAGGATGGGATGCCTGGGCAGTGGGGTCAGACGTGCATCGCGATGACCCGGCGCCATCCATGTACGTGTCCCAATCGGCCTCCAACGCCTCATCATCTGTACAAAGACAATTGTATTTATTAAGATGACAACGAGGAATTGAGTCACTGAATAAACGAGATATGTGAGAATCGTTTCAATTTGGGTAATAGAGTGGAGTTTGAGCCAACTCCCAATTTGTGAAATCATAAGAATGGGATATCGTGTGTGGCTGTGATGAAAATATACTTCGCTACTATAATATGTCCTCTAAATAAATTACAACTTAAAGTATTAGAATTGGAGGTGTTAGAGTATTTCAGTTACCCAAGTCATCGATGTCAATATCAGGACCACCTCCACGACCTCCACGGCCTCCACTACGTCCACGCCCTCTAGACCCACCACCTCGCCCACCAAGGCTTGTGGCCTGTGTGCTCGCCTCACTCGCCATGGCACGCACATTATCCAATGCCACTCGGTTCAACTCCCCAACAAGATCCAACGTCTTCGCCAGCTGGTTGTAAATTTCAGAACCTGGTTGGCATTGCAATAGCATTTCCACATTGGACTCAACCTACGAAATAAAGGAGTCGCATTAAAACTTTTCTGGTGCCTTTAAACATTGAGAAAGTATAAAGATTTCAGGTCAAATCGTATGATATTTGAGTATAAATATTGGCAGGTATTTCAGGTCTGATTTGGAAACAGATTATGCATGATGAGCTTATTCATATATATATGAACATTGAAATGGCATACCTTGTGGCAACAAATGAAATGTAAAAACCCAATGAATGTCAAAATATTGAATCAATGGCGCCACAAAACTTAATATTCATAATGCTCTTTGCAACACACGTATAATATCAATCCATAAAAGAAGCATTGAATGGTTGCCTTACCAGGATTTCCCAATATGCTGACTCTCGCGTAATGTACCGTCTAGTCGACCTTTGGTACTCGGCCATGTAAGCAGCAAGGTACGTTGTGTCCCCATCCAAAGTGGGTGCGTTGGCAACACGTTCCCCTCTATGGGCCCATCGGTCAATGTAGATAGCATGTTGTTGCACCCAATCCCTCTCTAGTTTACCTTGGAGGGAGATTTTGTGCAGTTCAACTGAGGTATCCACTAGACCCGGTGGCGCTTGCTTCATCCCAAACTGACGAAAGACACGTTCGGGATGATGATCCTCTACTATCCAAAAATAGATCAACGGCACTGTGGCCCTCCATATATGTCGGCCAGCAGTGCAATATGGGGGCAGTGAGTCTAGGACATCTCTATACGGCTACCAAATAACCTGAATAATTGTTCAACAAAAAAACAAATAAAATTTCTCCCTTATTTGTGGCAATCCTCAATTTCAGCAAAAATGTCAAAGACCATTGAAGAATCACTTCACTAAAAATCCTAAGTCATTATTGACCCTCTTATTGGATTTTACATGGTAAGATGCACCCGAATACTACTGGTTGCACTAGCTGAAACCGAGGGAGAAATTTGAAGGGTTCACAACTAAATATGTGTGGAATAAAAACCACAAACATCAATTCAATAGAAGGCCAATGGAGGTACTTTATATTGACTACCCACAGTTGTGAAATGATCGTAACTAATTCCTTGCATATATATGGTCTACTTGACCAACGTTACATTATTAACTATACACATGCAGTAGTTGACAACCCACCAGGTGAAACAAGAAAACTAGGGAGAATTATATTGTCGTGACATGAAGCGGTAGAATACCTGGTGTGCCCGCATGCTCGACAATGACGCACGATACGCAGCTAGCACATGTGTGGCATGCTCTGTCGTGCTCTTCGGCCCCTTCCATCTAATAAACATACAATTGTGTTAAATGGTCATTACTTAATATCAAACAACCATGCTGCCATAAGAGTAAACTGCTTACCAACAATGAAACCAGTAATTAGCTTTTACTTTTTCGTTTGAAAATACTTATTACAAATAAGTAAGGAAATATGGTTTGTTTGTTTTTCATCCATACAACAGTCATGAAGCACAAAAACGATTTATCAATTTCAGTTTGCATTTTAAATTTGTAACAGCTTACTCTTGGATAGCAACATTATTCCCTTCGTTTTTTTTGTTAGTCAGAACCAAAAAACCATTTTTCTCAGTAAAAGATTTCATTTGCATTTCATTCACTATTGTATTTCTCTCTAACAAAGCCCTCTTCTCTCTCTTGCAGATCTGTTCTTACTAATCAAAAGTCCCTCGGGTTCTCTCTAAGACTCTGTCTCTGTCTATAGCTGTGTGTGTGTGTGTGTGTGTGTGTGTAAATGAAATGAAAGTTTTGATCTTTTTGGGTTTTCGGTGTATATATGTATGAAATAATTTCTGGGTTATGGTTGTTGTGGCACTGTTTATTCAATTTAGTTGGGTAAAAGGAGTGGTGGGTTGGTTAATTTTTGTGGGTTTTGCATGAAATGTATGAAGGGTTTAGTTTGCTTTTTGTTTGACTTTATTTGCATTTGTGAGTAGTTGATGTAAAATCTTGGCAAATCGAGCATGGGAAAGTGCGTGTGATATTGCATTTAGGAGTGATAACAGTGGCAATGAGTTTGCTGTGGATGAAATTAGAGACGTTGTGATGCAAAAGACTTGAACTTTGGAGCTATATGAGGATTAGCAAAACAATCATACCAATGACCTTATTTGTAAATATATGTGTGATTCAGAATTGAAGATGGCCATGGCGATGGGCTCCCTCTCAGTTTGGAAAATGCTAAACCACCCAAATAGTGTACTGTGTGCATTGACTTCTGAGGAGAGAGAATCAGAAATGGCAAGGTCTTTTTGGTTTTTGGGTTCAAAGTTTCATTCAAACATGGCTTCAAGAGCTGCCTCATACCTCAGGATCCCTGTGTTCCAGAGAGCAGGGGCGGCGCTACGTTGTATTCAGGGGGTTCAAATGAACCCCCTGACCTGAAATTTTATACATATATATATATATATATATATATAAAATTAAAAAAAATAAAAATATTGAACCCCTGCATTTGAACCCCCTAACCTGAAATTTTATACATATATATATATATATATATATAAAAATAAAAAAATAAAAAAATTGAACCCCTGCCATACAAATTTGCACACCCTCACTTGAACTTGGCCTTTTTTTTTAAGCCCAGCAAAAACTTCGGAAAAAAAAAAATCCAACAGCAAATTTTTGGTCTTTAATCTTAGAAATAAAAAGCCCATAAATCAAAATTTGAAAAATCATTAAAAAAAAAAGGGACCAATAAAACCTAAGATCTGCTGCTGTGTTACTTGCGTAGACGCTGCCCCCAAACTCTCCCACGATTCTTCTTCACTATCCAAACCCAAAGGAAAAAGGCTGCTTCACACACAAAAAAACCTGCCACTCTGTAGCCCCAATAATCTGCCACGGTGCAGCCACGATTCTTCTCACTGTTTATTGTGTTTTGATATACTCTTTCATTCAATCACTATGTGTGTGTGTGGGGTTATAGTCTCTGTGATTTTTTTTTTTTTTTTGTTGATTTTTGAGTATTTGACTGTGTGTTTTGGGGTGGGGTTATACGGGTTATAGTGTTTTTTGATTTTTTGTTGTTGGGTTTTTGAGTCTCTGAGATTGTGCTCTAACTGTGTTTTGGGGGCGGGTGGGGTGGGGGGCTGTGGGGTTATAGGGTTTACAGTGTTTTCATTTTTTGTTGTTGAGTTTTTGAGTCTCTGAGTTGTGTGGGCCTGTGGGGCTGGTGTTTGTATTGCAAACTTATACAGATTTGCAATAGTGTGGGGCTGTCTCTACATGTCTTTACTGTTACTGTGAATTGTGTCTATGGGGCTTTGTATTGTAAACTTATAAATTGAATTTTTGAGTCTCTAATGTGTCTTTACTGTTACTGTTTTTAAAGAATTGTAAACAAATTAAAGAATTGCAAAAAAAATCACTTCACAACAATAATTAATGTTTATTGTATTAGAAAAAAAATATGTTAATGAACTTATAGTTTATTTTTTATTCTTTTGCTAATACGATGAACTTAAGAAGATATTATTTACAAAAAATACATTTTCAACCTCATGAACACAATTTTCCTCAAACAAAAATTGGTGGACTTATGCGTCGATTTAATCTTAAATGGTTTAAAGAGTATGGAAGCTGGTTGGAATATAGTATTGAAAATAATGCTGCATATTGTTTATATTTGTTACCTATAGTATTGAAATTTATGTTTCTTATTGACCCCCCTGAACAAAAATCCTAGAGCCGCCCCTGCCAGAGAGGCTTTGCTTCTGGTATGTATCTGACTTTGCTTTGATGGGTTGTTCTTTTTTTGGCCTTTAGATGTATATATTAATCAGAAAGACTGAGATGTGGATTTGGATCTCTCATTTATTTGTTAGTTGGTTGAAATGGTTGATCTATGATTCTTTGATAAGAATACTGGTTTTTCGAATGGGGTTTGATTGTTTTTGTCATTGGTATCATATTTATTTTTTAGGTTTTGGTTTTTTGTTACTACTCAGATCTATGGGTTCTTGATTGTTGGAAATGGGGTTTCTTTGTTTGTCATTGGTATCATATATACCAAGTTTTGTTTATTTATTTTTTATTTTATTATTATTAAATTACTGCTGAGATAAATCGATTCTTGAATCTTGGCATTCATTTATCAATATATAATCTGGGTGTGTGTGTTTGTGTGAAAGCTATACTTTTTATAGTGTGGTCAGTTTCTTGTTGTGCTGGAATTCTGATTAATGTTAGGCCAATTATCACCATAGATTGCCTAAACTCTAAAGAACCAGTGGGTTCTTATAATTGTGATATTCTTATTATTGTTATTGTTAGATCATCTATATGAAGGTCAGTTGAAAAAAGTAGGTGCCATATTTCTTTTGGCCCAACGAACTCTAACCCAAATAACACCTCCTTCCCCTGTAAGATCATGGTGGAGGGTAAGTTTGTGGGTTTAAGACCCGCTGAGTGTGTGTGTTAGTAACTAGTCAATAAAAGTAGAAGGTGAATTATGCTCAGGTTGCACAGTGTGCTTACAATATGGTTCATCTCACTTCATCATAATATATGTTTCACAAAATGGATTTATTATTAAAGTCAACTATAGAGACATGCACGGTGGATGACAAATGCCATGACAATTGAATCAAACTAATCAAATAACATACCGACAGGCGAGGGGACCTGCATCCATCGGCAGTTGTGGTGGCCTCGTAACAGGGCATATCAATGGGAACCTTGAATACGCCCACAGCTGCACCAACATCAGCGCACCTCTAATCTGCATTGCTGTCGTCTCCGATGCCTTGCAGAGGTGCCTGTACAACCAGGCTAATGCTCCACTACCCCAACTGTACCTCTTTGCGTTGCTGATCGGGTTCAGGAATAGTAGAGGCCTCACCGACACCCGATCTGCCGACTTGTCCATAAATAAAATGGACCCCAACAACGCGAGTATGTGATAGCGTGCGTGTTGCTGCACTACCTCGTCAGTAGCATCCACAGCGAGGGGGGCTCTAAACTGTTCGTTCAGCCATGTGACTCTTACCCTCGCCCCAGCAAGGATAGACTTGTTTTCATGGGGATGCGGTATTGGGTCTGGAGGACGACGACCCAGTAAATCACGACACAATGCAGGCCAATCCCCCTTGGCACTCCCAGTCATGGGCAACCCATCAACAGGTACCCCTAGCATCACCTCAATGTCTTGTAAGGTGATACCCATCTCTCCATGCGGTAAGTGGAAGGTATGCGTCTCCGGACGCCAACGCTCAACCAGAGCTGTGATCAATGCGTGATCAACTTCCATGTTTGGAACCTTTGATAACCCTTCAAAACCTGCCTCAGCTATGTAATGGGCAATCTGTGGGCCTAGCCCATGCCGGGGTAACTCCCAAGATCGGCGTCTACACTTTAGCACGCCTGGCACTACCTGCACACAAAAGAGCGTTGTCTTAGGATAGTGCACATGAAATAACTATAAGAATGGTACATAATAATAATATGCAAGAAACAGATAGCAGTTTCTTTTTTCCTTCGTCTGTTAAATTGATTTGACACCTGAATTTACCTTGTCAAATCCAATGATTTGCAAATCATCACAAATCCTTAAAATGCATTTTAACCATTTTATTCACAAAGAAATTGTTTACATAATTTTTAAGAAGTAGAGCTTCTAGTAGTTTATAATGATGTGCCTAAAAGGGAATTCAAAGAACGCCTTCTCTTAAGGGGGGGAAAAAATCATAATTTGGGCCTTGACTGAAGAGGTAAAAACTTCCATATTTGCTGGCACTAAGGCTTAATTTTTATTATTTGTACTCAAGCAACCTAAAAATTTGATGGATCTATTTCAACTAAGTATAATGAAAAATATAGCTCTGTAATATATAACTAATATAATATTTCTTATATGAGTAGTTCTACTTCCATCCACGTTGCTTGAGCTAATGAATTCACATGTGTTTGAGCAAGGAGTATTCTTGCCTAATACTTTTCTTCCTCCCCTGTGGTTTTTTAATCGTGTTTGGACATGCTAACTGGTTAATTATGATCAATTTTGCAATATGTTAATTACGATGTTAACTAGTTATTCACTCTACCTCAATAGCAAGATCAATGACATTGTTTAAAATTAGCAATAAGGTGATGGGCATTATGTTTTGAAATGAATAAACACAGTGCTTTAGTATGTCGAATAGAGTATAATAAGAATTAGAATTCAAAAGTCGGTTGTCTTATGTTATGTGTAGCCACGTGGGGTTTCTGTGAGATCTACTGACTTTGAATATACCTTTTCATTGTTTAATATTTTTTGTAGTATTAGTAGTTTCAATTTATCTGGAAATAAGACTAGATGCTGTTGATTATGCTTCATACCATTTTCTCTTTTGATTAAATAAACTGCCTAAACCAAAACAGACACGATACCATTTCGAACATCTATTTACAAATAATCAAAGAACCCTACAAAAAGAAAATGGAATCATTTCGACACGTCCGAAGTTCTATACAACAAGTACGTACCTGACCGACAGGTGTCTCCCACAGTGCCGTGGATCGATGCACCGGCTGCCGCGTCAACTGTGTACCATTTGCGGGTCCAGGTTCCATACTTTGCAGGTGCTGCATATCTGACACGCATGCAATCATGTTAATACACCGTCGACCACAAGCAGACATTAACAAAGTTCGCTGGACTTGCAATTATTAACATTCGTAATTTCCAATACAGCTAGGACTTGCGAAAAACATAGAACTTGTTTCAAAGTATAAGTTAACCTTATTACATATTAACTATGAAAGTATCAAAACAACTAACAAAACAACTAAAATGCAGCTTTCGGCACAAAACAACATTTGAAAACATAAGGATATTTAATAAATTACAAAATGGTGGGAACGTAAAGCATTCACGCTTTTATTTTTTTATTTATTAAGTTTTCGTCCCAAGGGAAAGGGGAAAGGGGAAAATGAGGGACCCCTTTCATACAACATCATATTCCATATACTTTGTTCGATATACTTTGTTCCAAGTTTAGAGAAAAATCTGAATAAAGAAAAATCTAACAGCCACATAGCAATCAGAGCTTAGAGTCTTTGTTCGATCTAATTTGTTCCAAGTTTTTATAATTTTCTCTATAGTTGGCTATACTGTCTGTTTTCTAGTGTAGTAGCCTTACGTGAATGCCATGTTCTGAAATACATTGGAGTCGATAAGGTTTCACAAACATATTCCAAATAACAAAAAAATTTGAGATTCTAGTACTAGCAAGAAACCATAACATAAAACAGAACTAGGAACAAATCCTTCTTAAATATATTATGAAATTCATGAGTCCAAATGATAGAGTAGGATTACAATAATTCTATGAAAACTAAAAAAATTAAGCACAGGATAATCACATCACCAATGGATAAACACATTAAACAAAGAGCTATGATTTAAATCCAATGTAGAGTTTTACAATATGTATAAATTAGGTCAGTTCCAAGGGGGAAAAGAAGCTTAGGTAAGAGTCTAGTTCCAGACTTATGATTACAACTCAATATCTCTGTAAACATGTTAAAAAGTCCTATTTCAGCTTTTGAACATGTGTTCCCAATCAGCAAATTTCTTACACGTGCAACCACATAAGTCTAATATGCATTCATTCACTGAAAGTATGGCAGAGAAGCACAATTTAAACAATTGACATTAATTTTTCCAATAATTTGAGCCCAAGTTCTATTCATTGGGAGAATCGGGCAATGCCTTACCTAGAAGGCTCTTGGCATAATGTTAGGATCAAAATCTACTATTTATGGATATAGCTGGGTTCGGAGTCAATATGCCTCCAAGAATTGAAAACCAGAACAGAGAAGAGAAAAATAATAGAGAGGAAAAGAGAAAGACTTTATTCAGATTCACAATTTGCTTAATGGACCACTGTGTAACTCTTTGGTCTTATAACCACCTTACAGACAGCCCACTAGTCTGTAACTAACTCAACTGCTAACTCAATTACACTTGCACAGTTCCTAACCACGGTTACTAACCCAACCGTATACTCTATGACCTGATATGCCAGCCTTATATGGACACTTAGGCACTTAGGCACTTAGGCACTTAGGCATTTAACTAGTCACTACTATACAGCCCTTCATACAATTGATACACCCACTGTGCAAACTGATACACACTACACCAACCAGTCACTACCATACAACCCATCGTACTACTGATACAATCTTACAAAACAACCTACAAAACTATGCTTAACACATAATTTCATATTTTCTTTTGACAGCTAAAAGTTAGCATTATTAGAGTAAGGACAACAATTCAACATCTGAAACCCCATGAAAGGCTGTAAATGTTAATCTTACTCAGAACATCCCAATGAACCCAGCAAATTTCCATATTATCTTTAACAAAAATTAGAAAAACAGAAAAGTAAACATCAATTACAATGACAAACACCTTTTGGATACATAATACAAAAATTCCGTTCACAAGTCAGTATAATCCATCAAAACCTGACTGAAATGACAGTAGATATACAGGGCATTAAAAAACAATTTTCCCTAATAATGAACACCATTGTCCTGCCAAATGAACACCCGTACCCAAAACCCAGTTCAAAACCAAACCCAGCAAAGCTAAAACAGCAACAATAATAATGACTAGAGATAACTCTAACAGAGAAAAACTTAATAACCCACACCCACACTCAAATCAGAGTACATGCACAAGCAAAACATAACTTAGATTAAATGCAAAGGGAAAAAAAACTTAGCTCGGCAATTACAAATTACCTTAATATGTTTCTAATCCTTGAACTCTGAAGATGGATTGGGTTCAACTTCGCCGATGGTGAGAGTGAAAGGTGTGGGTTTGGATGTGGGTTTGGGTTGAGGTTCGGAAAGGGTATACTGAATGGTTTGGTTTGGGTACGGGTAGAAATAAGAGAACTTGAAGATGAAGATGTGTTGAACTGAGGGTGGCTACTGATCGGACTGAGGAAGGAGGGAGACAAACTGTTTGGGAGACGGATTGAGGAAGGAGGAAGACGAACTATTTGGGAGACGTTACATTCAAAAGAGGAGTATATTCTGCATATAACTCGATTTTTCCAATGCCGAGTTATAAACAGTTACGCGGGAATATTTTAATGCCCAAAATCCACGCTGGACGACCAGGGTGGCAGGAACCTGCACATAACTCGGCCCTGAAATGATCGAGTATCTTAAGTAACTCGGTCTTAGGGTAGTCGAGTATCAAAACAGAGGCACGCCCCTATATAGTTTCAAAACAGGGGCATAAGGCCAATTATTTTGCCCAAGAAGGGCAAAAGGCCAGAATGTCCGGGAACATCCATGTAAAACACTTTACATTATAATTGTTTGGGTATTGTACGTTAAGTTTGCTGATTAAATTTATAAATATGAATTTTGTATAATAACTCTTGTTGTATTTTATTGTGATTTGTTTATAATAAAAATAGTGATAATATAATTATAAAAAGATTTGTATTAATTTAATAGGACTCTTCTTCCACATCAAAAATATTAAAATGTTCTTCTCAAGGAAAAAAAAATTAATATCCCCTCAAAAAAGTATACATTAAAATGTATCACTAGCGGAAATGGTCCAAAACTCCAAATTTCTTGGTGTGTGTGTGTGTGTGTGTATATATATATATATATATATGTCATATTTGTGGTTCATGGTGTATCTTTGCCTCGGTGATAAATATATATATGTGTGTGTGTGTGTGTGTGTTTAATTGATAAATATTGATATATAAAAAATTGAATTTGAAGATAAAAGCAAATTTAATCTGAATTTATTTTTTTAGTTATTAATTCGAATTTATTTTGTGTTGGGTTATTTTATCAATGAAATACATCCATAAAAAAAATGAAATACAAGTCATTTTTTTGGTAATTAGCTGAAATGATTATTGATTGTGTACAAATTTTGGGGACAAGGCTGCTACACTAGAGTACTAGATAGTAGATACATTGTCCTTTGACTATAGTCTATAGTACTTGTATCTTATACTTTTACCAAAAAAATAAGTATCTTATACATATGGTAAAACGACAATTAATGAAAAAACAAATATGGGAACATCCATGTAAAACACTTTACATTATAATTGTTTGGGTATTGTACGTTAAGTTTGCTAATTAAATTTATAAATATGAATTTTGTATAATAACTCTTGTTGTATTTTATTGTGATTTGTTTATAATAAAAATAGTGATAATATAATTATAAAAAGATTTGTATTAATTTAATAGGACTCTTCTTCCACATCAAAAATATTAAAATGTTCTTCTCAAGAAAAAAAAAATTAATATCCCCTCAAAAAAGTATACATTAAAATGTATCACTAGCGGAAATGGTCCAAAACTCCAAATTTCTTGGTGTGTGTGTGTGTGTATATATATATATATATATGTCATATTTGTGGTTCATGGTGTATCTTTGCCTCGGTGATAATTAATAATGTTTTTTTATAGGAATATAATAACTTTATTAAGAATAAAATAAATTAATATATCTTGAGTCAATGCAGACCCAATCATATTAGGATTTTCCTCTATCCAAGTTACATAACTATCAATTCTCTTGACAAACTATGCCAAAAGATGTGTTGTGCTAGTTTGTTCCCTCGATGCTACACATGTGAAATATGTGTAGCTCTAAAGCCTGATAATAATCAAGAATATTAGTATCATACACGTTATCATAATTATCTTATATATTAGGCTATAAGTAATGGGAGAAAAATTAATGAGTCCATATATAATAACAAACAATCAATTATAATTTGTTACGTAAAATAGTTGTGACTGGATGAGAAACTATGTGCGAAAGATAAAAATAATAGCATTATTTGGTCATATCGACCAAAAAAAAACATATCATTAGAGCATCATCATCAGCTGAGCCAAATGCCAAATATTTGGCATTTGGCACACCAGACATCAAAAACAGAGCATCATTAGGTGTGTTAAATATGTCAAAATTTTGAGACATGCTACAATACCCTCTTATGTATTTGGCATTTGGCACACCAGACATCAAAAACAGAGCATCATGAGGTGTGTTAAATATGTCAAAATTTTGAGACATGCTACAATACCCTCTTATGTTTGGCATGATACAGATGAAAATAGTATAAATTTTTAATATTTTTTTATTCTTACTTTTCTCTCTCCTCTCTCACCTGTCTTTTCTCTCTCCCATTTGCACTGTGTCTCTCTTCCTCGTTCATTCTCACTCTAAGCTTCTCCTTTCTTCCTTTCTCTAGAGCACACCATCGTCCTCATCTACCGTCGATCTCACCGAGTAGCAGACTTCACCAAGCTGTCGTCGCCTAGCCCCGAGGCCGATCTCACCGCCACTACTCAACTCAAGGCCGATCTCACTAGCAATGACCGATCATGCCCCGAGGCTGATTTCAGCAAGCTGGCTTTTGCCCAGCCGCAGGTTCATCTCAACATTTTTTGTTTTTGTTTTTTTTTTTTTTTTTTTTTTTTTGGGGTTGATTTAGGGCTTTAATTTGGGTGGTGGTGGTTGCAGGTGGCCTGTGGGTGGTGATGGTGGGTTGATTTTGGGCTTTAATTTGGAAGTTTTTGGTGGTTGTGGTTACAAGTGGGCTGTGGGTGGTGATGGTGGTGGTGTTGCTAGCAGGCTGTGTGTGGTGGGGGGTTGATTTTGGGGTTTTATTTTGGTAGTTTTGGGTGGTGGCAACTAGTTGTTGCAGTGGTGTTTGGTTGGTGGCAACTGGTCGTGGCAGTGGTGTTTGGTTGGTGGCTGTTTGGGCTGGTATTGTGTTAATATTATTTTAATTCATTGTATATATTATTTTAATGCATTGAATTGTAGAATAGAACATTTGATAAATTGTGAATTGTAAAATAGTGTATTAAAATAATAAAGTAGGCTTTTGAAATGTCAAAATGACATATTTTTTAGAAGACCTGATGGTGATGCTCTTATTTGACTATTTGTGCAGCAATTGGCACTTCCTATGACAGTGGGTAGAGGTAGACCCTATAATCACAGAATCGCACCTAAGTGATTGTCAGTTTGTCACTTGTGAGTAACGTAAAGTAAAGCTTCTCTAATTTTTCCTGCAAAGGAAAAAGGATAACTTGTAACAAATATATTTCAAAAATAAGATATGAAGGCACATAATGTATTTTTAAAAAAAAATTGTATTCTATTTACATATTTATTTATTTAATATTACTAGCTATATTTTTATTTTATTTTTTATTATTAATATCCTATTAAGGTATTTGATTTATATTTAATAGTTTTGTTAGCTCATTTATATATAATAAATAGGAGTTTGACTTCCATTACCCTATTTAATCAAAAATATTGAAAAAACTTATCTCAAGCTTGAACTATAATGTTTACAAAAATTATTGCATACTAAGAAATATAATACTTGTGTTGTTTTCTTCCAGGTTCAGAGGAAACAAAATCATAAGATACTAACAAATACCAACTTCCAAAATTTGTACTCCTCGTAGTATAAATTTTACCATAATTTATTCTTGGGAAATCTAAAATGTAAAGTACAAGACTTCAAGGAAAAAGTCCCATGTTTGAATAGTTCATATTACAAATATATCTCTTCTCACAGAAAATTGCAACTCATCAAATACATCTTGTCTGTTTTCATGTTGCCCAGTTATATTTGTGCTAAATTGCTAACACTACCAGTTTCATTAACAACTTTTAACACAATATTTACTAATGGAAATCTAATTTACAACCAGAATGAAAATAAAAATAAAAATTATAGTCTCCATCGAGTTTTCCGTTCATCTATTTCATCATCTCTTGCTCGTAATTGACCTTAAAAAGATCATACCTCTATGAACAATATGCTGAGAACTCCCAACTGTGCATACCCCATTGCTTTCATAAGGCAATAATTGTTCACTGATGATCATTGTTCTGGGCAGATTCCCACTAATTCCGAAGTAAAAAGTAGCATGCGACACAGCACTCAAAGAAGATGAATCTCTTTCTATTTAAACTTCTATAGTCAAGCATTACCATTAAAAAGGCTATTAACTACACCATCACTCATATTATTTGTCCAATGACTAACATTCCTCCACAAATTCAATATCCCTAAACGAACAAGACTTTCTCTTAAGTCGAAATGTAGGAAACAGTACAGTACGAATATTGCTAGATGCATAATTTCTCCTTTATGAACAAATTATTGCAATATGAATCCAAAATCCATGACAAAAGAGTTTTTGAAGTGTGCTTTGTGAACAAATTATTGCAGCAAGAACGCCATTGACCATAATGAATGATGCAGTCCTCAATATTAGTCTAATGCAGTACAATGGCATTATGTTTTGTTGCAAAGGCAGATAGTAGCAGCATTACAATTATAACTGCTGACTTAATGCATGCAGCAGATCAAAGTTTGAAAAAAAAAATTATAATTAAAGCTTGACACATAACATCACTTTGTGGATATTATTAGGATAAGGACAAACAAATTAACAATCAAGGTAGAAGTTTGATGTTTTCCTTCACAATTTAACAATGTTGAGTACTAACAAGTAAAGAAAATAGGCATCAATTTCCATCAGAAATAGCAATAATCTCCAAGTTAAGCATAGATTGGCATCACACAAACGCGAGGAGAGGGTAACAAGTGAGTGAAGTTTACAGGCATATCTCCAGCAGCAGCTTCATCTCATCCATGTGAATGACTTAACAAAAAAATCTTTCTTATATGAATGCAAACCTCTACCATATGATTTTAGCCAACAGTTACAAAGTATCCTTCAGTTACCAGTAATCTCTACAAGAACAAGAACCATCTTCGAAATGGTGAAACCGACTACGATCCCTCACAACAATCTCTCGCTTAAAAACTTTTGATATGAGTTTAATTGCTAGATGGCAATCTGCACAGGCTCTCAGATTTTTCACAACCCTAATTGGGGTCCCTGGTGCTGTATTAATGAGCATAAAAGCAATTGCAATTTTCTCACTGTGATAAGACAAAGCATTCTCCTTTTCCTCCTCCTCTATGTCTGCAAGCACATTTGTTGTATGGGGCATATAACCTTCCAATTTCAACAACTTTGTGATCTCTGCTAACATCGCATATATATCCTTACTTTGAGGATGAGAACTATCACCCATGGCAAATTCATAAACATGATTCCCTAACTCAACAAGGCTATACCCAGGAGTTTTCCTCACTCCTTCGGTAAGCATTATCCTCCTAACCTTTTGCACATCTGACCAATGACGCTCTGCCGCATAAAGATTTGAGAGGAGTACATAATCCCCACTATGTCCAGGCTCCAATTGTAGGAGTTGGGCCCTTGCAACCTCCCCAAGAGCCACATTTCCATGAATTGTGCATGCTCCTAACAAGGTCCTCCAAACAACAGCATTGGGTTGCAATGGCATGTTTTGAATATATTCATATGCTTCTTTCACTTTCCCTGACCTACCTAACAAATCAACCATGCAACCGTAGTGTTCTATCCTAGGCACAATGCCATATTCATTTTTCATCCTCTTAAAATATTTAAAACCTGCATCCACCATTCCACAATGACTACAAGCATACAGGACCCCAACAAACGTTATCTCACTTGGCACCAACTGTTCTCTTTCCAACTCCTTGAAGAGCTCAAGCGCTTCCTTACCAAACCCATTAACAGCCAACCCAACAATCAAAGAAGTCCAAGAAACCACATTTTTGTCCTCCATCTCATTAAATACTTTATGAGCCTCTTTTATGCCCCCACACTTTGCATAAAGGTCCAAAAGGGCATTATTAACATGCAAGTTTACACTCAAACCAACCTTCAATATATAGACATGGGCCCTCCTACCCAATGCCAAAGCTCCAAGCTCAGCACAAGCAGACAACAAACTTACCATGGTGAACCCATCTGGCTGGACACCCTCCAAACCCATTTCCCTGAAAAGTGTAAGAGCCTCACTGGGCATCCCATTAAGAGCAAACCCATTAATCACAGAATTCCAAGCCACAAGATCTCTATCAACCATTAAATCAAACATCTTGTGGGCACTATCGGCATGTCCACAAGCAGCATACATATGAACCAATGAGTTCTGAACAAATACCAACGACTCAAATCCATTCCTTATAGAAATAGAATGTATCCTTTCCCCCTCTCTAACAGCA
Source organism: Quercus ilex subsp. ballota (assembly GCA_032727855.1). Lineage (NCBI taxonomy): Eukaryota > Viridiplantae > Streptophyta > Magnoliopsida > Fagales > Fagaceae > Quercus > Quercus ilex. The sequence continues at coordinate 75,412,827 of CM064909.1, read as the reverse complement.
GTCAACTTGGCTACAGCCTTTAAAAGAAAAGGGTATGTGTGTGTGTCAGGTTCTATGGAGGACACGTGCATTTGGCGATAAAGTTCAATGGCTGGCCATGGGTTCTCACTCTCAGCATAGCCTCTAATCATGGTATTCCATGTGAAAATGTTGGGACCCTGTATCTGTCCAAATATGTGTTGGGCATAAGACATGGGAGCTAAGAGGGACACAATGGTGAAGATGAGGTGTTTGCCCATCTCTGGGTTTGACAGTGGGACAGCATGTCTGATTGAGAAGGCATGGATTTGCTTCAGTTTGAATATGGAGGAGGCACATAACTGCAAGTGAGCAATGCATTTCTTGACAATGTATGGTACTGGGTTTTCTGTGTAAGTTTGTTTCAAGTTTGGCAAGGAAGATAAGTGGTTCCTAGTGTTGTGAGCTAAGGTTGGTGTCAAATAATGTAATATGGATGAGCGAACAAATGAGGACCGGTTAGAGTGCATCAGATTATGTTTCTATAATAAAAGGGCTAGTAGTATGTGTAGAGAATACACTTACTCCACCTTTCGCGCTCCTCTTCATCCTCTCCAGAACTCTTTCAAAGGTAGGCTTTCCAGTAAGTCTAGCAATGCACCTATCCTGCCACTGTAAAATTCTAACCAAATCCAAATCCCCAAGCAGAAAAATCAAATTTCAGCACCACATTAACATTTAAAGCACGCGCACACACACACAAATGTACAACAAGTTTGGACGTACTTAAACTATATGAAGCATTTCAACAAGCACCTTCTGTGCCAACAAAAAATAAAGTGCTGATACCATGAATATTATCAACGGCTAGAAATTTAGTTTTATACTACTAAATAATATAAATTTTGTCGAATTCTGTAAAAATATATTTCAGATTTTGATGCATAATCCTAACCCATCAAAGCACCCAACAAGAAATGGACAAACTTTAAATGGGCAATGCAAGCTCACGACCCACTTGATTGCAATCAAAATTGAGAGAAAAATACGAGAAAATTCGGAAGAATCAATATTTATTTTCTCTTCTCAAATTTCTAGGCAACCAAACAGACGGCTAAGGTGAAAGTTTGAATGACCTGAACGTTTTGTTGGCGGAACAAACATTATGCGAACAACAACGTTGTTCTGTGATCAAAAAAGTTGAAAAAAGAACACTGTAAAAGGCTGAGATAGCGTGGGAAATGGGCTTAATAAAGGCCCAAATATAACGATGTAGTAGAATAGTGAATAGCGATTCGGCTGGGTTGGCCTTACAACTAGTGTTCATTTTGATGGATGCTATTAAAGCCCACCCAGTCCTACCCTTCTTCATTTTTTTTCATTTTTCTTTTTTTGTTAAACTAAAGCCCGTAAGTCCCCTTTTTTTTTTTTTTTTTTGGATAATTCGTTACGATAATTACAACGAGAAAAGACAGATTTGAATCCTTGATGTTTCCTTTGAAAATATCAAAAATTGTCAGTTGAGCTATAAAGCTCTTGACCACCAAGTTTAACTTATCTAAGTAACTTTATATAAGACTAATTTTGTAGGCAATCAAGATGCTATTAAGTATTATAATTTTATCTATTGAAAATAACGTATTAGTTTGATATTTGAATAAAAGCTCTCAATCATAAAGGATATGAAATGCATGGTTTTGAAAGTCGGGTCATTCAAAGAATTGTAAAAGGGAGAGGTTCAAGATTTTTGAGGTCGGACCGAGTTTGAACCAAGGTCAAACCGTGCTAACGTAATAATTAATTAATATGAAATAAATAAAAATTAATCCATAAAAAATAATAATCTTGACTAAACATTTAAAGAAATTCAAGTATTTGGAGACTACTGAAAATAAAATGTATTTTTCACAGTTTATTATGGATTTTAAATAGATATTTTCTTATTATTTATAATATTTTAATAAATTTGTACATTAGTCAACATAACAATATCTTTAAAAGCCATGATTTATACCATTAAAATATATGGACTTTGTTAACAGGTGCCGGCTAGCACCTGTTAATGAACCAACTGTGGTTCATTTATGATCTATCACAAATCCCAACTGCATAGGAAATTAGCAAAGTTTTACTTTTTAGCTGTGATATTAGAAAATAATTTGACTTTTTCTATCTAAACTGACACACATTTAATACATATTCAGTTTTTTCCATATCCCTAAAAAAACGTGAATAGTTTATTTAAAATTTTATCACATTAACGGGTGATGTACAACACCCGTTAACAGCAGCCTTAAAATATTTGAACTATTTATTAACCATTGAAAAGATTAGGAACGGTACAATTTTAAAGGGGTTATAAATGATAATTCCAAATCTCAAGGTTTAAAGTTTCAAGGTGGCTAGCTGTTAGGCATTTGAGCATCTAACCGTGGCTTTTGAAAAATGAAGTATCAACACTGCCTTTGAAAAAAAAAAAAAAAAAGCTCCTCTCTTGCCCAAACTCTCTCTCTCTCTCTCTCTCTCTCTCTCTCTCCCCTTTAAATCTCTTGTTCCTCTTTCCTCTTAGACCAAAATCACAAAGTAAAGATGTCATCTAGTCCACTGTGGAACTGTGCTGTGAAGAACAAAGTCCATAGTGAGCTGTGACTTCAGATTTGGTTCTTTTGGCCCACCATTTTTTAAGGGGAAAAAATGGCAGTTCGTCAATTCAACCAATCACGAGACTCAGACGCAAGCTTCGGTAACAGTTGTCCTTCCTCCTTCGTCAGAATCCCTAGTTCCTTTGATCTCCTCTACAAAAACCATTCGCTCCAACAATCGGCCCTCTCCACCATCAACTCCTACTCTGAAGGGAGCAAAATTTAAAGCTTTTTTTTTTTTTTTTTAAGGTTCAGATTCAAAGGGAAGTAGGGAACCGTGAGAAGTGGTCTGATCACAATTCTCAAAATCATAAGTTTCGACCACAGTTCGCACAGGTCCCTGCTTTTTTCCCATATAGGAGTTCTTGAGGCTAAAAGAACAGCAAAAATAAGCGGTTCGAGGTTTTCCCAGTCGGACCGTGCGGTCTAGTCCGAGTTTCAAAACGCAAGTAACTCAATTGACAATGTATGTCAAACACGAAAATTGTATTTCTAGGAAATAATGGAATGATCCATCCACTTATGGCTTCTAGAAGTGTTAGAGAGAGAAAACGGTACAAGTTAATTTTCATTGCAATAAATTGCAAATTTGCTACCACCAAGAAAGAGTGAACCATTCTGAGCTTTAAAATAAATACTAAAAAAGCAAAGGCAAAAGTAAATCAGTAAAATAAAAAATTCATTTTTGTGGTTAAAATGAATATTATTTTACCTCCTTGATTTTTAGAATGTTACACTCAACCCCTTTTATTTTGGAGTAGATTACAACTTCATATTTTCATCTAAATTGACAAAATATGATATTAAAATGACAAAATATACCTTTCATTTTTTTTTTTCATTTGCTTTCTATATCTAATATGTTTTTTAGAATTGTCATGCTTGACGATGAAAATTCAAAACTTAATAAAAATTAAATAAAAAACAATTTAAATCCTTTTTCTTAAACTTAATAAGCATTGAAGTTTATTTAGTTGCCCATAAAAATCCTATATGTTATTAAGTGATTTTTTTTTTAAATTTTAAGAAAGACATCATTTATTCAAATTCATCAAAGGTGGCTTTATCAGCCTAAACAAAAGAAGAAGTGATGGCTGGAACATCCTACATCCACACTGTACTATCTCGAAAAAACACAGCTTGTCTAGCCAAACTGTGAGCAACTCTATGGCTTTCTCTCCTAGTATAAGAGTAAGTCAATTCTAAAAAGAAACTAGAGTAAAGAGTAGTATCCTTCACCAATAAGCTATACGAGGCCAAACTTGTATCACTAGAACATAGAGCTTTCACCACTATTGTCGAATCTCCTTCAACAATAACCTTGGCTACTCTTATCTCCCTACCAAACTCCATAGCTCTGCTCGCTACCATGGGTTCAATCTCAATAGCTTGATAAGCTTGGGGTAATTGTTGTACTAGAGATGCCATAACAAGACCCCTATTATTTCGGATCGTCACGCCTATGCACGATCTATTCTTAGCAGGGAAAACCACTCCATCATAGTTTAAAAAAAAAAAAAATCATGAAGTGGTGGAATCCATCTAGACCTCTATTTTTGTTGTTTTAAAAAATTGTTATTAAGTGATTGAAGCATTGAAAGGTCAAAATGGTATTTATGTTATTTTATTTCCAACTCCGTCAATTTGAACAAGAAATATAAGAGCATTCCTAACAAAAATCTTAAAATTTTTAGCATTTAGTATCTAAAAAACCAATTTTATAACATATAACACATCACTTTACAATATACCTTATATCAAAACTTCTATTTTTTTTAACACTTCATTTAAATATTTTTCCTTTATTATTTTTTATTCTTCCTCTCCTTGTATCTCTCTCTCCTCTGTCTCTCTCTTTCTCCTCTATTCTCAGCACCCCCCACCACAATACCAACTGTCACCACAAAACCTACCACCCGACCACCCAGTAAAAACCCACCACCCATACCACGACTACCACAAACCTACCACCCATGCCCCAACTAACCAAAAAAATAAAATAAAAATCCACATCCACCCACCACAACCACCACCTCCACCCACCATCGCCACCACTAGCCACTAGCTAGATCCACCACAACCACAAACAACAGCATTAAAATAAAAAATAAAAAATAAAAACCACCCACCACACGGCCTCAACCCACGACACAACCCATAACAACCAACCACCAAATCAATGAACCCACACCCATAAGCCAAAGCCACCTTAATCAACTCATACCCACGACCATAAAACCACTCAAGGCTGCCGAAACCCACTCACAACCCAGATTCGATTTTACAAAACCCACCCACTCATACCCACGACTCAAGGCTTGCGGTGCCTCTGGCGAGGCGACATTGAAGAGCCAGTGAGGCGAGCTTGCGAGGTGGACCAAGGCGATCTTGAAGAGTGCGAGGCTTGCAGTGGCTCCAACGAGGCAATCTTGAAGAGTCGGTGAGGCGATCTTGCGGGGTGGGCCAAGACGATCTTGAAGAGTACGAGGCTTGCGGTGGCTCCGGCGAGGCAGACCGTCACTGTGAGAAAGAGGGAGATGAAGAGCATAGAGAAAGAGGGAGACAGATAGGACGGAAAGGCAAAGAGAAAAAGAAAAGAGACCTGGAGAGAGAGAAAGACAGAGACATGAGAATATAAAATAAGAAAAATTACAATTGTGCCACAGTGAGCTATTATTGATAACAGCTCACTGTAGCTGTGTGTCAAAATTTTTGACATTTGAAATCTTTGATGGAGTGGGTTTTTTTGTGTATTGGTGCTAAAATTTAGCTTCTAGCATATTTAGCATCTTTAATGGGAATGCTTTAAGGGGTCTAGCGCAATGTTCTAAAAGTTAAGGAGGTAAAGTGAGTTTTTTCTTTTTTGGAGAAACAAACAAACACATACAAGGGAGAGAAAAATAGATTTTAATACAAAGGCACACCACGACTCTACTTAAAAGTCATGGTAACTTTTAAGGGAGGTGGAGGTAAAGTGGGTTATCACTAAATACTGGGAATAAAATGTATTTTCTTTGAATTAAACAAAGATAAGTGAGTGTGGATTAACGTTAGAGTAGCAATCGAAAAAAGAGAAATGCCATAATCCAATGTGATGGGAAATATCACATGAAGAAGGAAAGTTTTCATATCAATTCTAGACACTGTCATTCTTGTGAAAGTGAATTGCAATTAGTAAATAAGATGCAATATTTTACTTATCTAATTATTTTTGATGGCCAACAATCATAAGGAAGCTAAGAACCACAAGGTTTATCATTGTATTTTGGTAAAAATATCATTTTCGTCCTTACACTTTGACTCTGTTCCCATTTTGGTCCCTGCTTTTTTATTTTATCGCTTTTAGTCCCTAAATGAAAAAAACGTTCAATTTTGGTCCCTACCGTTACTCACTTAACAAAAATATCCTACATAGCAAACGGAATGTACTGTTGACACAATAAATGCTGATGTGTCCATTAAAATAATATTAAAAAAATTATTTGGCTTTAAAAAAATGCCACGTCAGCAATTTAATTTTAAAAAAGCCACATCAGATAGAAATAATAAAAAAATTCTAACCTTCTTTAAAAAAAAAAAGAAAAAGAAATAGTTACATTTTTTTTTTTTGAAGAACTCAGAACATGTGTTTTTCATTTTCTTCCACAACTAACCTTACCCATAAAATTAAAAATTCTAGACTTTCTTTTATTTTCTTGGATTTTCTTAGCAACGAAATCCATAAAATCACTCAGATTTACAAAATAAAAAAACATGACCATAAAAATTTACAAAACACAAAGACATTCAACAATTACACAAAGACATTCAACAAGATTTTCTTATGCTTTGAAACCAAACACAAAAACACAAAACTCAAACCCAAATTTTTGGCCTCCATGCACAACCAAACACAAAACTCAACCCATATTTTCTTATGTTTTTTGGAAACCAAACACAAAACTCAAATCTCAAATCAATGAACAAAACCCCATATTAGAAACCACAAACAGCCACAAGGACAGACCTAGGATTTTAAGCTAGGGGGGCCGAAGATAAGCAAAAGAAAAAATCAAAAAAATTCAATACACATCCGTATAGTATTAACAAATTATCAACCAAGACAAATACACAAAAATCATTGTTTCTTAATATATTAAGATGCAATCATCTACCAACAAAAATAAAAGACACAAAACACTATTATTTCTTAATACATTATCCATGAAAAGGGAACTCGACGCTCTTTTAAATTTAAAAAATCATTTATGATTGAATCCAAACTAAATGTGAAAACTATATTCTTTTCAGTATATAACATCAGAGAGTCCGTAAAAAAATAATTTCATTTTGTTATGAAGGTTATCTTGAATAGGCGCAAGTGAATCATTGTTATTTTTTTAAAAATTTGTGTGACAATTTATTATATCACATGATTTGTCTTTGTCTCTATGTCTCTGCCTTTATCTCTTTGTCTTTGACTCCATATTTCTATCACTCACCCAGTCTTCTAACTTTACCATTTTTATTTGTTGAAAGTTGAATCACTACTCCTCTTTCTGTCACTTGTCCCTATTATTGCCCAACTACCAGACAACAAATAGTCAAACACTAATATATTCTCTAATCTCTACGGTTTCTCTCTCTCTCTCTCTCTCTCTCTCTCTCTCTCTCTCTCTCTCTCTCTCTCTCTCTCTCTCTCTCTCTCTCTCTCTCTCTCTCTCTCTCTATATATATATATATATATAAAATATAACTTCACTCACAAACCCAAACATCAGAGGAAAAAAAAAAAAAAAACTCTCTGAGATAGAGAGTCACAAACACAATCACAAATTCATGTATTCAATTCACAATCACCATCATCACTCATTAGTAAAAACACAAACACCAGAAGAATAGATTCTGAGATTCACAATCATTATATTAGGTTTTGAAGGATAGATTAAATACTTGAGTGTGAAGTGTGAAGGCTGGAGCAACGAAGCTGGACAGGGCAGATTGAGTAATCGGCAGCAAGATGGGTCTTGCGTGGTGGCATTGGTGTGGCCATTTGGGTCTGCATCAGGGTAGGGAGATGGGTCTCGCGTGGTGGTAGCAAGATTGGTCTTGGATTCTAGGTCTCTCTCGCCTCTCAATTTCTCTCTATCTCGCCTCTCAATTTTTATTTTATTTTTTTCATTTGTTTTTTCGTTTAGACTGGGTTTATATTTTGTTGGATTTACATTTTTGTTTTTTAAGATTTACTTGTGCTGGGTTAATAGTTCATGATTTTGGAGAGGGCCCAAGCTGCAAAGTAAGGGGTGCCTAAGTGTGTGTATATATATATATTTTTTACTAAAAATTAACCTACTATTTTTTTTTTTTGGCCAGGGGGACTGGGCCCCCACCTGAGTCCATCCCTGAACTGCACAACCTTAAATTCGACAACGTACACACCACCTTTAACCCTAGATCCGAAGCTGCCCATTTAGTTAGCCTATGGGTTTAGAGAGAAAGCCATTGCTGGTTTTGGCCATGAATTTGGAGAGAGAAAGTTTGGGTTTTTGTCCATGGGTTTAGAGAGAGAGATGAGTTTTCGGCCAAGATTTAGAGAGAGAGAGAGAGGGTTGGGTTTTAGACCATGGGTTTAGAGAGAGAGCTGAGTTTTTGGCCAAGACTTAGAGAGAGAGAGAGAGAGAGAGAGAGAGAGATTTCCATTTGATATTGGAGATTTTTGTAGAGAGAGTGAGATCTTGGAGTATTTCATAGAGAGAGAGAGCTTGGAAAATATGAGTTGGGTCAGATTGTTGACTGAAGTTAATATGAGCTTGAGTTCTAATGTTGTGTTTGGTTACCAAGAAAGTTTCAGAAAAATTAAAAAAGTTATGCAAACAAAAATTTCCTAATCTTTAAAACTGATTTTTTTTTTTCAATTAAAATTAAAATTAAGAAATTATAAGTTTTTAATTTTTGACTTTTTTAAAATTAAATTGCTGGTGTGGCATTTTTTAAAAGCCAAATAAATTTTCTTAATATTATTTTAATGGACACATCTACATTTACTGTGTCAATTGTATACTTCATTTGTCACATATGATATTTCTGTTAAGTGAGTAACGATAGGGATAAAAATAGAATGTTTTTTTCATTTAATGGACACATCAACATTTACTGTGTCAACAGTGCACTCTATTTGTCATGTAGGATATTTCTATTAAGTGAGTAATGGTAGGGACAAAAATAAAATGTTTTTTTCATTTAGGGACAAAAAGCGGTAAAATAAAAAAGTTGGGACCAAAATGGAAATAGAGTCAAAATGAAAGGACGAAAATAATATTTTCGCCATGTATTTTTACTTGCCAATGACCATGTTAGTCTAATGGCACCTCCCTAAGCAACTACCTAAGGCTAAGGGAGTCTCGGGTTCAAGACTCGGGGTGGGCTATATTTAGTATTGGTATATGCTTCTAAACTAAGCTAAAAATAATAGTAATAATAAAAGAAGAAGACAAACTTATCTCTTAAGTATATAATGTGGGGCAAAATAATTATAATTTTATATTGAGTAAGAAATAAAAGATCGTTATATCAATGTCATTTTTACACTTCAAAGTTCAAAATAATCACTCATTCATGTATTGGTATTGGCGATGGATCCTACTATCTGAGTGGGGGTGATGTTGGAACCAACAATTATTCATATGGAGATGGAACCAACAATTATTCATATGGAGATAATATTTCCTATCATATTACACAAAACTTTAGGTAGCAAAATTGTAATTCAAATGCCACTACTTGTGTGATCACTTACATGTAGTAAACTTATTGCATATAAAATTGAAATCTAAAAAAAGTAATAATAAAATAATTAAAAGGAAGAAGAAAAATCCAACACCTTCAATAAACATTCAACATGATCTTGTGGTTTTCAATATTCAAACTTTTTGATAGTTGTCTTATACCATCCTATACTCTTATGCCTAATTTTTTTTACAAAATCTTTACCATCTTTCTTAAAAAGCGTAAGTGATTATCATAGGAAACTTTAATTAGCCAATTTATTAATCAATGTCCTTTTTGTTGGAATTCCTTTTTTTTCTTCAGATAAATAATTTTTAATAAATTTTTTAGCCTGTTTTATAAATGTTGCTTATTTTTGTTTTGAACCTTATGTTTGAGTTCAAATCCCATTGTAGGGATAGCAAAATACCTTGGCCTACTCATGTAAATTTTCTTCACCTCAAAAAAGGGATAACACAAAAATTATTTTACTTATCTTTCTTGTTTTGTCCAATTCTAAATATGTATGTATAGATATGTAAGTTCAAATTCTTCTTTAAACATATTATAGTTTTCAAAACTTGTATTTTTAATAGGGAAAATTACATTTTTTCACTCTAGACTATCACCTCGATTATAGCTATACTTGACCCCCTAAATTATTAAAATGCATAACTGACCCCCAATTTAAAAAATACACTACACTTAACCCTTTAACGTTTGAAAGACCAATTTACCATTCTGCTATTCATTTTGGAGAAGGATAAATTAGTTTTTAAATGCTAATTTTTTTTTCATACTTAACACTAAAACAAATGGCATATGAGACATTGAAACATAGTTCTAACTTTGGAAGTTTAATTGTGCGTTTAATAATTTAGGAAGATAAGGGTAATCAGGGTAATAATCTAGGATGGAAAAATATAATTGGACAAAATTTAGTTGCAAAATTGGTTGTAACCTAAGACTAAAACCTTACTCAGTATCATTAATATTACTACATATTTTAAATTGAGAAAAAACCTTAGATTACAACTAATTTTGTAACTAAACTTTGTATAATATATTTTTCCTCCATTTTTCTCTCATCTAGTCTATTATCCTTACCATCCCCTTCACCTTATTAAGGTAGCAAATTCCGCATTTGTTGTAAAAAATCTGTATATCTAAAAGATTCTTAAAAAAAAAGAAAAAAAAAAGAAAATATAACAAATCCACCCAATACCCATCGTAGTTGACCTTTTACTTCCTTACCAACTCTCTTCCCAGTGGGAAAGAAATATCCCCATCGATTGATGAGTGGTGCTCTCGTGTCTCTGTGCACGTAGAAGCAGTTTTGTCTTGCAGCCCTTGCAAGAGTTAGCGTCACCTTGCGTGGGTGAGGTCGGGGTGGACGTTTGGTTTTTCTTTTCTGTAAGGCAGGAACATCCTCTAGGGTGGGTTATTACTAAAAGTGTACAAATGGCTGAAGAGTTGGAAACGATGTGGAGCAAGTTATCCGTTACGGAGGAAGAAGACGCAGGTATTGAACTTGGCAGCAACAGTACAAACGCTGCAAAGGAGGCTGGTAAAAACTGTGCTATCATGAAGATCCTGACCCTTAGAAGCATAAGTTTAGATGCTTTGAGGAAGAACTTGAGAATGCTGTGGAAAACAAATAAATGGGTCAACATCTCCGAACTAGAAGCTGAGGTGTTTTTGGTGGAGTTTGGAGATGGGAAAGACAAAAAGAAAATTCTTGATATGAGTCCTTGGAGCTTTGAGAAACAATTGGTGATTTTACAAGAGTTTGAAGGTGAGTTAACTCCTAAGGAGGTGGAGCTAAAATGGTCACCTTTTTGGATTCAGATTTTTAATTTACCTCTGATGAGTAGGACAAAGGAAACGGGCTGGGCGATTGGGTCCTCTTTGGGGGATGTAATGGAGGTTGATGTCCCTGATTCAGGGGTGCACTGGGGTAAGTGCCTGAGGGTGCGTGTCCGGATTGATGCTACAAAAAAACTCATCCGGGGTAAAAGAATTACCATTGAAGGGGGTGAGTCCAGATGGGTCCAGTTCAAGTATGAACGACTCCCAAATTTTTGCTATCGTTGTGGATTGTTAAACCATGCTATTAAAGATTGTTCTGCATCACCTGTTAATGGGCGAACAGTGGAGGAGGGTCTTCAATATGGGGCATGGTTGCGTGGCGACCCTCACGGAAGGCTTCAAAAAGAACCTATAAAATATGGTGGTGGTGGAAACCAGGGAAGCAGGGGCGGAAACGCCGGAGTGAGCCTGGAAAGAACACGTGATCAGTCCGTGGTGCCTGGGAAGAAGATATTGGAGGCTGAGAATCACGTGACTATGTCTCTTCCCTTAGGTGACAGTAGCTTGATACAGGATGATGCTACTCTGGGGGCGTCAGGACTTCTGACAGTGACACCACTTGGAGAAGGAAAGGGTGTAAGTGAAGGAGCAAAGTCAGAAAATAAAAATTCCTCTATGCATGTTAACTCAGCTGTCACACACAGCACAACGGCCGAAGTCGCAGAAGAGATGCAGTGGGAGAAAGTGCATCATCAGGCTTGGAGGAAAGCGACTATTGAGGTAAACCCCATATCCACGCCAACTTGTATTTTTTCTCCACCTGTATCTGCTCACATGGGATCTGAGGAAGATAGTCCTCCGGTTTTTGAGGGTCAACATATGGGGGAAGCTGTTGTAACTAAGGTTGTTGATAAGTTTGAGGGGGATAAAGGATATTGTGACCATGTGGACACAAATAACCCGGAGATAATATCCTCCCCTTCTAAGAAGCCAAATGGGCCCTCTCTTGATGCAAAACGGGCCATTCCTTTTGTGGGCTCTTCCGAATTGGTTTTACAGCAAGACCATCTCATGAACTTAAAATCTCACGTGACCCAAAGTCCTAAACTAACTGATATCTCTAATCATCATGATACAAAACACTCCTCTCATGTTTTGGGTCCAAAATGGTCTCGTGTTCTTCGTTCTACACCAGGTAGTAAGGAAGTTCTGTTCTCACACGCTGGACAAAAAAGAGGCTCTGTAGAAGACTCTGATCAGCTTGAATTATCAAAGAAGAAATTTCGGGTTTCTCAAGATGATAAGGAAAATTTTATTTATATGGCGGTGGCTGGTTCCCAGCCCTGCCAAGAATTATGAGTATCATGTGTTGGAACTGTCGAGGGCTTGGGAACCGGCAGACAGTTCATGAGCTCGGGAGTTTAGTCTGGGCACAAGATCCTGCAGTGGTGTTTGTAGCCAAAACATGGCTGGATGAAGCTAGGCTTTTAGTTATTCGTGATACTTTGAAGTTTGGTCATCACCATGGAGTGTCAAAAATTACTCTTGGTGGTGGTCTGGCTTTATTTTGGAAGAGGGATTTCGACTTAAGAGTTGAATCATCATCCCTAAATCATATCGATATTATAATCAATGGTGGTAAAGAAAATGCATGGCGATTTACAGGATTTTATGGAGCACCCGAAACTCAACTTCGGATTGAATCTAGGAATTTATTGAGGAATTTAAATGGACAGTCTTCATTACCTTGGATATGTGCAGGCGATTTTAACGAGCTCCTTAAGTCTCATGAGAAATTGGGTGGTCGTTTACGTCCCTATGGGCAAATGCAGCTTTTTCATGAAGCCTTGGATGAATGTGGGCTGTATGATCTCAGCTTCATTGGCAAAAAATTCACTTGGCTTAAGCATTATCCGAATGGAGGGTTTGTTTGGGAAAGATTGGACAGGGCGGTGTGCACAGCGGAGTGGTTTTCTCTTTTTCCAGCAACAAAAGTCCGAACTCTTTCTTGTGTTTCTTCGGATCATAGTCCTATTATTATCCTCCCGGATGGAATTACACCTAAGAAACAAAAGCCATGGAGATTTGAGCAATTATGGCTTGAGAATGAAGGCTGTCATGATACTGTTACAGCAGCATGGAGAGAGGTCTCTTGGGGTCCACCCATGGTAGAAGTGATGAGAAAGATTGAAAATTGCCAAAACCAACTTCGTAAGTGGAGTAAAAATTCAGTCTGCAATATTTCAAAAACTTTGTTGGAGAAGAAAAAGTCTCTAGAAATGGCTGAAGCAGCAGCAGTGAGGGGGGGAAATATGGATTTTTTCCTTCAATTAAAATCTGAAGTAAATGATCTCCTCAGAATGGAAGAGAAGCTATGGCAACAAAGAGCTCATGACCATTGGATGGTTTCGGGGGACAAAAATACAGGTTATTTCCACAATCGAGCTTCTCAAAAATTCATGCGAAATTCTATTACAGAGCTAAGAGGTTCAAACGGTGAGATGGTCTCGGGAGAAGACGAGATTGCAACTCTGGCCGTGGAGTACTACAAAAACCTATTTTCTTCTTCAACACCTGTCAATATTGAAGATGTAGTACAACACACTCAGCGGGTTGTCAGTGAGGAGATGAACTCAGATTTGATTGCCAAATTTTCCAAGACCGAGGTGGAGATAGCTTTGAAACAGATGGCTCCTCTAAAGGCTCCTGGCCCGGATGGGATGCCCCCAATCTTTTTTCAACACTATTCGCCCAGTATCGGTGACGACGTAGTCAAGGCAGTCCTCTCTTGTCTCAACTCCAATCATATTTCTTCAGGTCTGAATCATACATTCATCGCTCTTATTCCTAAGGTAAAGAGTCCTGAATCCATTACTGAATTTCGGCCTATTGCTTTATGTAATATTTTATATAAGTTGATCTCTAAAGTTTTGGCTAATAGATTAAAAAGAATTTTGCCTCAGATCATTTCTGATTCGCAAAGTGCTTTTCAATCTAACAAAGCAATTTCGGATAATATCTTGGTTGCTTTTGAGACTCTCCACCACATGAAGACAAAGAAGTATGGAAAAGTGGGTCACATGGCGCTGAAACTAGATATGAGTAAGGCCTATGACAGACTGGAGTGGATTTTTTTGCAAAAGATTATGGAAAAAATGGGGTTTCACAGTATTTGGATTGGTTGGATTTTGGAATGTGTAAAATCTGTTACATATTCTATCTTGGTGAATGGGGAAGCAAAAGGTCATATTATTCCAACAAGAGGTATCTGCCAAGGAGATCCCCTCTCCCCCTACCTTTTTCTCCTTTGTTCAGAAGGCCTAAATGGACTAATCCAACATGCAGTGGATGAAAGGAAGGTTGTAGGTGTCTCTCTTTGTCGTTATGGCCCAAAAATATCTCATTTGTTTTTTGCAGATGACAGCATACTTTTTTGTCGAGCTCAGATTGAGGATGTCAATACTATCCAAGAAATTTTGAGAGAGTATGAAAAGGCTTCGGGACAAAAGATAAATTCGGAGAAGACAAATCTTTTTTTCAGTAAGGGGGTTCCTGAGTCCTCAAAAGACCTTTTAAAAAATTTGCTTGGAGTTTCGGAGATCAAAGAATATGAAAAATACCTCAGGCTACCTGCAGTGGTTGGTAGAAGAAAAAAGGCAAGTCTAAATTACATAAAAGATAGGGTGTGGAGCAAATTGCAAGGTTGGAAGGAAAAATTATTGTCTCAGGCTGGAAAGGAAGTTCTTTTGAAGGCGGTGGTACAAGCCATCCCTACTTTTGCTATGAGTTGTTTCAGATTGCCTATAGGTCTATGTCAAGATATTGAGATGCTCACTCGAAAATTTTGGTGGGGGCAAAGAGGAGATAGACGTAAGATTCACTGGAAGAAGTGGGATGTTTTGTGTCAACCAAAGTCGGAAGGGGGTCTAGGCTTTAAGGACTTATGTAAGTTCAATGAAGCAATGCTGGCAAAACAAGTATGGAGATTAGTCCATGATACAGATTCCCTTTTTTATAGAGTTTTCAAAGCCAAATATTTCCCCCACGGTTTGATCTTTGAAGCAAAGTTAGCATCGGGTTCCTTTGCCTGGAAAAGTATTTTGTTTGCTAGAAATCTTGTTGAGAAAGAAGCTCGGTGGAGGGTTGGAGATGGTAAATCTATAAGGATTTTCCATGATTCTTGGTTACCGAACTCACCAGATGGTAAAGTGGTTTCCCCTCAAAATTTTTTAGCACCTAATTCTATGGTTGATACACTTATTGATGCCCAAACAGGTTGGTGGAATACTCATCTCATTGATCTTTGTTTCTATCCGCCTGAAGCTGCACTTATAAAGTCCCTGCCTCTATGTATTGTTCCTCAATCTGACATCCTTATTTGGCCTAAGGAGAACTCCGGTACTTACTCCGTGAAATCAGGGTACAAATGTCTCATGGAACTTGCTACCTTTGATATTGCTAGACCAACAATTTCGGCCACTCAGAAGTCTTTTTGGAAGAATATTTGGAAACTGAAGGTACCAGGGAAAATCAAGCATTTCCTATGGAGATCATGCACGAACTCTCTACCCTCAAAAGAAAATTTGATGAAAAGAGCCATTCCAATCGATCCCATTTGCCATCTTTGCTCAAGGGAGAATGAATCTATTTTCCACGCTTTGTGGGGTTGTGATAAGGTGCAAACAGTTTGGGCAACTGACTTTGGTTGGGTTGACAAAAACAAGGCTGCCTCGGGCTCCTTCTCGGATTTAGTGCAGCTGATTCAGGAAAAACCCCACACAGTTCCTTTGTTCAGCATCACAGCATGGTCTATATGGTACCACAGAAATAAATCTCGCCTGCAAGCACCTTCTTTGCCACTGGGTAAGATTGCGGTCTTCGCACGAGATTATCTTCGAAGTTTCAACACTCAGGGGTCTCAAGAAAGTCTTTTCACGAGCAGTAGACATCCATCTCCAAAGCATTGGCGTCCTCCACCTCAGGATTGTTTCAAGACCAATTTTGACGGGGCAATGTTCGATGAATCAGATGAAGCGGGCCTCGGTGTTGTCATCCGAAACTCTGAGGGACAAGTAATGGCTGCTCTGTCCGAAAAGATCAAGAAACCTCCCTCAATTGTAGCTTTGGAGCTACTGGCAGCCAGAAGAGCAGCAGTCTTGGTTTCTGAAACAGGTTTCCAACAATCTTGTTTTGAGGGTGATTCGGAGATTGTAGTAAAGTCTCTTCGTGATAGGGGTTTGAAAAATTCTGCTGTTGGTCATATTTTAAAAGACACTTTGTCTTATGTTAGCTTGTTACATAGCTATTCTTTCTCTCATGTTAATAGGCAAGGTAATGCAGTCGCACACGCCTTAGCTCAGAGAGCAAGACTTTCCTTTCCTTTACAAATCTGGATGGAGTCTGTCCCACCAGATTTAGATGCTGTTATTTTGGCTGATTTAAAGGCCCTTGATTAATGTTATGAAGTTTATTCTCAAAAAAAAAAAAAAAAAACTCTCTTCCCAGTGTCGCAATCACTCCCCCTCAGACTTGATACCTAACTCCTCATAGTAAACTAGCCGATACAATCCCATACTTCTAAACCCCTGAGATTTTCACTCCCCCTCAAATCTCTTGGCGGTCATCATTTCTATTTTTTTGTCTCACAAAGAAATTTGAAAAAATAAAATAAAATAATAGAAGATCACAATCATGAAATTATGATAGACCAACTCTTTCTCATCTCGAAGGGAGTTCACTTATTTTTTTATACATAAATTAGCATTATGGAAAATTTTAAATAACTCAAGATGTTTATTAAGTCAATTATTTTTATATAACAAATAATAGTGTCAAAAACAGTTCTAGTGAATTTCTTTTAATGAGTAGGTGTCGTAATTCTTTTTTGATGTGAAAATAATGACTTTTATTCAAACTATGACAAAATCAATGCATCCTGGGACACCAAGTTCTCAATACAACCCGGTGTTTCCTCAACCCAAGCATGCAGACCAGACAAGCCTCTAGCAATTTGTGCTAATGTGTGGGCAACTTTATTCCCAAACTGAGGCACGTGACTGAAACTGACAACATGAAACATGGAAAGAAAGGACAAGGACCCAGCAACATTATTAGCTATGGCCGAAGGTGGGCCTGTGAGGCGAAGCACAACATTCACCATTGTTAGAGAATCACTTTCGAAGATGCAGTCTCGAATCCCCATATCCCATGCGAATGAAACTGCTTGCTCCATTGCCTTGGCTTCCACCTCAAAAGCAGGTGCTCTCAGCTTCTTACTTAATGCCGCCACCACTGCACCGTAGTGGTCCCGGATCACAACCCCAACGCCGGCCTCCCTCTACTGAGCAAATACTGCACCATCCATATTTGCTTTGTACCATGGAGGTTTGGGAAGTTGCCACGATGCATCCGTTGATTCTTTGTAGGGCCGAGTGGAATGGTTGGCCATTAAATAATCCTCCAAGTAGTTATTTGTCCACCGAGTAGGAACAGGTGCAGGCTTCCTACTCTTTCCATGGCGCACCTCATTCTGGTTTGTCCAAATACCCCACGCTGTCATCACCATCAACCCAATATCCTCCTTTGACCAATGTTTCACATTTCAGGCATACCACACCAAGTCTAGGAGCTCAGGGCATTTGTCCATGACTTTGTCCGTGTCCAAACCGACCTCCTTCCACACTTCCTTCGCACGACAACAGTGCCAGAGCACGTGACCTGTTGTTTCCTCAAACTTTCCACACACCTCACATATGTTGTCTGGTGTTATCTTTCGACGGAAAAGGTTGGCTTTCGTGGGCAGAATGTTTCTGCATACACGCCACGTAAAGCTCCGAATTTTATTAGGGACCCTCAATTGCCAAATAAACCTACATAACTCCTTCATGCACGTAGCATTTGAGCTTTCCTCTGCTTCATATCCAGTTCTCTCATCCAGAGCAAGTCTATATGCCGATTTCATTGTTAATTTCCCTGAGGAAGTAAGGGCCCAGATGAGATGGTCTTCAGGCAAAGTCAGACTGAGTGTAATGGAGAGGGCTGACTTGACATCTTTGGACACAAGGGTGCTTTGGAGGGCTTCCAAATCCCACTCCCCTCTCTGGTAATCAATTAATGTTGCCACTAGTGAGTCAGCACCTGCACCTGGGCATGGCGTGACAACTCTGTAGGTAGATGACAAGGGAAGCCAACGGTCACCCCATATTTGAACTTTTGCTCCATTTCCTATCCTCCAGCAGCTTCCTTTCTAGACAATCTGTTGTGTAGCAAATATGCTTCGCCAAGCATACGACGGTTTAGTGCCCAAGGTGGCTGAGAGAAAATCTCCATCTGGAAAATATTTGGCTTGGAAAACGCGGTAAAATAGGGAATTAGTGCAGGTTTGAAGTTGCCACCCTTGTTTGGCTAGTAATGCCAAGTTAAAAACCTTTGAGGTCCCTGAATCCCATACCGCTAGTCTCCTTAGGTGTGCACATCTTCTCCCAACTAAGTCAAGCCATCTTGTCCACCCCATTGTTTTGTCCCCACCAGAATTTTCGAACCATTCCAGCAAGCTCATCACACAAGGAATCCAGTAGTTTGAAGCAACTTATAGTGTAAGAGGGAATTGCTTGGCCTACTGCTTTTATTAGTATTTCCTTACCCGCATTCGACAATAGCTTTTCCTTCCACCCTGATAATTTTTTGCCAAGTTTGTCTTTGAGATCATGGAAAGTATTTTTTTTGGATCTTCCAACCAAAGAAGGTAGGCCCAAGTATTTTTCATGTTGGCGAATTACTTGGGCCCCAAATCTAGCCTGGATCTCTTCCTGTAATGCACGTGGGGTATTCTTGCTGAAGAAAAGAGCAGTCTTGGCTTTATTGAGCTGCTGACCTGAAGTAGATTCATATAGGGAAAAGATGCGTTGTAGCTCATTACATTCCTCCAATGATGCTCGACAAAATACCAAGCTATCATCAGCAAAGAATAGATGGGAAATTCTTGGAGCTTTCTGGCACACGGCAACTCCATGGATAGCTTGCCTTTTTGTTGCATGACGGATAAGTGCTGAAAGACCCTCTGCACAAAAGAGAAACAGATAAGGTGATAATGGATCCCCTTGGCGGAGGCCCCTAGAGGGCACAAATTTATTCACTAATTTTAGTAAACAAAAATTATGTTCACTAATTTAAACTATATTTAAAAGATGTTTATCTAAGAGATAGGTTCATTTTCACACTTCCATATTTCTTATTTGACGACAAAATATTTTAATAATTGAGCAAATTGGAAACCCACTTTTATTTATTATTATTAAAGACACTTAACAAAAAATTATAGGTCTATGAAAATACTTACCGATCAAAGTGGTATTTCTTTTGAGGTTCAAGTAAGAGTTCAACAGTAATGACATTACCTCCCATTACCTCACCGTCTAACTATCTAAAAAAGTAGTACTATTTCTTTTTTTTGGGGGGGGGGAAGTCCTCTTTCCCCTCTACCACACCACTCTAAATTTACCTAATTTCATGATTAGAAAATACATAGCATTGTACTTAGTTAAGAATCTCCTCTTCATTATCTTTCACAATATTATGAGACGTATCGCTAGCCTTCTTCACTCTTTGTGGGCTAATCAATGCTTGATGCGTAACAACTGACAAGGCGACAGAAGCAAAGCTAACAATAGGCTGTCTTGCCAAAAAATACAATACAAGAATTTTCTTAACTCTTCCTATACTTTTAGGTTATAAAGCTCAATTCTATAGATATCAATATTATACCATATTCATTATAAAAAAAAAGGTATGTATTTTTAATTTTATATTATATGGATTATATATCTTTTGATAAGTATATATTATGGATTATATATAATGTATTAATAATTTGATATCTTATCAAAATTTGATATTTTATGAACTTATTTATAAATAAACTTCCAGTCTCGTATAAAATCTATATATAAACATATGTTATACCTATAATCTTATATTAGTTATATACTTATATGTACTTGTTATAATAACTTGATTTTTATTTTTTATAATTCAATAATTAAGAGAGATAAAATTTAAACTTAAATGTCTCCCCATGAAAGTACAAAGAAATTTCAATTATGAGTTGAGACTAACTCTTTTTATTTTTTATTGTTTTTAATATAAGAATTCTGTTTGTTTCAGCTATAACGTTCTCTAGAAAATGATTCATTTTTCAAAAAGTATTTTTTATAAAATTATATCATTTTCTTATATTTTATAGCAATTTTAAATAAGTTAAAAAATAATCTTTGAATTTTCTTTATTTAGCTTACTGTGCGATAGAATTGTTTTCTAAACAAATCTTTAAAAACAAACCATACTTTTTCCGTTGACCAAAGATAATTTTCCTTCGACTAATTTTTTCTAATAGTACAAAATACTAAAAAATATAAAAAAAATTATCTTTATAAAAAGTTTTTCATCAAAACAAACATAATATGGGCTTAACTTTTTTTTTTTGGTCGATTACTATCTTTATAAACAAAAAAACTATATTTTTAAAAGATTTTTCATCCAACCAAACATAACATGGACTGGACTTGACTTAATTACTAAATAAATATATATAAACAAATCTCAATTCATTTATATGGTCACGTCAAAGTTATTTTAATTATATTCTAAGTACACAACTGATGAAAAACTTATTTAAGAAAAAAAAAGAAAAAAAAAGAAAAGGAAGGAAAGAAAAGCAATTCAGCTTTTCTATTAATATTTGGTAATATAAAATAAAAAACGGTGAGAGATTCGATCCCAGGACCTGAGGCTCGGACAGTTGGATACAGAAGGACACACACAGAGAGACATAGGAGAGAGAAAAAACAAAAAAACAAGAGAGACAGAGAGATATCAAAAAAACCTTTCTTCATCGTCGTCGTCATCATCATCATCATCGTCGTTTACGTCGAACTACAGCTGAATCGGCGTCGTTTTGTTCTGTTCTTTTGAGCCGTCAGATTCAGTCCTGTGTTCGATGTGCTTTGTCCCAAAACCCTAGGTCCGTACCATAAATCTCCACGGCTTAATTCCAATTATTATTATTTAATTTTTTTTTTTTTTGTTGGTTCTAATTTCAATTTATTTATTTATTGGATTTGTTGAGTTTTGTTTTGTTTATGAAATCGAATTCAGTGTTTTTGGAATGAAATGATTCCGTTTGATTAGGTGAAGTTAGGACACTTATTAAAGATTGAAACTTTTTAAGTTTGATGATTTGGGATTGGATTGTTGGAATTTTGTTTGTTTGTTGCTGTAGATTTTTTCTTTTCTGGGTTATGGAAAATTTGAATTTTGGACTACTAAATCTGAATGCTAAGTACTGTTATTGTAGTGAATCATTGTTGTAATAGTTTCATTGCTGGGTTTTGCTTATTTGGCTATGGGAACAATCAGAGAGTCCTTGGCATTTGCTTTTGTAAGAGCTTTTTTATTTGGGGTTTAAAAGCTAGATTAAGGAAATGCATTCAGGGTTTAAATCCCCCTTTCTCCACTTGTTGTGACAATTGAATTATATATATAAAAAAGGCAGATAAATTTGCATTTGAGTAAGCCAATTGCTTGTTGAGGAATTAAGTGATGTGGCACTTCTAACAGGACCCTTTAATATGTTTGCGCCAGTGCTACATGGAATCTAAAAATTGAGCTGTTTTTAATTTTTGATGGAGATTGTTTGGGTAAAAGATTACGGGTATTTGGTGTGCATCAAAATGGTGTATTTTTGGGGCCAGTTGAATTGTCTTGCTTAATTGAGTGTCCTTGATTCATTTTGACTTGAATTGAACAACAATAACAAAGCTTTAGTCCCAAAATTTTGGGGTCAGCTATGGGTCCTCAACAGATTAGTTAGGGTCATTCACATGTATTCTTTTCCTCCATTCTATGATGCATTTAATGTAAATACCCCTTGATGAATGTCATGTATTTGTTTGATTGAATCCTCTTAATCTTGTAAGTGTATTCATTAGAGCAAGTTAATGAGATATTATATTGGGTTGATTATGTTGTCAAAATGCACTTGGGAATGAGATGAAAAAACTCAAGAAATGTATATATATTTTTTCTATACCTTGAATTATGGAGTTTTGTTACTTGTTAGTACCTTTTTCTGTTCCTGATTTGAGTCACAGACTAGTGGAGGTAATGAGTAATGATATCCTTCTACTTACCACCAAAAAAAAAAAGTCCTGTATGTTCGTTAGTTTTTTTATGGGTCCTGTATGTTCAACAATTCCCACATTATGCCAAAATCATTATTTTTGTATCAACTTCAATATCACTCTAATAACTAACCTTTTGAATTTGTAGGAGTTATCTGCTTGTTTTTCCTCAACAAATATTGGTTCTCCATATTCTGCATGCTATACACAAAACATTTTTGTTGGTGTTGGGAGCTTTTATTGTTGTTCAGGATTGGACATTAGCCTGTGGTTATGCTGAGGATGCTAGAGATGTAATTGTTATTTCTGGGTTCATGACTTATTTACTGGTGTGCAGTTCTAGTAGCAAGTGTACATGATAACTTATATACCTTCATTTTTCCCTCAATCTGAGATAACAATCTTGCACTTGCTGTTATCAGCTTGTATTGCTTGAGGGTTGATGATCTTGGCCCTTCTGAGGTCTTCTCTTAAAAAATTGGCTTGATGAAGTCAATGGATACACTTACTATTTTGTCTTGAATAAAGAGAGAATGGTACCAAATTGGAAGAAACCTCACATTAAGTTGACACCTATCTCCTCAGCATACGTTTTATTCATGTTCTCTACAACATCTAGGAGTAAAGAGGGTGTTAATGGTGCTGCATAAGAAGAAATCATGGAGCACGTATCAGAGAAAAAATTCCCTCTCAATGCAAAAGATTATAAGTTATACGAAGAAGTCGGCGAGGGAGTCAGCGCCACTGTGTACAGGGCTCTCTGTGTTCCACTTAATGAGATAGTTGCAATCAAGGTTCTTGATCTGGAAAAATGTAATAATGACCTGGTAAGTGCCTATTTGTCCAAATATCTTGTATGATATAAGATTTTGATGTGTAATTAATACACACACACACGCATATTACCCGGATGCGCAAATTTCATTTTATATATATATATATATATAATATACACACACATACATCCTTACATTTAGTTGATACTTGCCAAATGGTACACAATTATATTTGGTTTGCAGTTGTTATCACTTGCAATACAATTTTCTGTATCAGATATCATGTTTTTACTTGATTAATTGGTTAATTTCACAATTATGCATATGTAGAGCTTAATTTGTTTGGCTACCATTTTCTTGCTGTATCAGGTATCATGTTTTTTACTTGATTAATTTCTTAATTTCACAATTATGCATATGTAGAGTGTAATTTGTTAGGCTACCATTTTCTTTGAGGATTTGTTGCAACATTGTTGACTCCAGTTGCATATGAACATGGAAAGAGAGGGTAAATTTTTTTATAACATGGTTTAATGGCTCAATTACAAGTCATTCTGTTCTATATATTGCATTGATTTCTCCAATATATATATATATATATATATTGCATTGTGTATGTCACATATGTTCTCCTTGCCATTAAAGATGTTTGAAAGACCTGTTTACTTAATCTATTCCAAGTCGACCCTGGCCCCAGGGGTAGCACAATTGGCTAGGAACCATGCCCTGCTAGTTCAAATCCCCCCTTCCCCTTTGGCCAAGATCTATAAAAAATCAATTCCAGTAGAAACGTTACTCATGGCACTTCTTATGTCAGACTGATGCTTATTTTTGAAACTTTCAACTGCTTAAATAAATAGTAATGCAACTTATTATGCTACTTTGGTATTGAGATATATATTTCCTTGGAAAAAATATGCAGGATGGTATCCGGCGAGAGGTACAGACAATGAGCTTGATTAATCATCCAAATTTGTTACAGGCGCATTGTTCTTTCACTGCTGGCCACAGCCTGTGGGTTGTAATGCCATACATGGCTGGTGGATCCTGCCTTCATATAATGAAATCTGGTTACCCTGAAGGTTTTGAGGAGCCTGTTATTGCTACTTTATTGCGTGAGGTTCTGAAAGCTCTTGTTTATCTTCATGCCCATGGGCACATCCATAGAGATGTGAAGGTGACTTACTCTACCTGCTTGACTCATTCGCCTTTGAATGATTTTTTTGTGTGTGCCTATTTTAGCAGGAAAGCACCATTTAGTCAGTTATTGTTTCCACTATGAATTTTGGACTTTTTAATGCCATGTTTCATAAAACATATTAAAATAGTTTCGTATAACCAAGGGTTCCCGATGACAATTATATATATATTTATATATATTATATTATCTATTAAATGATGCAGGAAAGACATGTCTTCTGTTTTTTAAGATATAAGTAATGCTTGTATGGAGTATAGAATCTCTAGGGTCTCACACCTTTTTTATTTGTTCGTAGCGTATCAAGGTTAAGGTTTCTAGGTTGGTTTTCTTGTTTATATGAAAGCTAGGATATGTTTTGAATCATATGTTGTATTTTAATTTCATGTTAATTGTTTTTTCGTCTTTTTAAATTCTTTCTTTGCTCTTGCATGTGGGAATGCATTATTTTGTTCTTATTAATGTTGGGGAACATGGGTTTGCAGGCCGGGAATATCTTAATTGATTCTAATGGTGCTGTCAAGTTAGCTGATTTTGGTGTATCAGCATGCATGTTTGATACTGGAGATAGGCAGCGTTCCAGAAATACTTTTGTTGGGACTCCATGCTGGTAGGATTTATTATTTGAATTTTATTTTCACTGGGCCTTCCGTGATTTTCCATTTTTCTGAGATCCCACCAGAGTCCTTGATTTATCAAGGCAGTTGAATTTTTTATATGATTTGGTACTCTTTTTTCTCCCCTTGGTCAGGATGGCTCCTGAAGTTATGCAGCAATTGCATGGTTATGACTTCAAGTCAGTGGTTTGCTTATCTTGTACATTTTTTTGTCCCTTTTTTCCACCAGTATTTCTCATTCTTTAATAATCTCTTTGTAAATAGAGCGGACATATGGTCATTTGGAATAACAGCACTTGAACTTGCACATGGCCATGCCCCATTTTCCAAGTACCCTCCAATGAAAGTAAATTTCTGAATTTTCTGTGATATACAATGCTTTTGTATATTGGATTTTTTTCACGTATGTTTACTGAATGATCCTTTAGTCATGTTTATTAATTATTGCAGGTTTTGCTGATGACTTTACAAAATGCACCTCCAGGTTTGGACTATGAAAGAGACAAGAGATTTTCAAAGGTTTGTTGTTTACTTGAAACTTTCTGATATCTAGTGCTCTTGAATATTGTTTTTGAAGCACTCTATTTTTCCAGTCTTTCAAAGAGTTGGTAGCGACTTGCTTAGTGAAGGATCCAAAAAAACGTCCAGCTTCAGAAAAGCTATTGAAGCACCCTTTTTTCAAGCATGCACGCCCAAATGAATATCTGGCTCATACCATTCTTGATGGCCTTTCTCCTTTAGGTGAACGTTTTAGAATGCTGAAGGTCTCTTTCTTATCTGAAATCTCTCTTTCTAGTTTTTAAATTGTGTTTCAGTTGAAGCACAACTTCCGATATAATTCCTCTGCATTGTCTTTTCTGTTTAAGGCAAAAGAGGCTGATCTTCTTGTTCAGAACAAGGCTCTTTATGGGGATAAGGAGCAGTTATCGCAGGTGAGAATTCTTCAAAATCATTAGAACAAGTAAAAAAAAGAAGTAATATTGCATTCTAGTCCCGCATGTTTCCTTTCTTTCTTCTCTGTTCCCATATTTTAGGCTTTTTGATATGAAATGAATATGTTTGTATTCATCCTTTCTCAAAGGATCAGACACCATCATTGATGGACCAGCCGTACTACCCATAGAAAAGCCTGAGAATTGCCGAGCGGAGGCAGCCACATCCGACATCCTCTGAATTGAATTTTGTGTTACGGGATAATCAGTTTTCTTACTAAAGTAGACCTTAGAAATCTCCATATGGTTTTTATTGACCTATAGAAAGTGTATGTTAGGGAATTTAGAGAGTTTATGTCAAAGTAGTTGGTTAGTTGGATATTGAGTAAAGGATGGGGGGATTTCGCAGCTTTTTCATTGAATCCAAGTTTTTTCAATTATTTGTAGAGGAAGGGGAACGTTTTTTCTTGCTACGGATCTTTGAGAGGGGCAAATTCTTCATAAGATCGGTTTTCATGGGCAAGAATGTAGCACAATGGCTGATGAAGAATATTGAACACACTGTTGTTGGGGCAAGCTCCAAACAGTTTTTCTCATTCAGGGACGGTGACACTGCTTATACCCTCCAACGGAGCACCAATTCTTTTGGTCAATTTTTACTATTGACTGAACTCAAAGCTGGCGGGTCTTGGAGGTCAATTATTATCCCTGAAGGCAAAGAGAAAAATGGTTGGAGGGCTTTTGGCCTTCAACTTAGAAAGACGTTGAATCCTTCCCAATATGCGGTGGGTGGAACTGGTTCTCCAAAATTTATTCCTCAGGTGAACAGGCATTATTTGGAGGCTCAAAACTCTAGAACTTTTGTTGAAACTGTGCAAGGCTTTCATGGAAAAGTAGAGGATAGAAAGCAGCTAAAACAGTTAGGTACCACTGTCAAGGGGAAGATGACACAGTTAGGAGACGAGAAGATGGTGGTGAATCCGAGACTTACAGGTGCCAAGGTGGGGGATTTTCCGGTGGGCAAGCCTGATAAGATGGTGGTGGGAGGAGGGGATAGGAGGGAGCAGTGCATTAATGAGGAGACAGAGGTAGGTGAGCAAAATCAGGCAGAAAGTAGGATACGTTTCCCAAGTCTCAGTTTGAATTCAAAAGCCTATGAAAATAGGAAGAAGAGTGTTGTAGGGAGACCATGCTGGACAGGGAGTGGTCTTATCGTGGAGGTTGACGTGATAGGGAGGAGACGGGTCTCCTGGGATAGAAAGAAAGGAAGAGCTCAGAAGTGTAGATGGGTATCACGGGTTGGTAAGGAATTGTGTAAGGGTAAGCTGGGTTTGGGCCCTAACAAGCTGGCAGCCCAACTTCCAGTTAGTGTGTCTTGTTTAGGCCCAAATGTCATAAGCCCAATAACCATTGAATCTAGGGAGTGTTCCGTAAATTGTGTTAAGCCCTTATTCTCAGCCGATATGCACGAGAAGGCTGGGGAGAGTCCAGGGGCAAGTCCGGCAAGCTTCGAGATGCCGACATAGGCGGCCGGAGGTCCTGGGTGGTCACTGAAGGTACGGGTACAGGCCGCGGATGGTGGATCGTGCTTATCGATGTCTCCGGTGCCTCCGATGAGCCCTGCTTTGTCGATACAGGAGGTGTGCCGCACCGGGGAGCTAGTGGTTTCGCCTCATCAAGGTGGCGCGTTGCCGGTAGGAGTGTCGGGGTGGTCCAAGTCTTCCTCATATTCGGTTGTTGTTACTTAGTTTTCAGGTGGTAACAGGATTGAAGGTCAATGTTCATAAGAGTGAAATGGTTCCAATAGGGGAGGTTGCTAATGTGCAAGCCTTGGCCGAAATCTTGGGTTGCAGAGTTGGTACTTTGCCTATGTCGTATCTTGGCATGCCGTTGGGGGCTTCACATAATTCCCCTTCAATTTGGAATCCAATTTTGGAAAAAATTGAGCGGAAATTAGCCGGGTAGAAGAAGCTGTATTTGTCTAAGGGGGGCCATTTGATTTTACTCAAGAGTACATTTTCTAGCCTTCCGACTTACTTTCTATCGCTATTCACAATTCCTACTCATGTGGCTAATAAAATTGAAAAGATGCAAAGGGATTTTCTATGGGGTGTTAGCAAGATTCATCTGGTAGGTTGGGATAAAGTTTGTGTGCCTATAGCCAATGGTAGTTTGGGGATAAGGAAACTGACTACCTTCAATAAGGCCTTATTGGGGAAATGGTTGTGGCGGTTTGGGAAGGAAGATGATCGGTTATGGAGGAGGGTGGTAGCTTCAAAATACGGGGAAGAATGGGGAGGATGGACCTCTAAGTTGGGTAGTGGAGTTCATGGATGTGGTTTGTGGAGAGGTATTCGCATGGGTTGGGAGGATTTCAGCAAATATTGTCAGTTTGTTGTTGGGTTGGGGAATAGAGTGAGGTTTTGGTAGGATGGATGGTATGGGGATCAACCTTTTCAATTGGCATTTCCAAGGTTGTATGGTATCGCCACTGATAAGGAGGTTTCTGTAGAAGCTTCTTTACCAAGGCAAAGGGTGGAGGAGAGAAGAAGTTGGGTTGTTTGTTTAATTAGAGATTTTAATGATTGGGAAATGGATGAAGGGCTGCATTTTCTTCGTATTTTGGGAGCCAATACTCCTCCTATGGATGTTGGAGACTGGATGAGATGGAATCTGAAGCCTAATGGGGTTTTTGACATCCGATCGTATTATAACAAATTAAGGAATTCTCCCTCAATTGTCAAACTAGCTGTCTATTCATGCTAGCAATCTTCGTCTCTTGTAAACAAACAACATCACACTTCCACTCCTGCAACAAATTCTTCACCCCAAGGCATTTCTGAGGATCATTTAGACGTCTAACATTCCACGAAATCATCTTTATCTTCATAAACACTAAAATATCCCCAACTATCGACACCAACACAAGACCACCCTCTATCTCCTGTCATAATTCACCGAAGAGATCAAGTTTTGCAGCTCTCTACGTCCTTTGTTTTTTGACTTAGCCCCTTTTTTGCTACCCGGTGCTTTCCTGTGTAACACATTGGCTGCCTCCATCACTGATTCAAGCCTCTGTAAGAGAGCAATGCACAACTTCTCATGCCGAGACATTGACAACCCAACCAATTTACTGAAACCAAGGAATTCTATGTTTCACCCACCCAGAAATATCTAATTTAGTCTCAATACTCAATACCTCATTGACCTCCTCCCACTCTGCCAAATTTGTCGACGCACTCGAATCAATGATTTGCAGAGGAAGGCCAACTGAGAAATCTGTTACACCAAAACCCACTGAAAAATCAGCTGCTTTCTCCACAAGCATGACCTCCCTAGGAACGCTAAAGAGTTCCTTACTATAGGAAGAATTAACCTCCTGACCCAAAACCCCAAAACCCAATGCTCCAGCTTGCACCAACTCCAGAGAGAGAACGGGAAAGGAAGGTCCAACCAATCTTGGCACAAAATTGAGATTCACCGTCCTCTTACCTTCAGAAATCAACCCGCCCGACAATGAAATGGATTGAAGGTCAATGTGCCGTCATTGTGGAATAAGATCCTTACAGGAGATAACTTGAGATTGAGGAGACTGGATTTTGTGGATTGGTGCATTATGTGCCGTCATTGTGAGAGACGGTAGACCACTTCTTCATTGTGAGATGGCGTATCGGTTATGAAGCTTTGTTTTTATAACTTTTGGCTTGTCTTGGGTTATTCCTAAATCGATTCCAGACTTGCTTTTTGGTTGGTGGAATTGGCTGGGGAAGCATTCATCTCAGATTTGGAACTTAGTTCCGTTGTGCATCCTATGGTGTATTTGGAAGGAATGGAATAGGAGGACTTTTGAGGACTTGGATAGCTCTGGTGATTAGATGCTTGCTTCTTTTAGTGGAACTCTTTTTGATTGGTCTCGGGCTTGAGGACTCACGTCTAGTGATTCCCTCCCTTCTTTTCTTTGCTCCCTTTCTCTTTGGTAATTATTTTCTTGTTTGGTTTTCTATTGTGTTTTTTTCTGTGTTTTTTTCTGTGTTTTCTTCTTGTACTTTTTGGGTTTGCTCTATGTTCTTCATGCATAGAGTAGACTTTCGTATATATATCATTCTTACTTATCAAAAAAAAAAAAAAAAAAAAAAAGATCTTTTTTTTTTTCCCAAGAATCTTTGGACCACGTTGCATCTCCTCCCGTAATAAACAAGGGGTTCAAATCTTACCAGGAATATAAAAATTGGACAAAGACATATGAGCATTAGACTGTTAATGCATACATACATTGTTTTCCAAATTCCCCTCTCTCTCTCTCCAGCTCACTCGCTTTATGAGGTCAGGGGAGTGCCTCCTATATAGGAAAAAAAACAAGGCTAATAATATAGAGGATGGTCATGTGACAAGAAACATGAAAAACCTGTACTTCTGTATAGCACATTTGAAAGCAAATGTTGGGAACTCTCTATTAAGTGTTGAATCTGGTATTAAACTTAACTACATGAATTCATTGCTTATTTGCAGTGTCTAATAAACTTGTCATGATGGGAAATAATTGTGAACTTGTGTGGAAGTTAAATCCTTAAATTGATGTCGAATGAACTCTAGTAGAGAGACAAGGAGTTGCACGAATTACCTTTTTCAAGGTTTTATTTAATGGTCAAACTTAGGTTTATTGGTTGATTTACATTTACTAAAGATTTTATACCTGGTTTTTTCTCTTTATTGCCTCATTGTTGTGCTCAAGTTGGCTTTACTGCCGTTGGCAATGAGCTCTAGCTCATATGGCCCTTCTTTCTTCTTTAAGACTGGGTGGACATTGAGATTGTGGGTTCTATACCTACCACTGAGTGCGTGTGTATTACCAATTAAAATAAAGTTGGTTTTACTGTTGTTTTTATGTTTGTCCTTCTGGTTGCTTTTTCTCCCTCTCTTAGTGTTTACTTGATAGCTGATGTTTAAAGAAAGTAAGGCGCTAATATCTATGCTTGTGTCTTGCACTAAGAAGTCTCTAAGTTGGGTTTTAATGACACCTTGAATGTAAATTCTCATAACTTTGCAGCAAGAGTACATTCGAGGAATAAGTGCCTGGAATTTCAACCTCGAAGATTTAAAAACTCAAGCTGCCCTTGTAAGTAGTGTCAGTTCCTAGTTTTATGTCTAATTACTTTATTTCATAATATCTTGGTCAAAGGTTTTTCTGGTGAAAAATTATACCTGTTGCTTTGTTTTCTCTTATTATTAGAACTGTGCTGCCTGCAGATACAGGATGGTGGCATGCCAAATGCTGAAGACCCATATGCTAATAAGCAAAAAGATGGGCATGATTTTGTTGGGTTCCCAGCAGAGAGCCTGTCCCATGAAAGGGCCAATAATTCAAATGCTGATCCTAGTCAGGAGGTATCACTAACATTGCTAGAATTTGCTCTCTTTCTTTAATTGTATTTGTGTTCATAAATTCCCTTGAATCGTTGAAATTTCATTCTTCCATCTGATTGACATCTGCCTCTCATTTATTATTAAAGAAATATCTTCCTCTGTTTTTTTCAGGATGGGTTCAATGATATTAGTGATTTGGAGAACTCATTTGCTTCATTTCCTATGAAACCTCTTCAAGCACTTAAGTATGAATCGTTATGTTTTTTTTTTTGGCCTTGTGTTCAATTCTTAATTACTTAATCTTTAATTCTCTATCACATTTACTGGGTTTGAGCATACTATTTAAACTTTTCCAAGAACCATCAAGTTGAAAGATAATCTTAATGGGATTCTGGCAAAAGAGAAGTACTATATAATATTGCCAAGTAATTTATTGCACGCAATGTTTTGTTTTGTTTTTTTATAATGTTTCCAGCTATCGATTACTGTTCTTTTTTGACATTCTTTACATCCTTTACATTAATTCAAATGATAATAAATTTAGCAGTCTGACACCTATATTATTAGCACCCTGATATTCATCAGTTCAATTTATCCTTTATTTAAGCAACCATGTCTTTTGATGCAGAGGTTGTTTTGATATTTGTGAGGATGATGAGATTGCAAATAGTCCAATTGGTGTGGATCAGGAAAATGGACGAAATGAGGGTGAGAGTTCGTGTCAAGGTAGTATTTTACATCGCCATGCCATTCCAGAGCATAAAAAATTCTTGAGTGGTTCACTACTACAAGAGAATGCTCTATCTCCTAAGAAGGTTTTTAGCGATGGGGACAGGTAAGCTAGTTCTAATAAAATTCAACTTTGTTTTGTTGTTGTCTTGATTTTTGTTTCCTTCATATTTTTTTGATGGTCTCACTCATTAAAGAAGAGATGTCTTGTTGTCTTTCCATTAACACATTCCTATTTAGGGTTTGTTTGGGAACAGCTTACTTAGCTGAAATTGAAAACTTTTTGCTGAAAGTATTGTAGATAAATGTAAAAGTTAGCTGAAATAGTACAGTGAGACTCATTAATAGTAACAAAAAGTGCAGTGGTACTCATGAATAGTAACAAAAATAAGCTGAGTAAAACTCTAATGCCAAACGCACACTTAAGTATCATATTTGATGACTTATTAGTTTTGCTTAGTGCAAAGAGGAATCATGGATATAATCCTTGAACTTGAGTTATATTTGTTTTTGATTTGGTTTATTGGCAGCACTCATCGTGATATGAAGATCATGTGGTCTTCTGATATGCTAGGTCTTTAAACCTCTCTGAGTAAGGTGCTGGTCATAATATGTATATATGTTGTAGTGTCGCAACTTTGTCAGTTTATTTGTATATGGTTTTCTGCAGTTTCTATATGAATTGGTGTTATCAGACTCCTGTTTTTGTTCTCTTTCTTCCTTGAGAGAGGGTTGTATGGAGCTGCGTATGTTTTTATAACTCTTCTATTTATCTGATTTCATTGAAAATTGAAACCATTACGTCATAGAGATACGGTCGCTTTGCTTGGAAGCTCATCTTGTTGAAATGTGGAAGGTCATGAAAATTAGGGAGTACTAGTTTTGTTGGTGACATGGTTGCAGTTTTAGTATTGTTTTATCCTAGGAAGCAGGGACATGGAAAATTGGCTGCGTATCCATGTTGGACACAGACATACCTTGGACAAGACTGCATGTGTGTCCAATCATTTTTTTCTCCCACAAAACTCTGATCAGAACACTCACTACCATTGATTTACAGATTTAGGCTGTGTTTGGTTTAATGTAAAATATTTTCCGGAAAATAAATATTTTCTGGAAATGCTATTTTCGGGAAAGGAAAATATTTTGAAATGTTTGGTTGCATTATGAAAATTGTTTTAGAAAATATTTTCATGTGTTTGGTAACATTCTGAAAATGCTATTTTCCACCACCACCCACACAAAACCCACCACCACACAACAAGAAAACCACCAAAACACCACCACCCACACCACCACCACAACAAAAAAAAAAATCAGAGATCAAAGAGAGAGTAAAAAATCAAAATCACACAGAAACGTAGATCGGTTTGTGGGTCGATCAAAATCACACAAAAAATCAAAATCAAAGAGAGAGAGAGATCGGTTCGTGGGTTCGTGGCGCGAAGGCTCTGGGTCGCCGGCGAAGTCGAAGTTTCGTGGGTTGAAGGCTCTGGGTTGAAGATCGGTTTGTGGGTTCGTAGATTTGTGGGTCGAAGGCTCTGGGTCGAAGATCGGTTTGTGGGTTCGTAGATCGGCGAAGTCGAAGGCGTGATCTGGGCTCTCTCTTCTTCCTCTCTCTCTCTCTCTCTCTCTTTGAACGTGAGTCCGGAAATGGTTTGAAGTGAAAATTTTGACTGAAACTAATTTCTGGATCAAAGCCATTAAAACACATGGTCAACTGAAAATATTTTCCGGAAAATTTATTTTTCATGCGCAACCAAACACCCGCATTTATGGAAATGCATTTCCGGAAGTGATTTGAAGCCAAAACAAACATAGCCTTAAATTTGTGATTTTTCTTAGATTTGGAAAAGCAAATTCTATTTTATTGTTATCTGTGTTTCATTTGGCGTGATTCGTGAATCAGTTATATATATATTTGGCGGAAATCACAGTTGTTGGCTGTTTTTGATGCTCACGTGATTGTTTTCCTGCACTGATCTTTCCATTAAAAGTTTTTTTTTTTTTTTTAATATATTTTTTATGTGCAACATTATGTTCTCTTTTATTTTGTTAAAAAAAAAAAGTTAAGTCTAAAACCACTACAAAATTCACAACAATTTTCACTACGGTTGAGATAGCTGGTTCTGATTGGTGTTGTTCCCATGTGAAACTGATGTTTCACAACTGTGTTTGTACCATTATTATTTAAAAAAAAAAAAGAGGTTTCTGTTGTCTTGTAGTTATGTTGTACCTTTGAATTATCATTGTCATGTACTTGAGTTGAGAAGTTTGGATTTAGTAAGATGTAATAACTCCTGTCTTGAAAATGTTATGAAGGGATTATCTACAATCAAAACAACAAGCTGAGCGTAACTATAGTGGTACATTGTTGTATCGTCAGAAGAAAGATGCTAGTAACATTTCATCTGGTACGTCCATTGTGATTTTATTGATCAACGAGCTTTAGCTCAAATGATACTTATTTCCCTCATAAGAATGGAATCTAGGCTGAGGTCATGGGTCTTAAGATTCACTGGGAGCTTGTATAACTTACCAATAAAAGAAATTATGATATCCTTCCTTATCTCAACCCTACTTCTTATTAAAGACGATGTCACTTTTTTATACTTATGATGAATCTGACATTGAATTCTTGCATCTGCTGATGTAGTTGAAGATACTTCAGAAGGAGCAGTTGTACAGCGTAAGGGCCGCTTTAAGGTCACTTCAGCAGACCTCAGTCCCAAGGTACATATGCATTCATAGACTATCATCTCCACTCAACCTGAGTCTATGGTTAGCAAGTGGATTCCATCAGTCTGATATAATATTCAAAAGCAGCCTATTTTATATGAGTTTTATATCATTAGACTGATGAATGTCTGTGGGAAATAATATACGTCTTTTTGCCATTTTGGGACCTAATCTCTGGGTTGTATATATTTAGTCTATGTTTCCAATGTACGGGTTGCTTCTCTTTTGGCGCGTTTGATCCTAGCATTCCCCTGGGGAGCTTCTGCTTTGGATTAGCCTTTATGTGAAAATATTTTGAGATCTGAATGGAACAATTTTTTTCCCCAACTGCACTAATTAATTCAAACAATAAACTACCTTTCACTTAAATTTCTAGTCAAATTATGAATATATGTGACAGCATAGTTTTCCTTTTTATCAAGTTTAATTGTCTATGGAAACGCCCTACTTCTAGATAA
The DNA here is from genome assembly GCA_032727855.1 of Quercus ilex subsp. ballota. NCBI lineage: Eukaryota > Viridiplantae > Streptophyta > Magnoliopsida > Fagales > Fagaceae > Quercus > Quercus ilex. The sequence continues at coordinate 75,377,684 of CM064909.1, read as the reverse complement.
CTGGCAACTTTCACCTTTCAAAGGGGAGAGCCGGAGAGGTCTTGGTCCAACGTCATTTGGGGTGGGGGAGTGGTGGAGGGCTAGTATCCATCATGTTGCATAGCACATAAATAAAAGAAGTTTATTGAAGCAATATAAGGGTTTTTTTTTTTGGGGATGATAAGTAAAATATTCATTAATATAATTATGATAAGTAAAATATTCTTTAATATAATCAAAAGTAGTGCTACCTAATTAATTGGGATGTATCCATAGAACAAAGCACAAACTGTAAAGAAAAAATTTTTGAAAAGAAGAAAACAAAAAGTACTACAAAAAATTAGAAGACTTCATATGCTAATTTCACTTATGTTGAGCTAGTTTCACCTATATTAGTGTTGGCATATAAAGTCTGTACAAAGTTTAGTTGTTTCCAATTACATATCATCGCAAGACATTGTCACTCATTATTTGTAGCATAAGATTGTCACACTGTACTAATTGCAGTTTCAGTAGCCTTTCTACAGAATGTGCCTTCATTCTGTGGATGGAACTGCCTGCTATCCTAAAGTTTGGCAGCATAGAATGTAGCGTTGTGGATTTATTATTATTATTATTATCGTCATCATCATCAAGTTCCAAGCTTGTTTTACTTGATGGATGCAACTGATATGCCAACTTCAATATAAAACATTAAATTTGTAAAGCACTGTGACGCAGGACAACCAAAACAATGGCTGAACAAATTTCAAAGGAACAAAAAATAAAATAAACCTAGGTATCTAAACCTAGGGTTGCTTAGAATTAGCACCAAATAGGATAGAAAACCTAGGAATCAGAACCTATGGTTAGCTAAATTCAGCACTAGGTCATTGGAAAATTTCCAACTAATTTTTTTTGCAATAAACTTGTCTTCATTGGAGCACAATAGCATGCTCATACAGACTACTAACACTAAACCATTCTAATTGATTCATATCAAAGTCCAATTATTGAATGACAAAAATAAACTTGACTCTAGGAAATTAAATAAAACAAAAATTAAGTAATTAGCTAATAAGACCTAGAATAATTTTTTTCCTTTTTGATAATTTAATGTTACATCAAGTGAGCGAGGAGGGATTTGAACTCTTGTTCTCTTCATAATGAAGACTTGGCAATGCCATTGACTACAAGGCTCTTGGCCTAGAACACAATTTAATGGACCAATAATAAAAATACAATCGACTTCTATAATTAAACCAAAAAAAAAAAAAAAAAAAATGCCTTTGTGCTTCCCCCATCACGCTACTTCCTATATGAGGCTTTCTTATACTTTTGGTTTGAATTTCACCATTTTTTTTTTCTTGGTTAGTGTCATCCTTGTAGGCTTTATTTTGGAACTATTTTTTTTTTGTGGGGGGGGGGGGGGGGGGTGGGTGTATATGATATATAAATTGTGATTGGTTTTTTATAAAGTGCTTTGATGCTTGAAGTTCTGAAAACTAGGTATGGAACTTAGCAATTTATCTTTTAGGCAATGGCTTTATAACCATTGCCATGCTTTTCTCTATACAGGGTCCTACAAACAGCATGTTTAGCTCAATTTCTGGAGGTTCAACCGGTATAACAACTGCAAACCTAACGGCTGCCTCAATTCTCCCATCTCTGCAATTCATTTTGCAGCAGAACTCCACACAGAGGGTAAGTTTAAATTTGTATTTCCTACCTTTCAATGTAGAGATATTATGCCTCAAAATATTTATTTCTTTTTTCCTTTATAAAAAATTTGACAGGAAGAACTTATGAAATTGATCAAGTATGTGGAACAAACCTCTGGTATGGCTCTCATCTTGATCATTCACTTTGCTGGTTAATCCCACATGCAAAAGTTTTGTTGGATTTGACCCCTTTTGCTTGATACAGGTAAGCAGGCTGAGTCAACTGAGGTTGTCACAAGTGACCTGTTGCAGGTATTCTCATTTGTTGGAAACTTTAAAAAATATTGCTTGCTAAATATACTAAAATGTCAAAGACTATTCCTATTTAAGCAGTAATCAGGTATTATTTTAGTGTTATGTTTGTAGAAGGGGACAATTACCTATAGTATAAATAAAGTAGTAATTAGTAACTTGTAGTGCCTTCGCCTGATGAAACTATCTAGTGGAAATATGATTTTGAATACTTGGGTTAGGATCTCCAAATGACTTTCTCACATCTGACTGATTATTCTCTTAATGGGAGATTGAATGTGGGTTGCAATAGGATTTGAGAAAGGATGGGAAGAAGGGGATGATATGCATATGCACATATAATCTTTTTTGTGAGATGGTTTCATTATTTGTTGATGTCTTAAATTATAAATCGAAACCATCCACTAGTAAAGGCTATGCATTCAAACACAAAAAAATTGGCTGCCAACACAATTGTCAATTTCCATGCTTGGCCAAGAGGAGGCAATCCTGTAGTAGTCCCCTTTGTTGGTTATTGACCATTCTTGAAGCAACTTTATTTATAGATTTTCTAATTACTAAGTGAGTAGTTTATGGCATAACAACCTAAATCCCTTGATAAAACATGGTGGATGATGAGTTAGTGGGTTCAAGATCCATTTGGCTGTGTAATTACCAATGAAAAAAACTACAGCCTTCTCTTATACACTTTCTGCACTCGTAAATCAGAATATCTGAGGAAATAATACTTCCAATTTGAATTATTATGAATGTGAATTTATGTAACTTTTTTTTTTAACGATTTTTAGGGTTAAGGTAATTCAATGTTTAGACAACAGTTTATTTCTGTTTAATTAAATGTTCTCAAATTTGAGCAACATGCAGATGCCTCCTGCTACCACCAGAGAGAGAGATCTGCAGTCTCAGGTGTTTCATATGCAGCAAAGGTACAGGATGAAATTCAGTGATATCTAATTACATACTCACTTTTTAGTCTCATGCTGAACCGAATCTCATCTTTGATGTCAGTATCGGGAGTCTTGTTGAGGAATTGCAGAGGCAGAAGATGAAAAATGCCCAGGTGTGTATTTCCCTAAGTGGGACTGTGTTTGCTTTGTTGGCCTGTTCTAAGCAGTTGATATTTGCATCTTTCATTGAGTGCAAATGGCCATTGGTACTACTTGTGGTTGAAATCCTCTTTGATGGCACTTTAGAAAATCAGTTCCAAGGCATGCATCTGACATTCTGACTCCTTAAATTTTTTGATGTTGTATTTTAGTTTTGCTCTCCCCCTCAAAAAAGTGCTGTTTTTCTTTAATGCTATCAGTTAAAATCTATCTCTATGTGGATGCTGTTCAAATTCTTAATAAGACATTAGTGCCTAGAAGCCACTACTGGCATTTCCACAAGGACAAATCATTCTAAGTAAAGCATCTACATTTCCATACCAATTGCCACTTTATCAAATTTAATGTATTCAATAAGTATGAAACCCAAAGGGTTAGTATAGTGGTTCCTTGGTTTCAAAATTCTCACCATGAATAACACCATGATGAGATGTATGCCCCTGCACCTCTTTAACTCTCCACAAAATTAAGTATAAAAACATAGCTCTTTCTTCTTTGCTAATTTATTCTTGAACATTTCTCTCATCTCAATTTGTTGGTGTGGAGAATGGGTGTACGGGGCTTGAGTTGGTCTAGTGATTGAAGTGGATTCTTAGGGTGGTTATGAACTTGTTTCTCTCTATTGTTCACTCACTTTCCGGTCATTGAACAGTCTAGGTGTCTTTTGTCTTTGGGTTGTGCAGTTAGAAAGACAACTAAATACTTTGGTGAACAAAGAGGATGATGCGTAATGATGTTTTTCATATTACCACCGCCTTGTGAACAAAAAGAAGCGTAATTTCTTTATAGTTGGTTGAGGAAGCCTAATTTCTACCGGTTGATTATTTCTTCAGTGGCTAGCGAGGGTCTTCAAGGTACTTGCGAAGGTATAGGGCATTTTTTATTGTATTTTAGTGTATCATATGTGTGAACGTGTGTAAGGCAGATACCCAATTTTGAAATGCTATTCCTTGAGTCACTCTATCATGTAATTTATTGACTGCTTTTGTAATTATATTCAGTTTGGTCCTCTCTATGTACTAGCCTCGTTTTTTTTTTTTTGATTTAGTCCCCCGGAGAGGGGGTGTTCTTATTGTTATTTGTAAGATCCAAGAAAGGACAAATCTTTTCTTTGTGCAAAAAAGAAAAAGAAAAAAAAAAGATACAGAAAGGACAAAGGTTTATGTGGGCGCTCTCTGTACGGTTAAAAGCCACAACTTTGTGTTGCTTTCTTCTCCAAACATCCCTTGAGAAAATTTGGAAGGGTTACCATAACTTTTTGGTCTACATATGTTAATTCCTTGGGTGTTAATGTGATAACTTAATCGTTTCAATTCTCCTAACAATCTACACCAATCTATTTTCTTTCTTATTCATATCATTAGGCCCCTTGCATCTATGCCTACTTGGCACATGTAACAACATTGCATTAAACTTTCATCCAATTTGACACTTCTTTTCTCTTAGAAGTAGCTCCAACCTCAGGAATAGAATAAGTAATGAAGAAAAGCCAATTGATTCAAAATACAATCTTCCACAATAAATATGAGACAAAGTAATCCTTAAAAGACAAGTTAGGACAGATAATAATCTCAATATGATTAGTTGAACTGTTTTTAACTTAATTGAATTAATGTTCTTTACGTTAATTGTGGATGTTAAGGTTCAGGGGCTGTATGTGAAGTGTGAACCAGGAACACTTAGGTATCATTTTGAGCTCGTTACGGTGAGCAGGTAAAGGTAATATGTAGAGCAAAGTTCATGGAATGGACATGACATCTTGCTCCAAGTTGACAAACTTATTGTCGAAAGTCTTGTAGTTTAATTGGCACATTTTGGTGTTTTCACTTTTCAATAAAGACACTTAAGGTTCAGATATTTTTTCTTCCCTCCCATTATTGTAACTATCGAATTTTTTAAAAGACAAATTTCTTATAATCAACTTATACTAATAACTGCAATTGCCAGTGCTATAAGGTGTTTAACGCAGGACATCCATCCAAGATGTTGCTTTGGGATGCCATTGTTCTCTCTCTCTCTCTCTCTCTCTCTCTCTCGTGTTACTTAAGCCTAATCACTCTCGTATTAGTTAAGTGGGTGTATTAATTCCTTCCTACTTCCGTAGATCCAATATATAATTATACAAGAGAAACAGTGAAAGATACACCCCGTATGTGAGGTATTTTGCTAAAACTTGTACAATGGGAAGTGAAGTAGCTTTTTTTTTCAAAAAATATTCAGGCCTCAAGGATGAGGTCTTCAGAGACTTGTCAAGACTATCTAATAAGTCCACCCCAAAATCCTCCTTTGTCATATTCCCAACCACAACTTGGGACATCTGGGGCCGTTTGATATGACATTTTAAGAAACACTTTTCAGTTTTTAAATAACATTACACGTACTTTCATATATTTTTTCATCCACACGTATTTTCAAAAAATACAAACAACGTTACTAGAACAATGTTATCAAAGCATTATATTTTAAGCATCCTTCCCAAAGCATTATATTCAGGAGAAGTTTTTAGAGTTATTTTTCATATTATCCTATTTTCAGGTTAAACAAGAAATTTACACTGGTTACAATCTTTGGGAAGCATGTGGTTTCCACTTGAGGCTTGGATTGGTATCTGCAATTTAATGCAGATCATTTGTTATTTTAAGCAGAACCACACATGGAATGCAGACCTTTGAAATGGCTGAAACTATAGGATCTCTAGTCTCAAGCTAAGAAAGTAGCATTTGGAATGAGAATGTGAGATCACAAAAGTTGGCTACTTCTTGGAACCATGTGTAAATATTCAGAAAAGATTCGATTTTCCTCACCGAAGGCTCTCAAGATTAATGGTCTGTTTAAATAAAGGGGGAGGCAGTAATAGAGTAAAATTGACCTAAAATTTGTATATTTTTAGCCAACTCTACTCTACTCCTCCTTCCTCCCTCCTCAATCCAAACGAGCCCTAACATAGGTCTGCATTTATTCATGTTGAAGAACCCATTAAAGCTATCTACAGTGGCGGTTTCTGCTTCTGCTAGGAAGTAGGCCAAGTGTGTCAGGAAATTAGAAAGTTTCCATGAGAACTGATGCTATGTAGCTCAGAGAGAGGGGGCCGGGTTATTTGAAGAGATGCCTACTTTGGGGCAGCATTTCCCTTCCCTACAAAGATACTAGAGTTTGTAATGTATCAACTACGAACCAACATGCAAATCCATTTAAGCTCGGTTTCAACGACCAAAGGGAAACCCATGCCATAGGTAAACTGACCTAATTATTATTGTTTATTTATTCTTGATAAGATCAACTGAGCTTGTTATTGAATAATCTGAGATGATGCTGTTCAAGCAGATTTATGGTAGGTTCAGTCCCAACTTGGAATTAATGCCGACATGCTATACTTGTTCAATTATATAGAAGTATTGGACCATAGCAGCTGAGTTTGATAGGAGTGCTTCCCCTGCCACAGGAGAGAGAGAGAGAGAGAGAGAGGGCCCTAAAAAATCAAAGCAGTCCTTGTATTAAAGTAAGGTTTCAGATACAAATCATTAAGCAATGGTTGAACATTCATATCTAATGACATGTACCCCAGCGATAACTATTGAACTACACATTTGCATTCAGGCCTAGTTAAGTGAGTATTAATATGCAACTAGAAAGCGACTATCAATCTGCAAATGCAGCAGGCTTGAGTCCTGGAGAATGAAACCAACATCTGAGGTTTTAAGCATATTGCTTTAAGTTCAGTTCCATTATGTTACCAGAGGCGGTTCTCAATAACAGTAGAAACAACTCCCTTCAGTGTCTCCTGTATAACATAGTGGGATCATGAGTTATACTGTGTCATTTGTTCCAAAGAAGAGGTGAATTTATTTATTTTTATAAATAAAGAAGATGTGAATATCTTCGAATAGTACCGCAGAATGGTCCTTGAGTCCAAGAGAGATCACCAATGACCTGGAGGAGCCTGAGATGCTGAACACACAACAGGACACATTAAATTATTTGTGATTCAGGTAACAGATTCCATGGAAACAGGTATCCAAAACATACATTACTATTATATTTGGATGTCACTTACGCTGATTGGCATTCTATTAATGCTAGTACTTCCTCTTTTAGGCTAAATGTGAGAAGATGAATACCTTGTTATTAATATTCACATAAATGATTTTACAACTTCCAATAAAGTCTCCCAAAGAAAAAATGATTGCTAGCAAATTCTAGCTCTGAGAAGCAAGGAACAAAAAATAGCTTTAAAACTTTTGCAAATATTTTGAACTGGAAATATACCTGATGTGTTGAATTAACTGACGAGCACATGCCAGCAGCATTGGCTGCATTTGTTGAAGTGGGTTGAAATCAGTATAAGTTAATTAACAGTTATCATACTAAGAGGCTAGAGCCCAAGCTAGCCTACCTCATCTCGTTTGCCAAATACTGCAGACACATTGAATGTTGGCTCGATTGACACCCCTTCCTCCTTCCTGGTGATGAAGAAAGATATATATCTCAGAAGCTCCTCTCAGTAGAATTATCATTTAATGGTTCAATGTGATTCTCACATCCAAGGATGAGATTACAAAGTCACATTACCATGCAATCAATCTCTCACATTTTCAAATTGTCAAACTATAGGATAAAAAAAAAAAAAATTCTTCCAACTCTCAGCCCTGTGTTGAGTCTGTTGACCTTAAATTCCCTTCTTATTATCAAGTACTGGAATCAAGTTTTCCCTCATTTATTTTTTTTTTCTCTCTCTCAAGATTTTGTTTTATTAAAAAAGCCACATAACAAGATCATTCCTTCTACTCAACAAACATGAGAGAGAGTTTTTTGCATGTAAGTTATGCAAACCTCCCAGGTCAGCAAGCACGTACAAAAACATAGAATAACTAAATTGTGTCATCCATTCTAGGCTGACTGCAGGACAATATATGATATAATACTTCACAGAACAGAACAGGAGTAAACAATAACAGGATTTTTATAACAAAGAATTGGACAAAGTGAGAAAGGAACTAATGTGCATAATTACAGCAATGTTGAACTGAAATATAATTTATGAAACAACAAAGAAATCCCACTTCACAGGATTGCTCCAGTAGTTCAATGAAAAGAATATGCAGACCTGGCATGTAGTATTGTCCCCATGGCTCCTATTTGAGTTGCAATCACCTAAAAGTTTTTCAAACGTTAGAAGTGCACACAAACATGAAACCATCAACACCCTGTCCCCTATTGGTGGGCCGCCAATAAATCACCTAAAAGTTTTTCAAACGTTAGAAGCGCACACAAACATGAAACCATCAACACCCTGTCCCCTATTGGTGGGCCGCCAATAAAAAAAAAATCCAAATGAAGAGGAACTTAGAACTTACAAGAAAATGATCATCATAACTACAAAGGACTACATCTGTTTTGTTCCCCTGACAAGCAGAAACAAAATAAGCAACTGGGAAATAACACATTAATAGCAATAGTCAAGCAAACAAAACAAGGAATGTTAAACCCAAAAGGACCATAATTTCCATCATGAAATAGATTGGGGTAGTTGAAACTAAAACACAACCATTTAGAGATCCTGACTTACTTCTGCACACTTTGTAAGACCTATAAAATTCAATGTCCCTATGTCACCTGTCTCACATTCTTAGCAAGCCTAACCTTTGCATTCAGGTACTTCATTGAAATGAAGCCTCACTTGATTCTTTTTCTCTCATCTAATAAAAATACATAGTTATATCAACAAGAAAGAAACTAGATGCCATAGTATGTAGTATCATACTTCTTATATTTGAGTTAAGTCTTCAAAGTATGCAATCCACATAAATTTCAGAAAACCAAAACAAGCCAAATCAGAATTCTCCATTCAATTATGGTTAAAAATCACAAAAGCCCTTACTCCAGCTGAAAAATTATTCCAAACATTGTTTTTTTTTTTTTTTTAAGCAAACTGTAATTCCAGAATTAAAAGCCCCACAAGCCCATCTTACAATCACCGACACCATTGACCCATTATTTCAAATCACCTAATCTTATCAGTAAAGTGATATTCAGAAGCAACCCAAAGTAAATTATGAAGAATACAAAGAACCCACTATTACCAAAATCACACAGAATAAAGTACTGGGATTTTACATTGAAGCATTGAATCAAACAGGTGATGGGCAACATGGTTTGTTTTCAGTAAGATTAGATAAAGAAATCCAATGAAAAAGCAAAAGTCGGAATCTTTTTTACCTTAATATCCAATGAGAGATTCTTGTAGGGGACAGGAAAGGGCGGGACTGAGCTATCCATAAGGAACTTTCTCTCTCTAGACAGAACGGGAGAGAGAGAGAGAGAGAGAGAGAGATTTTGAGAAGAAGGACTCGGTCTTGCAAGTGAACTGGGACCAATTTCAGAAGTCTTAGGCTGAACTGGGCCACGTTGTTGAGCTATTCCGAGTAGATTTGTGGCTGCAGCCCAGCCCAGTCTCTCAGGAATCAGCCCACAAAAGATGGCCCAGCCCAGTTATGTAAGGTTGAGGTGGATCCGAAGTTATTTTATTTTATTTGGCCAAAATGCAAAAACACGCCTTAAGGTTTGAGTCAGTTGCAAAAACATTGTTTAAGGTTTCGGTTCTTTCGTGGGTTCCAGTTAGCTCAACTGGTAAAGTCTCTAATGATTGTATAAGAGATTTAGAGTTCAATCCCCGCCTACACCAAAACTGATTGGTGTCTTGGTCTGATAATAAAAAGTTATTATCAAGAGCGGACACTATAAGTTAAAACTCTTTCTAAAAAAAAAAAAAAAAAAAAAAGTTTCGGTTCTTCCATATAATACCCCCTTTGGAACTAATTTTCATTAGCTTTATGGATGAAAAAATCATGTAGCAATCACGTGACCATATTAAAAAGACTCACCAACTAATTCATGCCACTAGTCATGTAATGGTTTGCCCTAAGAGTTATTGAAATTAGTCCTAATGGTCAATTTGGCGGATATGAAAATCTCAATGAGTTATAAGGAATAATTGAAACTCTAGGAATTGTTTTTACAATTGACCTAAACCTCGATAGTATTTTGGCATTTAGGCCTTTTTTTTATTATTAATAAAAATGTATAATTACAGTAAGATTTTATTGAGATCAAAAACAATTATACAAATTATCAAAAAAAGAAAAGAAAAGAAAGAACAATTATAATAATTGGAGAGAAAATAGTCCCACTAATAAAAGAGCATAAGATAACTCTTGCATCCATGCATACGGACATAGTCCCTCTCATAATATGTGGATCCAAATACTATGAGAGATAGGGCTGACTCAACCTTTAGACCACCTAAGCAATGGTCTAAGTTTCCCAAATGAAAGAAAATAGTCCCACTAATAAGAGCACTAGCATTTGGGGGTGTAGAAACCCCCCAGTTGCTATTTTGCCATCTAAATCCTTAAAGTCATACCACATTCGGGTATGCAAACCCAAAATATTTTGCATCCTAGTTACAGTAAGGTTGCATATATGCAACCTTAGAACATTAGCAGTAGTAAAGCTAAATAGCTTTATAGCTATTTTAGATTCACCAAAATACAAAAATTCATACTACAGTAATGGAGGTAAAGGTAAAATTTTTACCTTCATTGCTACAGTGCATAACTATATATGGCTGTGTACTGTAGCTGAGAGCTAAAAAAAAAAAAATATTCTCAGTAGGATTAAAATAATATATATATATATATATATATATATTTATATATTTATATTCTTTTATTCTCCCAATCGTGCCTCTCTCAGACTCACTCTCAACTCACTCTCTCAGGCTCTCACCTCTCTGTCTCACCTTCCCTCAAAACTCTCTCAAGCTCACTTTCTCAATTTCTCCAACTCACTCAAATTCTTCACAAGAATTCAACCCTCATCAAAATCAAATTCCAAAAACCCATTAAACCCCATTCAATGAGACACCCATAAATTCATCACCAAAAAAAAAAAAAAAAACAATTGCGAAACCCATAGACCAAAATCAAACCCCAAAAACCCATCAAAGTGATCAAACCCTCATCCAAAATCAAATCTCAAAAACCCAACAAGCCCCGTTCAATAAGAAACCCATAAACCAAAATCAAACCCTAAAAACCCATCAAACCCTCATCAAAATCAAATCTCAAAAACCCATTAAACCTATTCAATGAGAAACCCATAAACCAAAATCAAACTCCAAAAACCCATCTCAACGTCAGAAGAGGAGGGTGAGAGAGTGTGAGGAGAGAGAGTCCTGAGCGAGATTTCAGCAAAGAGAAGGCATCGGAGTGGCGGTTTTTGGCGGCAGAGTGAGACTGGTGGCGAGGGATGAGTTGGATGTGGTGGGGCTGTGCTGGGCACGGAGGATGTAGCTGGGTTTTTGAGAAAAGAGAAGAAGAGAGAGAGAGAATGTTGGTGGCGTTTTGAAGAGAGAGAGAGAGAAGGATTTGTAATTTTATTTTTTCCGTGTAATCTATGGACTACATTGTTCCAGCTATAATATGTGTTCTATTTTATATGTTTTCTTATAAAGTTCCTCTATTTCATAGTTCACATTGTTCCAAGATTGCTTTTGAAAAATTGAGACGATAATAGGTTATCATGACGATTAAGAAATTTTTTTTAGTCAAAAGATAAATTTGTATATATATAATTTGGGGTTAAAAAAAATATTATTGTTACACTAGATGATTATTTGCTATCATGATGATTGAGAAATTGTTTTTGTAAAAAAAAAAATGTATAAGTATAATTTGGGGTTAAAAAAATCACTTGTTAACACTAGACGATTATTTGCTATCATGTGGCGTTGGCGGTGGTGGAAGAGTCGGTGGCGTTGGCGGTGGCATTGGTGGTGGAAGAGTCGGTGGCGGCAGCGGTGGCGGCGGCGGTAGTAGTAGCGGTTGCGGATGGTTATGATTGTTGTTTATTGTAGTAGATATATTATTTTATTGTGTTGAAAACTAAAATAGATCCATTGCTGCAACATGTTTTGTAAAGTGAGTAGATAAAATATATAAAGTAACTTTTTGTGGTGCCAAATATTTAAATTTTTAGCTCCACTGTGTGGATGCTCTTACTGTTTACAGGTTGTATAAATAAATAATATTATTTTATCTCCTACTTCACTATTTTCCTCTGACTCTCCATCTTCTCTCTATTTCTCGATCTCTCCCTCTTTTCTCTTCTTTGGGTCCGTTTGGATTGAACTTATTATTGCTGAAACTAAAAACTGAAAACTGAAAACACTGTAACAAAATAATTTTTAAATATATAAATAGTGCCGTGAGACCCATTTTTAATATTTTTATTACATGAACAGTGCATAAACAGTGCACGTACTGTTTATGCACAGATTTTTTGTCTCCCAAAGTCAAACAATGCGGCCAAAAAAAAAAAAAAAAAAAAAAGAGAAGGAGGAAAACGCATACCCTTAGACGCAAACGTTGAAACCAAACACTCACTTTGTCTCTTTTCACCGTCCCTCCCTTGTCTCTTTCTATTTATCTCTTCTCTGTTCTCCATTCTTCTCTCTATTCTCTTTATTTCTCTCTAATCTATCTCGTCTCGTTTGTGGTGGCGTTTTGATGGTGGAGTTGGGTATTGATGGGTGGCATTTTGGTGGTGGGTTTTGTTTGTGGGTCTGTTTCGGTGGTGGTGAGTCTGTATCGGTGGTGGGTCTCGTTTATGGGTTTGTTTCGGTGGTGGGTCTCACGTCTGTGGGTCTGTTTCATCTGTGGGTTTGTTTCGGTGGTGGTGGGTATGTATCGGTGGTAGTGGTCCTATTTCGTCTGTGGGTTTGAATCGGTGGTTGGAGTTGAATTAGTGGTTGGCGCTTTGGTGGTGGGTCTCATCTGTGGGTTTGTTTCATCTATGGGTTTGTTTGGTGGTGGGTCTGTTTGGTTAATCGGGGGGGTTTGGGGTGGTGCTGCTGGGTCTATTTGGTTGATTGGGGGTTTGGGGTGGTAGTGGGTGGCTTTTGTTTGAGTATTATGTATCAGTGGTGGGTGGTGCATTGGGTTGCTCTATGGTGGCAATGGGTGGCTAAGAGAGAGATAGGAAGATAGACCGATTAGAGAGAGAGAGAGAGAGAGAGAGAGAGAGAGAGAGAGAGAGAGAGAGAGAGAGAGAGAGAGAGAGGGTCAGTTTTGGTGGTGGGTCTGTTTGGTTAATCGGGGGGGTTTAGGGTGGTGCTGCTGGGTCTATTTGGTTGATCGGGGGTTTGGGGTGGTAGTGGGTGGCTTTTGTTTGAGTATTCTGTATCAGTGGTGGGTGGTGTATTGGGTTGCTCTATGGTGGCAATGGGTGGCTAAGAGAGAGATAAGAAGATAGACCGATTAAAGAGAAGAGAGAGAGAGAGAGAGAGAGAGAGAGAGTTAGTTTTATATTATTTTATTGTGTAGTTAAGATTATTTTAATGGGTTAGACGTAAAAATAAAAACTGGAATGTAAAAGTGTAAAGTGTATTGTAAAGTGAGTTGGTATAATATATAAAGTAACTTTCTAGATGGTAAAATAGAGACTGGTTTACAAACCCGGATGCTAGTACTCTAAAAGAGCATAAGATAATTAGATAACTCTTGCATTCATGCATATGGAGATAGTCCCTCTGTGGATCCAAATACTGTGAGAGATTTGTAACTCAACTAGTATCTTTTAGTGTTTCTAATGGAAACATCTAATGTTCAAATCAACTATTGAATTAAAAAAAATTGTAAAATTTTCAATCTTCCAAACACATGGATGGTGGACAAACTCTTTCTTTCTCTCTATCAAAATTAAAATCAGAATTATTAGTTTTCCAGACAAATTCATTACTAAAATCCAATGTTCATTACCTAATATCACTTAAATTGACAAATTCATTTATGAAAAATAACATTCATTATCAAAATTTAAACAAATATTATATTATTAATATTTAAATATAATAAAATACCCTACTTAAAATCCCTACTTAAAATTGCCGTTTTAGGTCATAAAATGCATTTGTGTTGACCTTGGTGAGAGAGTATATACACAAGTTAAGATATTTAGTGTAACTCTAAATGATGTTACATTATTTAATAAGTTTTTATTAGATTAAAATTTTGAGATCATGCCATTGAATTACATGTTTTCTATGTTATTAATATGTCTACCAATTTTTTTTTTCCGATTTAAAGATCAATAACTATGTCATTTATCAAATTTTTATTCAGGTTTTTGTCTTTTAAAATTATATACAAAAGACAGGTTTCTTGATCGAATAGTAAATAGTTCGATTGGTATAAAATTTTGCATACTTTCTAAGAATATAAAGAACATGTATCCTAACAGTGGGATTTTTAAAATTTAAACTAAATGAAAAGTTATTAGGTGGTGTGACACTATTTAAATATACACCAAGTGCAACTTGATGCGCCAAGAACTTGAAGCTTGTACCTTAACTAGTTACTCATGGTGTTTCCAACAGAAATATTCAGAGTTCAAATTTCCCTACCCTAAATTATCAACGTATCAAAAATAATAAAATTTGATACAATTGATTCTCAGGCCAAACAACTTCCCAAGATTAGATTATGATGTACACTTTTGTGTTGGACGCACTTCCACTCATAGAGGTTTAAGAACAACCTTCTAAATTGTGTTTCCTTTATTATCGATGATGGTAGAATACCATTCGCACAAGAGGAAAATATGTGGGGAGAGGCTAAACGCTTTATGGAGTCTAAAGGGACAATGGTATTGTTCTGATAGAGATAGAGCAATTAAACAGCTAAGGAAAAGGCTCAAAAAAAAAAGAAAAAGAAAAGAGTAATGAAGTTGATCACATGCAGGCAGCACAAGATGAGATGGAGCGGTGTGTGTGATATAGATAAGGTCAAAGTTCACACTAAACCCCATATATTTAGATATCAAAAGAGGTTCACAATAGCTTCTAATCACAAAAAAGAAGAAGAGTTCACTCTAAACCAATGTGGGACTCACATTAAAAGTTAGTATTTGGAGCACACTCGCAACAACAACTAGAACACCCTGAGTAGGAATGATAGTGTATTCGTATTCACGCACCAGCACCAAACTTAAGAATGATTGGTTTATTATCACTCCACATTTCACCAATTCAAACCTAATTTCAAATCAAGAAAACCCTACCACATGTCTTGGTGTACTAAGAACGTACATACTATCCCAACTAAGAGTTATTATAGAACTACAACCAATTTCACTAATTTTCACAATTATTCTATATGGCAAACTCTGACTGAATAGTCACTTTCACATGGAGTCACAATTTTTTTTTACTGTTCACAATCAATCACATCCGATAATGGTGAAAATTGGCCTAGAATAAATGGTTGTAGCCCTAGAAATTTTTTCCCAAATAATAAAGCCAATGTATTATTGTGCATTCCATTTCCATTCTTCTTTCTTCTGGCTTCCGCGACGCGCCCACACCCGCAGAAAGTGAAAAACCGAATGGACAGTGGCAGTCCTACAAGTACTCCTACCAGAACATGATAAGTAAGTGGGTGGTCCCTCATGGACTGTTGATCAATTAGGCCATTATACCACCTGACAAAATTTTCAGAAAATTTAATGAGAGCTTAGTACAATGTCCCATTGTCTAAACGTGACAGGACGTTAACGTCGGTCGCTCTTGTCAGTTGGTTGTCATAATTTTTTGGATAAAAATGATCAATGAAGCCATGAGGCAGCCATCTCTTACTGTTCAAGGATGTATGTATCTATGATCAGTATGATGCCACTTGCGATTTCAAACGGTAGAATCTCCAAAAGTTTTTATCTTCGTGAATTTGGTTCACTTCTATCCTAGCTATCACGTACTACCATATATAACAGCCTTTTAAGGACGGACCTACAGGGGGGGGGGGGGGGGGCCCATCCCCCCCCCCCCCCCCCCCTCCTTCTTTCCTCTTTTTTATATTTTAATTTCTATTTTAATATTAATAAAATCATAAATTTTATAAATTTATATGGAAATATACTTATTGGCCCCCTAAGCCTGAAGGATAGAAAAAATACTAATGATTAAGTTAATGTTCAACTTAGATTCTCCATAATATAGTGGTGTACGTGGCTTTAAAGAAGATTTAATATTTGTTGTGCTGTCGTAATTTAAAGATATTTAAAATTTTAGTTGTGTTTGTATTAATTGTAATCCACTCTTTGTGTTAAACTTTGGATCGGAATGAGAGAAAACTGAAATTGTTTTCATTGAATTGATGGATATTACAAATCTATTTAAATATATACAAAACAGGGTAGAAAGGAGAAGGAAAAACTAACTAGTCAACTTGCACAATCTGAAATTAACAATCTAGCAAACTATTGAAACAACCAATTACAAGATGAGATGTGGCTACTCTAACTAGTTAAATATGGAGACCTAACAACCTAAAGTTTTACATAATATAAGAACTTGGACAAACTTGCAGAAGCCTTCAATTTTTACACTTTGTACCAATACATTATAGTTAACAATGCAAATTTTTTTTTTTCCTTTTCTCAACAAAAAAAGAAAGAGTTAATCCTCTCTTGAAATAGCCCAATCAACATCTAGTGATATAAAATTGGCTTCAATTTTATAAATTGAAACTGGAAGATGATCTCTTGACGAATTTTTTTTTATTTTATACACTGTGATATTTAGTACGTAATCATAGATGAATTATGAAAATTAAAAGAACGCTGGGCTCACTTTTAATAGATTAGCGTATTGTAATGTATTAAAAATTTGATTTTCATGATTTCTTTTTTCATACATTGCCCCCCCCCCCCCTCACTCTATATCCTAGGTCCGTCCCTTTTCACTATTGTTTTTGCAATTCTTTTGTCTTTGGTTGATGTTAGTCTATATATGTATCAAATTTTTTTTTCCATGTCCAAATCTATCCCTATATATCTAAAATTTCCTTTTTTTTAAAAAGCTCATTGAGTGGTTAACCTCGCGTCCTTATTAAGCATGCTAAACTTGCTAAAGACTTTATGGCTTGGCTGGAGGAAACTCCTAGCCTTCTCAAGCACGCGTGTACACAAGATGTAATCCATTTGTCTTCTGTTGTTGGATAAAGAAATTTCCAAGTTTCCCAACAAAAAAAAAAAGAAAAAGAAAAGAAGAAGAAGAATGAGGGGCTGTTTGGTTTTAAAAAAACCATCACTCATCACTCCTCACTCAATTTTCGTCACTCATCACTTATCACTCATCACTTAAAATACCTCAATTTCCTAAACCTGCACATTTGGCACACTGTTTTTAACTTCTCATAACTCAAATATTTGTACTTTTTGTGGGACTCATACCTGAGCACTTGGTCAGAGACTTCTGTTAGCCTACCCGCCTCACCCTCATTCCCCACCATTTTCTTCACTTTTCGTTTCCCTTTCACCCCTTCAGCCCTGTTACTCTCCCAAAACACAAACTAGAACCCATAAAAATGTAAAATAAAGAATCATTCAACTCACCCAATGCTTCTTCTCTTTCCCCCGAAACCTCTATTCTTCAAATTTTTGGATTTTATGATATTATTTTCTTCCTTCCTTTCCTTCCTCTGCTACCATGTAAACCCATCCAGGAAAGAAAGTTGTGTTGATTTCGTGATAAATTTTCCAAACCCTCCCACCGAAGTTTCAAAAATCCCAAACAAGGAAAAAAGAACACCTAACACACAACACCATGGTGTTCTAAATATAGAAGCAGGACAACTAAAAGAAAAATATAAATAAAATCTAAACAATTAAACTCAACACCCATTCATGTTTGTTCAAGGAATGGGTATTTTGAAACCCATTCATGTTTGTATTTTGAAACCCTAAATCCAAATCTGAATTCCATTTGTCAAACCCTTAAACCTAAATCAACCAAATCCCCAAATCCACAAACAATTACAAAGGATAGAACTTTTAGCTCAAAGAAAAAAATATAAAATTGAGCAAATAAATAGAAAGAAAATAAAAAAAGGAAGTGGGTGGAGCTTGAAGCTTAAACCATGGTGGTTCGGTTTAGAGAGGAAAGCCAGAGTAAGGCCCACGGCAGGCTGAGTTTGAGAGTTGGAAACCACGATGGTTCGAGACAGTAAAGGACCCTTCTGCCGTGGGAGGTTCGGTGATGCTGTGATGCTCGTGGTGGTGGTAAATTATAGGTCTGTGGAGGTGGCATGTGATGCTCTTGTGGCAGTGTGTTATGGGTTTGTGGAGGTCCGGTGAAGAGAGGATGATGAGAGCTGTGTGTTTGAAGAGGGGGGAAAAAAAAAGATGAGAGAGAGAGGGGAAGCGCACATGCTCATGAAGTCAGATTGATGAGACAAGGCATAAGGTGGGTCCCATCCAGTTGAGTAAAATTACAAAAATGTCACATAACTTAGTTTTTCATAACTTGAAAACACCCAAAATGTGTTTTCAGTTTCCATAATTCATCACTAAAAAATTAGAGAATTGAGTGATGAAAACAAAAATTGAAAACAAATCCAAACACACCTTCTGCCATGGGACCCACCAAATTTGAGTTATGGGTGATGAAAACAGAGTGATAGGTGATGAAAAACATGAAAGCCAAACAGCCCCTGAGTCTTCTAGGCTCGAATTCAATTTGCCAAGGTATGGGTTTTTGGGAGTAGGGCTTTTAGTCTATTGACAATTATTATAAAAATAGTTTTGTAAATAACATTACAAAGACTTATGGTCCTAGAGTTGTTGATACTAGAAGCTTTGTTAGCCTAATAATGTTTGAAAAAAGAGACATGACATAAGGACAGGACCAAACTACTTGATAGATACTTACCTTGGAGTAATATAACCTACCCAGGAGTCCAGGACCAAAATTAAACATTAAAGGCCAATTTCTCAATAGCTTAGTAGTGTGCATTTGGCTCTAGTTTAAAAAGTGAGTTTATTTTACTATACAGTTTATTTTTACTACTATTTATGAGTTCTGTTGTAGTTTTTGGTATTATTTATGGATCCTATTGTACTATTTTAGCTAACTTTTACTTTTATTTATAATACTTTTAATAAAAAAATTTTAATACAACAAAATAAGTGAACTTCAAACGAAACCTAAAGAGGTGACTTGAATGGAAAGGAAAATATAGGGCAGTTTGATTATGGAAGCGAGAGGGGCCCCCTCTCCTAGTAGATTGGTTCCCAAAAGTCATAACACGCATCGTTTATTTCTTAGGAAAAAAGGATTTTCATGATTTCGATCGTACATATGTCAATCACTAAATGTTTTCGAATTTTCTCTTTTCATATGTAGTTGAACAAACAAGCATCTGAGAGTGAATGATGACAAAATGTTGGCCTCCTTCTTGAGATTTTTAATGAATTTTTTCTCCTGAATGGTCAATTTGTTTCCACCTAAAGCGTTTTACTAAAACATAAGTCTTTTCTATTCATCAAAAAAAAAAAAAAAAAAGCGAAAATACATTTTTTGTTCCTACATTTTGGACTTATTTTTAATTTGATCCATAAATTGATTTAGCTCTTAGGTTAGTCCCTGATTTTTAAAAATTGTTTTTAAAATAGTCTCTGCCGTCAACTCAGTGACAGAAAATACTGAGGTGGCAAACGGAATACACTGTTTTGCTGATGTGACTAATAAAATAACAATAAAAAATATATTTAACATTTTTTAAATACCATGTCACCATTTTCTGAATTAAAAAAAAAAAGCCATGTCAGTTTAATTAAAAAAATAAAAATAAATTATATTTTTCAATTTCAATTTAATTCAAACTAAATTAAAAAAAAAAATCTTTTAAATCTAATTTTATTATTATTATTATTGCTTTCATTATTTTTTAGGAGGTAAGAACACAAGAACTTGTTCTTCATGTGCTTCTTGAATCCAAGAACAATCAAACCCAGAACAAGAGCACAATCAAACCCAGAACAAGAGCACAATTTCATACAAAATCCATATCATCCACCAAAACCTCCAGAACAAGAAAAAATCATCAAACCCAAACCCACGAGAAAACCAACCCAGAAAAATCATCAAACCTCCAACCCAGAAAAATGTCAAACCCAGAAACCTCCAACCCAGAACATGAACTTCATTCTTCACGTTTTTCTCCAAATCAAGACAAACCCAATTGACTAATCCACTCAAAATCAATCTCAGCACAAAAAAAGCCATACCCACAAACTGAAACCACCACCAATAACCAAAACAACCACCACAATCACCCACACCACCAACCACAAATCACCACCAAAAACCCACCGCCGATCAACCTAGCACCACCCATCGCCGAGAGTCAAACCCAAACTCAAACAAAACCTAAGACCCATACTAAAACTCAAAACACCCAAACAAAATCCAAATTCCAAATCCAAAACCCAAACCATCCGCCGCCACTGCCACCACCACTACCACCATCAACATCCACCACTGCCAAATCCATACCCACAAACCCAAATAATATTTAAAAAAAAAAAAAAAAAAAAAAAAAACCAAATCAGATACATTTTCTGCACAACCACCAAACCTAAGACTCACGGCGGCCCATGGCGAGCAAAACCACGGCCACCCACGAGCACCAACGGCCCCCACGCCAATCCACGGCGATCTGAATCCCACTTGTACCGATTTGAACCCACCCACGGTGAGCCATGACCACCGAAACGCCACCACTCAACTAGAAATCACTGATTTGGAGAGAGGGAGACCGAGATGAGGAAAAAAAAAAATAGAGAAATAGAGAGGGAGAAGAAGGCTGAATCAGTGATTTCTGATTTAGGGAGACCGAGTGCAGGGTGAAGAGAGAGAGAGGGAGTTTGAGATTAGTGGTAGAGACTGTAGAAGATTTTTTTTAAGTTGATGAGGTTAACCAAAAACAAAAACAAAAACAAAAAGAATTAAAACGTTTCTGAATTTTTATTTTTTAAGAAATGATTTTAGTTTAAATTAGATTTAAGGTTTTTTTTTTAAATTTAATTTACATTTTTTTTAAAATTTTTTTAAGACTGGCTTTTTTTATTAATTTAAATTGTGACATGGTATTTAAAAAATGTTAAATATATTTTTTATTATTATTTTATTAGTCACATCACCAAACATTGCATTCCGTTTGCCACCTCAGCATTTCTGTCATTGAGTTGACGGTAGGGACTATTTTAAAAACAATTTTTTAAAATCAGGGACTGACCTAGGAGCTAAATCAATTTATGGAACAAATTGAGAATAGGTCCAAAATGTAGGGACCAAAAGTGCATTTTCGCAAAAAAAAAAAAACATAAGTCTCTTCTTAAAATAGTCCACAAACATTATAAAAATAAACCATATTTTTCATATTTTCAAAATAATCATGCATATTCCCCTGTCAAAATAGTTCAAGACGCCAAATAGGTCAAACAGGCACATCAAACTATATGATCTTATAAAAAGACGACCCACCTTCATTATAACAAGAAGAGTTTATAAACATGCTTGAGCTCTATCTCATTTCGTCACACAAAAGACTGTACACTGTGCACAAAAATCCATTTTTATTGCTGATTCCTAGACTGAAATCTAAGATTTGTTACTTTTGGTAGAAGTCACTTGCTATCATACAAAGGCTTGACCACTTTCTCACCTCTTCACATATTTAATAGTAAAAAAAAAAAAAAAAAATTACAAATTACACTCTAATTTTGAAATGTTTTCAATTTAGTTCTTTTAAGTTTCATTTCGTTTTATATTTCAATATTATGTCTTCCTTTTGGTTCTACCTAATGTAGACATTCCATCAACCTCCATACCGTCAAGTCTACACAAATTTCATTTTGGATATTGAAAAATACTCCCCATAGGATTGATGTGATTGGTGAATAGGAGATCACAGCTTGAAGTCTGTATAGGCTCAACCAACAAAGAGAGTTCCCTTAGTCTGTTTGGATTGAGGGAGAGAGGGAGAGTAGAGTAGATTTAGTCTAAATTTAGTATATTTTCAGCCAATTCTACTCTACTCCTCTCTTTCATCAAAATGGGCCCTTAGTTAATGGCCCCTAGGACCACAATAGTTGGGTGCTTTAGAGAAGACGGGTCCATAGGCCTATGAGTATCGATTGGTATAAACAGTCTTCCTTGAGGGAAGTGTTATCATCCCCTTTCTCTAACATCAACATTTATTATGTCTCATCGATTATCAATTACATTACGTGTTTATTTGGAAACAGTTTATTAAGCTGAAACTGAAAACTTTTTTACTGAAAAGACTGTAAGTGAAGTTAAAAGGTAGTTGAAATAGTACAGTGAGACTCATGAATAGTACAAAAATAAACTGAATAGTAAAAAAAGCTGACTTTTTAAGCCAATGCCAAACGCATACTAACTATGATTAGACTTGTTCATTTCACTGTAAGTTTGACATACATCTCCTCAGTTAACGTGAGAGGGATAACCTAGTAGTGACAGGCCTAATAACTGGTTTTGGGAGAAATACCTAGCAAACTCACCTCTTCCATGTCCTACTAAAAAACTCATCACTCCCACACCATATGCATACCAAGAATCATTATTACTCTTCAATATTTCATTCCTAAAAATCTTAACATACTAACTAAGCATTCACATGAGTTCGTGTATAATAGAAAAAGATGTAGAATTTACATAATTTTGCTTTAAAATGACTCACATCAGTCTGTATATAATTGTGTAAATTTACAAGTTTACTATAGTAACCATGTAAATTTACACTGATACTATTCATTTTGTATTTAGTTATTTATTATTTTTTACGTATCTCGAGGATGAAAGAAGTGAGTGGACGGTGGTTGTTGTGTGTGAAGAAAGAGAAACAATAAAAAAAAATTAAGAAAAATTGATACTTTAATAAAATATAGTGTAAAATAGATAATTTGATGTGAGGTGTTTTGAAAAATAGGTATGTAAAATTAGGAAAAAAAAAATCTTATACTAGAATAAACAAAAAAATTTGCACTGATATGTATGCTCTTAGCCATCAAAGTCGATATTCTTGACTTCTCCTAGTGATTGGTCTTGGAAGAATCAAGGTTTCACGTTCTAATTGGTACAGTATCAGCTCGGTTACGCAAGCCCATACGAGCACAGATTAGTTACATTCCTTGTTGCAGTTCCATCCCTTTCGATCTATCCACCCCACAAGAGGGAATTTTTATGCTTCGATTCTCCACTAATGTGCTTAGCAAAAATAAAAAAACCAAGTAGGGTACCCTTTTGTTTTCTTGCCAAACGTGTATATATGTGCCCTTAGCTTGTTTGAAAATTTGTCTAGAGCAACTTTTCTCAGGAAAATGACATGAATTACTTTGCGTTTAGAACTCAAAACATTAATTAGAGTCAATCATTTTCTTAAAAAGCTTACATTCAAGAACAATATTATTAGAGTCTATTTGACATCAATTTCAGCTTTTAACTTTTAATTTTTAGTTTTTATATATAACTTTTTAGCACACTCTCAGCAAAAGATTTTCAGGAAAAAATTAAATAAGTTGTATTCAAATAGACATTAACTCTTTCAGCCAACCCTATAGGGATATATTTTAATGTTGCTATATATTTTTTTCAGGTTCCAATCCATGAAAGTCATTTAGAGTAAATTGATTAAAACTTGTGTATTAATTTGCTTAAGTATAATTGATGACAACATAGATTTGGATTATTTTCACTCTCTCTTTTGTAGTTCTTGGACCCAAAGAAGTTAAATTCCGTGACCTACTGGAATTTGGCAAGCTTTTACTGATATGGCAATACCCAAAAACCCAAGAATTCTATTTTTAGATAAGTAATAATTATCACCGTGAAGAAAATAGCAATATGGGGAAATCAATTCCCATGACACCAACTTTCCCTGAGCTTGTAAGGGTAGTTGGCGAAGAGAAAGAGTAGATATCTCGTGCATACCGGTCACTCAAACACGTGACCCACACGAATTTTCTCTACTTACCGACTAAGACATTAATTTTCTCTCCAAGTCTCTAGCCGAGCCATCACTATTTCCATTCTTTGAATGAGTTAATTAAGCGTAAACAGCTTTGCTTTTGTTTTTCTTTTATTTTTCTTTTCACCCTCATTTTTTTTAAAGCCTTTTATTTGTTGAGAAGGTCTAAAGATACAAAGAAATTTCACAATATTTTTGTTTTGAGTTTTAACGAAATCTGACATAATATCTATTTTATTTCATTTTATTTTGATCTATGGTGAATTGATACCTCAGTTTTGTGAAATTTTGTTATAAGATTTAATCTTTTAGAACTTTTCCAATATAATGTGTGTTTCTATATATATATATATATATAAAATTCTTCAAAGGTTAGGGATGGCAATTAGGTGAGTATGGTGCAGGTCTTAATCCCCCCACCCCTGCCCCACTTTCACTTTAGGAAGGGTTTGTTTCCCTCTCCTGTCTAAGTTGGCACTCACAATACTTGCCTGTACAACCAAACACAATTTGTTTTTTCATATAAATTTCTTAAAACTTTATTTTAAATATATCATTCATTAAATTAAAACTCATAAAACATAAAAAAGAAGAAGAAGAAGTCATAACGTTACAAAACCTTCTCAAAGTGTAGAAATACAACAATTAAAAAAAAAAAAAATAAATCGATATCATGCTTCATACTTGGAAAAACGAGCATCGTGGAAATACATGCCAATTAGTCAATAAAAGATGATGAAGATGAGTTGGCATAGTAAAATATATTATTCGTTAAATTAAAACTCATAAAACATTAAAAAAAAAAAAAAAGAAGTCAAAACGTTACAAAACCTTATCAAGGTGTAGAAATACAACAATTAAAAAATATAAAAAAATTGATATCATGCTTCATAATTGGAAAAATGAGCATCGTGGAAATACATGCCAATTAGTCAATAAAAGATGATGAAGATGAGCTGACATAGTAAAATATATTTGTAGGGACCGGATTTGAGCACTTCTGCTATTGAGAGAGTGGATTCAAGCCCAGTTAGCCCATTACAATGAATTTGTAGAGGATGGGTTGAAGAACCAGGCCCTAACAAGCGGGCAACGTTCAATCGTTCTGTTTGGAGGCGCCGGAGGTTGGCACACTGAGATTATAATTCGAAGTCTGTCCTCGGCACCAGTCTGAGGAGCTTTGCGATGGCCTTTTCCTGGGGATCCATCCCCTTTTTTCTGACCCTCCTCCTCCTCATATATAGTCCTCTCCTTTTACCTCTATCTTCCACCTGTTGATCATCCATGCTTCCTCCTTTTGACTACCCCTCCCCATCAGCCACTTTTCCAGCACCCCTGTGAGTTGTGGCAGTCAAGGCAACCCTGTCTAGAAGTCACATCTCCATTAATGCAGCTGGGGGGGGGGGGTAGGTGAGCGCATTTAGCGTGGAGGTGACAATTTATCCTGGGCTTGTTCCCCCACCGTGCTGATACGGCTGACGTGTTGGTCTCGGCAGGATCGTCCTCGGTAAGGTTCTTGGCCATTAAGGCCTTCACACTCCTTCCTCTGACTGTTCTTCCTCCTCGACATGGGCCTTGGGCGGATGTAGGATGGGCCGGGGTTGCCAGATTATTAGGCCCCACAATAGCCCCTCGAAATCCTGCTGTCCGGCTCCTTGGGCGGGGAGGAGGATTTTGATGTCCTCGGGCTTTCGTCATGACTCGCCCCATAGTGGCCTACGTCAGCGCTGGAGTCTTTTTGCCTGCCCAATGCGCGTTTCTGGCGCCTCGATATACGGTGCGCCCCAGCATTAAACGCCCGCATTAAATTTCGACGGCTCCATACTCCCCACGTTCAACGGTGTGATGCTAATCGGTCGGTGGGGATTTCCTGCCTTGATGAACAGGAAGCTCCACCTGATTATCTTCAATTGAGTGTATAAATACTTGTTTGGATCGATTTGCCTCCTTATCTGTGTACTTGAGAACCCTGGCGCACGTACTCTGAATTCGGTCGAACTTCCACATCAACCGGCGCTCCTTTTCAGCATAAAAAGCCTGTCCGAGGAGCTTTTCCTCATTCCTGTAAGTTTTCTTTTCTCTGTAGCACAAATTTTTCTCTGAACCCTTTCTTTCATTCGCCTTCTCTCGAGTCTTTTAGTTGTGGTAGGGGATGGGTAAATTTAAGAAGTTAGTCGAGTCCAAAGAGATGATGGAGAAGTTCATCGCTGATTACGGGATACCCCCCAATGTGGGGCTTGAGGTACTGCGAGGAAGGGGAATGGTACATTAGGAAGAACGAGGGCGAAGTTGTGATCCTCATAATAGCCTTTTTAGAGGGAGGCATGAGAATCCTTATGGGGCCGGTGACGAGCGGCTACCTTAGGCACTTTCGGCTAGTACCCACCCAGTGTGCTGTCAATATGTTTAGGATACTAGGGTGCGTAGACACCTTGAATGAGAAGATGGGGTTGAGGTTAACTCATCATGATGTAAACTGGTGCTATAACCTCTAACACCTGAAGAGTAAGACATATTATATGAAGACGAGGGACGATAGGGTTTGGCTTATCCAGTGTCTCCCCGATTCTAGCAAGGGGCTGAATCTTGACTTTCTCATTGTGTCGGGGGAGTGGCACGATGGTTTCCATTGCCCGACAACAGAGGGAGAGCCAGGTAGGGTACTTGGAGCAGGAAAGGGTCTAGCCCTTTTTTTTTTTTTTTTTTTTTTTTTTGTGAATTTGCTTTGTTCGGCTGATGACAGGAGTTTGTTTTTCTTTCCGCAGATCCGCACGCCTTCGCGCGCCATTTTAGCCTGGTTAACAAGGAGGACCTGCAATTCGTGCTTAGGTTGGAGGCTTTCGTGAACGAGGGTGACAACCAAGTCAGGGCTGCTCACAAGATCTTCAGGTGCGATCCGGCCTAGAAGGTGTTTTCGGTCCCAAAGCACGTGATCAGGGCCCGTGACCCTCGGCTTAGGCAAATCACCATGGTGGAGCACGGGTTTTCATTCTCCGAGGAGCCCCCTACTCCAGAAGGCGTTACATCAGCAAGCCCCCTCCTCTTCCCACCAACCCGCAAAGGCCACAGGAGAAGAACCAAAGAGGGAAGAGGAAGTAGCTGATTTTGGCCCTGCCGAGGACGAGTTTGACATTTTTGATCAAGTGCATCAGTCCGAGGATCCTCTCGGAGACTTGGACGATCCTAGCCTGACCGAAGTAGATTTCCTAGCGTCAGAGACCTCTCCTAGGCCTGAGATGGGTTACAAGAGAAAATCCCACACCAGTCTGCTGGATTTGATCGAAGGCCAACCGGGGAAGTCCCAGCCAAAGCTTCCCCCTCCTCCTCCCAAGACTCAGCCTACCCAGACCAGGTCGACCTCTGCCCAATCTAGGCTTCCTTCTCCTCCACCTCAGGCGAGTCTGCCATCTAGGCCCGAGCCCACTGACCCCAAGCAGAAGAAGGACAAGGGCAAAAAGCCTATTGGGGACAAGTCTGTGTCCTCGTAGGAGGGGGATGACACTCGGCGGCCTACGAAATAGCTGAAAATAGGCTCCCAAGGCCAGGACAGACTGGTCACCTGCCCAGCCCGAGGCTCAGGCCTGGCTTCCCGCCCCAACACTTGTGATTTTTTTGACTTTAGTTTTTCTTCCTTTTCTGAACTTGGCTTATTGCGCATTCATTTTGTTTGGCAGGCCGTCCAGGCCACCTATAGGTTGGAGGCGGCAGCCAACGACCAAGGAA
>CM064909.1:75265795-75349936 GCA_032727855.1 Quercus ilex subsp. ballota | reverse complement strand
GAAAAGAAAGAACAATTATAATAATTGGAGAGAAAATAGTCCCACTAATAAAAGAGCATAAGATAACTCTTGCATCCATGCATACGGACATAGTCCCTCTCATAATATGTGGATCCAAATACTATGAGAGATAGGGCTGACTCAACCTTTAGACCACCTAAGCAATGGTCTAAGTTTCCCAAATGAAAGAAAATAGTCCCACTAATAAGAGCACTAGCATTTGGGGGTGTAGAAACCCCCCAGTTGCTATTTTGCCATCTAAATCCTTAAAGTCATACCACATTCGGGTATGCAAACTCAAAATATTTTGCATCCTAGTTACAGTAAGGTTGCATATATGCAACCTTAGAACATTAGCAGTAGTAAAGCTAAATAGCTTTATAGCTATTTTAGATTCACCAAAACACAAAAATTCATACTACAGTAATGGAGGTAAAGGTAAAATTTTTACCTTCGTTGCTACAGTGCATAACTATATATGGCTGTGTACTCTAGCTGAGAGCTAAAAAAAAAAAAAAAAAAAATATTCTCAGTAGGATTAAAATAATATATATATATATATATATATTTTTTATATTTATATTCTTTTATTCTCCCAATCGTGCCTCTCTCAGACTCACTCTCAACTCACTCTCTTAGGCTCTCACCTCTCTGTCTCACCTTCCCTCAAAACTCTCTCAAGCTCACTTTCTCAATTTCTCCAACTCACTCAAATTCTTCACAAGAATTCAACCCTCATCAAAATCAAATTCCAAAAACCCATTAAACCCCATTCAATGAGACACCCATAAATTCATCACCAAAAAAAAAAAAAAACAATTGCGAAACCCATAGACCAAAATCAAACCCCAAAAACCCATCAAATTGATCAAACCCTCATCCAAAATCAAATCTCAAAAACCCAACAAGCCCCATTCAATAAGAAACCCATAAACCAAAATCAAACCCCAAAAACCCATCAAACCCTCATCAAAATCAAATCTCAAAAACCCATTAAACCTATTCAATGAGAAACCCATAAACCAAAATCAAACTCCAAAAACCCATCTCAACGTCAGAAGAGGAGGGTGAGAGAGTGTGAGGAGAGAGAGTCCTGAGCAAGATTTCAGCAAAGAGAAGGCATCAGAGTGGCGGTTTTTGGCGGCAGAGTGAGACTGGTGGCGAGGGATGAGTTGGATGTGGTGGGGCTGTGCTGGGCACGGAGGATGTAGCTGGGTTTTTGAGAAGAGAGAAGAAGAGAGAGAGAGAGAATGTTGGTGGCGTTTTGAAGAGAGAGAGAGAAGGATTTGTAATTTTATTTTTTCCGTGTAATCTATGGACTACATTGTTCCAGCTATAATATGTGTTCTATTTTATATGTTTTCTTATAAAGTTCCTCTATTTCATAGTTCACATTGTTCCAAGATTGCTTTTGAAAAATTGAGACGATAATAGGTTATCATGACGATTAAGAAATTTTTTTTAGTCAAAAGATAAATTTGTATATATATAATTTGGGGTTAAAACAAAATATTATTGTTACACTAGATGATTATTTGCTATCATGATGATTGAGAAATTGTTTTTGTAAAAAAAAAAATGTATAAGTATAATTTGGGGTTAAAAAAATCACTTGTTAACACTAGACGATTATTTGCTATCATGTGGCGTTGGCGGTGGTGGAAGAGTCGGTGGCGTTGGCAGTGGCATTGGTGGTGGAAGAGTCGGTGGCGGCAGCGGTGGCGGCGGCGGTAGTGGCAGCGGTAATAGTAGCGGTTGCGGATGGTTATGATTGTTGTTTATTGTAGTAGATATATTATTTTATTGTGTTGAAAATTAAAATAGATCCATTGCTGCAACATGTTTTGTAAAGTGAGTAGATAAAATATATAAAGTAACTTTTTGTGGTGCCAAATATTTAAATTTTTAGCTCCACTGTGTGGATGCTCTTACTGTTTACCGGTTGTATAAATAAATAATATTATTTTATCTCCTACTTCACTCTTTTCCTCTGACTCTCCATCTTCTCTCTATTTCTCGATCTCTTCCTCTTTTCTCTTCTTTGGGTCCGTTTGGATTGAACTTATTATTGCTGAAACTAAAAACTGAAAACTGAAAACACTGTAGCAAAATAATTTTTAAATATATAAATAGTGCCGTGAGACCCATTTTTAATATTTTTATTACATAAAGAGTACATAAACAGTGCACGTACTGTTTATGCACAGATTTTTTGTCTCCCAAAGTCAAATAATGCGGCAAAAAAAAAAAAAAAAAAGAAAAGAAAAGGAGGAAAACGCATACCCTTGGACGCAGACGTTGAAACCAAACACTCACTTTGTCTCTTTTCACCGTCCCTCCCTTGTCTCTTTCTATTTCTCTCTTCTCTGTTCTCCATTCTTCTCTCTATTCTCTTTATTTCTCTCTAATCTATCTCTTCTCATTTGTGGTGGCGTTTTGATGGTGGAGTTGGGTATTGATGGGTGGCATTTTGGTGGTGGGTTTTGTTTGTGGGTCTGTTTCGGTGGTGGTGAGTCTGTATCGGTGGTGGGTCTCGTTTATGGGTTTGTTTCGGTGGTGGGTCTCACGTCTGTGGGTCTGTTTCATCTGTGGGTTTGTTTCGGTGGTGGTGGGTATGTATCGGTGGTAGTGGTCCTATTTCGTCTGTGGGTTTGAATCGGTGGCTGGAGTTGAATTAGTGGTTGGCGCTTTGGTGGTGGGTCTCATCTGTGGGTTTGTTTCATCTATGGGTTTGTTTGGTGGTGGGTCTGTTTGGTTAATCGGGGGGGTTTGGGGTGGTGCTGCTAGGTCTATTTGGTTGATTGGGGGTTTGGGGTGGTAGTGGGTGGCTTTTGTTTGAGTATTATGTATCAGTGGTGGGTGGTGCATTGGGTTGCTCTATGGTGGCAATGGGTGGCTAAGAGAGAGATAGGAAGATAGACCGATTAGAGAGAGAGAGAGAGAGAGAGAGAGAGGGTCAGTTTTGGTGGTGGGTCTGTTTGGTTAATCGGGGGGGTTTAGGGTGGTGTTGCTGGGTCTATTTGGTTGATCGGGGATTTGGGGTGGTAGTGGGTGGCTTTTGTTTGAGTATTCTGTATGAGTGGTGGGTGGTGTATTGGGTTGCTCTATGGTGGCAATGGGTGGCTAAGAGAGAGATAAGAAGATAGACCGATTAAAGAGAAGAGAGAGAGAGAGAGAGAGAGAGAGAGAGGGGGTTAGTTTTATATTATTTTATTGTGTAGTTAAGATTATTTTAATGGGTTAGACGTAAAAATAAAAACTGGAATGTAAAAGTGTAAAGTGTATTGTAAAGTGAGTTGGTATAATATATAAAGTAACTTTCTAGATGGTAAAATAGAGACTGGTTTACAAACCCGGATGCTAGTACTCTAAAAGAGCATAAGATAATTAGATAACTCTTGCATTCATGCATATGGAGATAGTCCCTATGTGGATCCAAATACTGTGAGAGATTTGTAACTCAACTAGTATCTTTTAGTGTTTCTAATGGAAACATCTAATGTTCAAATCAACTATTGAATTAAAAAAAAAATTGTAAAATTTTCAATCTTCCAAACACATGGATGGTGGACAAACTCTTTCTTTCTCTCTATCAAAATTAAAATCAGAATTATTAGTTTTCCAGACAAATTCATTACTAAAATCCAATGTTCATTACCTAATATCACTTAAATTGACAAATTCATTTATGAAAAATAACATTCATTATCAAAATTTAAACAAATATTATATTATTAATATTTAAATATAATAAAATACCCTACTTAAAATTGCCGTTTTAGGTCATAAAATGCATTTGTCTTGACCTTGGTGAGAGAGTATATACACGAGTTAAGATATTTAGTGTAACTCTAAATGATGTTACATTATTTAATAAATTTTTATTAGATTAAAATTTTGAGATCATGCCATTGAATTACATGTTTTCTATGTTATTAATATGTCTACCAATTTTTTTTTTTCCGATTTAAAGATCAATAACTATGTCATTTATCAAATTTTTATTCAGGTTTTTGTCTTTTAAAATTATATACAAAAGACAGGTTTCTTGATCGAATAGTAAATAGTTCGATTGGTATAAAATTTTGCATACTTTCTAAGAATATAAAGAACATGTATCCTAACAGTGGGATTTTTAAAATTTAAACTAAATGAAAAGTTATTAGGTGGTGTGACACTATTTAAATATACACCAAGTGCAACTTGATGCGCCAAGAATTTGAAGCTTGTACCTTAACTAGTTACTCATGGTGTTTCCAACAGAAATATTCAGAGTTCAAATTTCCCTACCCTAAATTATCAACGTATCAAAAATAATAAAATTTGATACAATTGATTCTCAGGCCAAACAACCTCCCAAGATTAGATTATGATGTACACTTTTGTGTTGGACGCACTTCCACTCATAGAGGTTTAAGAACAACCTTCTAAATTGTGTTTCCTTTATTATCGATGATGGTAGAATACCATTCGCACAAGAGGAAAATATGTGGGGAGAGGCTAAACGCCTTATGGAGTCTAAAGGGACAATGGTATTGTTCTGATAGAGATAGAGCAATTAAACAGCTAAGGAAAAGGCTCAAAAAAAGGAAAAAGAAAAGAGTAATGAAGTTGATCACATGCAGGCAGCACAAGATGAGATGGAGCGGTGTGTGTGATATAGATAAGGTCAAAGTTCACACTAAACCCCATATATTTAGATATCAAAAGAGGTTCACAATAGCTTCTAATCACAAAAAAGAAGAAGAGTTCACTCTAAACCAATGTGGGACTCACATTAAAAGTTAGTGTTTGGAGCACACTCGCAACAACAACTAGAACACCCTGAGTAGGAATGATAGTGTATTCGTATTCACGCACCAGAACCAAACTTAAGAATGATTGGTTTATTATCACTCCACATTTCACCAATTCAAACCTAATTTCAAATCAAGAAAACCCTACCACATGTCTTGGTGTACTAAGAACGTACATACTATCCCAACTAAGAGTTATTATAGAACTACAACCAATTTTACTAATTTTCACAATTATCCTATACGACAAACTCTGACTGAATAGTCACTTTCATATGGATTTAAGACTTTTTTTTACCGCTCACAATCAACCACATCCGATAATGGTGAAAATTGGCCTAGAATAAATGGTTGTAGCCCTAGAAAATTTTTTCCCAAATAATAAAGCCAATGTATTATTGTGCATTCCATTCTTCTTTCTTCTGGCTTCCGCGACGCGCCCACACCCACAAAAAGTGAAAAACCGAATGGACAGTGGCAGCCCTACAAGTACTCCTACCAGAGCATGATAAGTAAGTGGGTGGTCCCTCATGGACTGTTGATCAATTAGGCCATTATCCACCTGACAAAATTTTCAGAAAATTTAATGAGAGCTTAGTACAATGTCCCATTGTCTAAACGTGACAGGACGTTAACGTCGGTCGCTCTTGTCAATTGGTTGCCATAATTTTTTGGATAAAAATGATCAATGAAGCCATGAGGCAGCCATCTCTTACTGTTCAAGGATGTATGTATCTATGATCAGTATGATGCCACTTGCGATTTCAAACGTTAGAATCTTCAAAAGTTCTTATCTTCGTGAATTTGGTTCACTTCTATCCTAGCTATCACGTACTACCATATATAACGCCCCCCACACACCCCCCCCCCCCCCCCCCCCCCCCCCCTTTTTTTTTTTAATTTCTATTTTAATATTAATAAAATCATAAATTTTATAAATTTATATGGAAATATACTTATTGGCCCCCTAAGTTTGAAGGATAGAAAAAATACTAATGATTAAGTTAATGTTCAACTTAGATTCTCCATAATATAGTGGTGTACGTGGCTTTAAAGAAGATTTAATATTTGTTTTGCTGTTGTAATTTAAAGATGTTTAAAATTTTAGTTGTGTTTGTATTAATTGTAATCCACTCTTTGTGTTAAACTTTGGATCGGAATGAGAGAAAACTGAAATTGTTTTCATTGAATTGATGGATATTACAAATCTATTTAAATATATACAAAACAGGGTAGAAAGGAGAAGGAAAAACTAACTAGTCAACTTGCACAATCTGAAATTAACAATCTAGCAAACTATTGAAACAACCAATTACAAGATGAGATGTGGCTACTCTAACTAGTTAAATATAGAGACCTAACAACCTAAAGTTTTACATAATATAAGAACTCGGACAAACTTGCAGAAGCCTTCAATTTTTACACTTTGTACCAATACATTATAGTTAACAATGCAATAAAATTTTTTCCTTTTCTCAACAAAAAAAGAAAGAGTTAATCCTCTCTTGAAATAGCCCAATCAACATCTAGTGATATAAAATTGGCTTCAATTTTATAAATTGAAACTGGAAGATGATCTCTTGACGAATTTTTTTTGATTTTATACACTGTGATATTTAGTACGTAATCATAGATGAATTATGAAAATTAAAAGAACGCTGGGTTCACTTTTAATAGATTAGCGTATTGTAATGTATTAAAAATTTGATTTTCATGATTTCTTTTTTCATACATTGCCCCCCCCCCCCCCCTCACTCTATATCCTAGGTCCGTCCCTTTTCACTATTGTTTTTGCAATTCTTTTGTCTTTGGTTGATGTTAGTCTATATATGTATCAAATTTTTTTTATATGTATCAAATTTTTTTTTCCATGTCCAAATCTATCCCTATATATCTAAAATTTCCTTTTTTTTAAAAAAGCTCATTGAGTGGTTAACCTCGCGTCCTTATTAAGCATGCTAAACTTGCTAAAGACTTTGTGGCTTGGCTGGAGGAAACTCCTAGCCTTCTCAAGCACGCGTGTACACAAGATGTAATCCATTTGTCTTCTGTTGTTGGATAAAGAAATTTCCAAGTTTCCCAACAAAAAAAAAAAAAAGAAAAAGAAAAGAAGAAGAAGAAGAATGAAGGGCTGTTTGGTTTTAAAAAAACCATCACTCATCACTCCTCACTCAATTTTCGTCACTCATCACTTATCACTCATCACTTAAAATACCCCAATTTCCTAAACCTGCACATTTGGCACACTGTTTTTAACTTCTCATAACTCAAATATTTGTACTTTTTGTGGGACTCATACCTGAGCACTTGGTCAGAGACTTCTGTTAGCCTACCCGCCTCACCCTCATTCCCCACCATTTTCTTCACTTTTCGTTTCCCTTTCACCCCTTCAGCCCTGTTACTCTCCCAAAACACAAACTAGAACCCATAAAAATGTAAAATAAAGAATCATTCAACTCACCCAATGCTTCTTCTCTTTCCCCCGAAACCTCTGTTCTTCAAATTTTTGGATTTTATGATATTATTTTCTTCCTTCCTTTCCTTCCTCTGCTACCATGTAAACCCATCCAGGAAAGAAAGTTGTGTTGATTTCGTGATAAATTTTCCAAACCCTCCCACCGAAGTTTCAAAAATCCCAAACAAGGAAAAAAGAACACCTAACACACAACACCATGGTGTTATAAATATAGAAGCAGGACAACTAAAAGAAAAATATAAATAAAATCTAAACAATTAAACTCAACACCCATTCATGTTTGTTCAAGGAATGGGTATTTTGAAACCCATTCATGTTTGTATTTTGAAACCCTAAATCCAAATCTGAATTCCATTTGTCAAACCCTTAAACCTAAATCAACCAAATCCCCAAATCCACAAACAATTACAAAGGATAGAACTTTTAGCTCAAAGAAAAAATATAAAATTGAGCAAATAAATAGAAAGAAAATAAAAAAAGGAAGTGGGTGGAGCTTGAAGCTTAAACCATGGTGGTTCGGTTTAGAGAGGAAAGCCAGAGTAAGGCCCACGGCAGGCTGAGTTTGAGAGTTGGAAACCACGATGGTTCGAGACAGTAAAGGACCCTTCTGCCGTGGGAGGTTCGGTGATGCTGTGATGCTCGTGGTGGTGGTAAATTATAGGTCTGTGGAGGTGGCATGTGATGCTCTTGTGGCAGTGTGTTATGGGTTTGTGGAGGTCCAGTGAAGAGAGGATGATGAGAGCTGTGTGTTTGAAGAGGGGGGAAAAAAAAGATGAGAGAGAGAGGGGAAGCGCACATGCTCATGAAGTCAGATTGATGAGACAAGGCATAAGGTGGGTCCCATCCAGTTGAGTAAAATTACAAAAATGTCACATAACTTAGTTTTTCATAACTTGAAAACACCCAAAATGTGTTTTCAGTTTCCATAATTCATCACTAAAAAATTAGAGAATTGAGTGATGAAAACAAAAATTGAAAACAAATCCAAACACACCTTCTGCCATGGGACCCACCAAATTTGAGTTATGGGTGATGAAAACAGAGTGATAGGTGATGAAAAACATGAAATCCAAACAGCCCCTGAGTCTTCTAGGCTCGAATTCAATTTGCCAAGGTATGGGTTTTTGGGAGTAGGGCTCTTAGTCTATTGACAATTATTATAAAAATAGTTTTGTAAATAACATTACAAAGACTTATGGTCCTAGAGTTGTTGATACTAGAAGCTTTGTTAGCCTAATAATGTTTGAAAAAAGAGACATGGCATAAGGACAGGACCAAACTACTTGATAGATACTTACCTTGGAGTAATATAACCTACCCAGGAGTCCAGGACCAAAATTAAACATTAAAGGCCAATTTCTCAATAGCTTAGTAGTGTGCATTTGGCTCTAGTTTAAAAAGTGAGTTTATTTTACTATACAGTTTATTTTTACTACTATTTATGAGTTCTGTTGTAGTTTTTGGTACTATTTATGGATCCTATTGTACTATTTTAACTAACTTTTACTTTTATTTATAGTACTTTCAATAAAAAAATTTTAATACAACAAAATAAGTGAACTTCAAACGGAATCTAAAGAGGTGACTTGAATGGAAAGGAAAATACAGGGCAGTTTGATCATGGAAGCGAGAGGGGCCCCCTCTCCTAGTAGATTGGTTCCCAAAAGTCATAACATGCATCGTTTATTTCTTAGGAAAAAAGGATTTTCATGATTTCGATCGTACATGTCAATCTCTAAATGTTTTCGAATTTTCTCTTTTCATATGTAGTTGAACAAACAAGCATCTGAGAGTGAATGATGACAAAATGTTGGCCTACTTCTTGAGATTTTTAATGAATTTTTTCTCCTGAATGGTCAATTTGTTTCCACCTAAAGCGTTTTACTAAAACATAAGTCTTTTCTATTCATCAAAAAAAAAAAAAAAAAAAAAGGCGAAAATACATTTTTTGTTCCTACATTTTGGACTTATTTTTAATTTGATCCATAAATTGATTTAGCTCTTAGGTCAGTCCCTGATTTTTAAAAATTGTTTTTAAAATAGTCTCTGCCGTCAACTCAGTGACAGAAAATACTGAGGTGGCAAACGGAATACACTGTTTTGCTGATGTGGCTAATAAAATAACAATAAAAAATATGTTTAACATTTTTTAAATACCATGTCACCATTTTCTGAATTAAAAAAAAAAAGCCATGTCAGTTTAATTACAAAAATAAAAATAAATTATATTTTTCAATTTCAATTTAATTCAAACTAAATTAAAAAAAAATCTTTTAAATCTAATTTTATTATTATTATTGCTTTCATTATTTTTTAGGAGGTAAGAACACAAGAACTTGTTCTTCATGTGCTTCTTGAATCCAAGAACAATCAAACCCAGAACAAGAGCACAATCAAACCCAGAACAATGCAAAATTTCATACAAAATCCATATCATCCACCGAAACCTCCAGAACAAGAAAAAATCATCAAACCCAAACCCACGAGAAAACCAACCCAAAAAAATCATCAAACCTCCAACCCAGAAAAATGTCAAACCCAGAAACCTCCAACCCAGAACATGAACTTCATTCTTCACGTTTTTCTCCAAATCAAGACAAACCCAATTAACTAATCCACTCAAAATCAATCTCAGCACAAAAAAGCCATACCCACAAACTGAAACCACCACCAATAACCAAAACAACCACCACAATCACCCACACCACCAACCACAACAACCACAAATCACCACCAAAAACCCACTGCCGATCAACCTAGCACCACCCATCACCGAGAGTCAAACCCAAACTCAAACAAAACCCAAGACCCATACTAAAACTCAAAACACCCAAACAAAATCCAAATTCCAAATCCAAAACCCAAACCATCTGCCGCCACTGCCACCACCACTACCACCATCAACATCCACCACTGCCAAATCCATACCCACAAACCCAAATAATATTTAAAAAAAAAAAAAAAAAAAAAAAACCAAATCAGATACATTTTCTGCACAACCACCAAACCTAAGACTCACGGCGGCCCATGGCGAGCAAAACCACGGCCACCCACGAGCACCAACGGCCCCACGCCAATCCACGGCGATCTGAATCCCACTTGTACCGATTTGAACCCACCCACGGTGAGCCACGACCACCGAAACGCCACCACTCAACTAGAAATCACTGATTCGGAGAGAGGGAGACCGAGATGAGGAAAAAAAAAAATAGAGAAATAGAGAGGGAGAAGAAGGCTGAATCAGTGATTTCTGATTTAGGGAGACCGAGTGCAGGGTGAAGAGAGAGAGAGGGAGTTTGAGATTAGTGGTAGAGACTGTAGAAGATTTTTTTTAAGTTGATGAGGTTAACCAAAAACAAAAACAAAAACAAAAAGAATTAAAACGTTTCTG
This sequence comes from Quercus ilex subsp. ballota, assembly GCA_032727855.1. Lineage (NCBI taxonomy): Eukaryota > Viridiplantae > Streptophyta > Magnoliopsida > Fagales > Fagaceae > Quercus > Quercus ilex. The sequence continues at coordinate 75,339,273 of CM064909.1, read as the reverse complement.
AATTTTTATTTTTTAAGAAATGATTTTAGTTTAAATTAGATTTAAGGTTTTTTTTTTAAAAATTTAATTTACATTTTTTTTAAAATTTTTTTAAGACTGGCTTTTTTTATTAATTTAAATTGTGACATGGTATTTAAAAAATGTTAAATATATTTTTTATTATTATTTTATTAGTCACATCAGCAAACATTGCATTCCGTTTGCCACCTCAGCATTTTCTGTCATTGAGTTGACGGTAGGGACTATTTTAAAAACAATTTTTTAAAATCAGGGACTGACCTAGGAGCTAAATCAATTTAGGGAACAAATTGAGAATAGGTCCAAAATGTAGGGACCAAAAGTGCATTTTCGCAAAAAAAAAAAACATAAGTCTCTTCTTAAAATAGTCCACAAACATTATAAAAATAAACCATATTTTTCATACTTCAAAATAATCATGCATATTCCCCTATCAAAATAGTTCAAGACGCCAAATAGGTCAAACAGGCACATCAAACTATATGATCTTATAAAAAGACGACCCACCTTCATTATAACAAGAAGAGTTTATAAACATGCTTGAGCTCTATCTCATTTCGTCACACAAAAGACTGTACACTGTGCACAAAAATCCATTTTTATTGCTGATTCCTAGACTGAAATCTAAGATTTATTACTTTTGGTAGAAGTCACTTGCTATCATACAAAGGCTTGACCACTTTCTCACCTCTTCACATATTTAATAGTAAAAAAAAAAAAAAAAAAATACAAATTACACTCTAATTTTGAAATGTTTTCAATTTAGTTCTTTTAAGTTTCATTTCGTTTTATATTTCAATATTATGTCTTCCTTTTGGTTCTACCTAATGTAGACATTCCATCAACCTCCATACCGTCAAGTCTACACAAATTTCATTTTGGATATTGAAAAATACTCCCCATAGGATTGATGTGATTGGTGAATAGGAGATCACAGCTTGAAGTCTGTATAGGCTCAACCAACAAAGAGAGTTCCCTTAGTCTGTTTGGATTGAGGGAGAGAGGGAGAGTAGAGTAGATTTAGTCTAAATTTAGTATATTTTCAGCCAATTCTACTCTACTCCTCTCTTTCATCAAAATGGGCCCTTAGTTAATGGCCCCTAGGACCACAATAGTTGGGTGCTTTAGAGAAGACGGGTCCATAGGCCTATGAGTATCGATTGGTATAAACAGTCTTCCTTGAGGGAAGTGTTATCATCCCCTTTCTCTAACATCAACATTTATTATGTCTCATCGATTATCAATTACATTACGTGTTTATTTGGAAACAGTTTATTAAGCTGAAACTGAAAACTTTTTTACTGAAAAGACTGTAAGTGAAGTTAAAAGGTAGTTGAAATAGTACAGTGAGACTCATGAATAGTACAAAAATAAACTGAATAGTAAAAAAAGCTGACTTTTTAAGCCAATGCCAAACGCATACTAACTATGATTAGACTTGTTCATTTCACTGTAAGTTTGACATACATCTCCTCAGTTAACGTGAGAGGGATAACCTAGTAGTGACAGGCCTAATAACTGGTTTTGGGAGAAATACCTAGCAAACTCACCTCTTCCATGTCCTACTAAAAAACTCATCACTCCCACACCATATGCATACCAAGAATCATTATTACTCTTCAATATTTCATTCCTAAAAATCTTAACATACTAACTAAGCATTCACATGAGTTCGTGTATAATAGAAAAAGATGTAGAATTTACATAATTTTGCTTTAAAATGACTCACATCAGTCTGTATATAATTGTGTAAATTTACAAGTTTACTATAGTAACCATGTAAATTTACACTGATACTATTCATTTTGTATTTAGTTATTTATTATTTTTTACGTATCTCGAGGATGAAAGAAGTGAGTGGACGGTGGTTGTTGTGTGTGAAGAAAGAGAAACAATAAAAAAAAATTAAGAAAAATTGATACTTTAATAAAATATAGTGTAAAATAGATAATTTGATGTGAGGTGTTTTGAAAAATAGGTATGTAAAATTAGGAAAAAAAAAATCTTATACTAGAATAAACAAAAAAATTTGCACTGATATGTATGCTCTTAGCCATCAAAGTCGATATTCTTGACTTCTCCTAGTGATTGGTCTTGGAAGAATCAAGGTTTCACGTTCTAATTGGTACAGTATCAGCTCGGTTACGCAAGCCCATACGAGCACAGATTAGTTACATTCCTTGTTGCAGTTCCATCCCTTTCGATCTATCCACCCCACAAGAGGGAATTTTTATGCTTCGATTCTCCACTAATGTGCTTAGCAAAAATAAAAAAACCAAGTAGGGTACCCTTTTGTTTTCTTGCCAAACGTGTATATATGTGCCCTTAGCTTGTTTGAAAATTTGTCTAGAGCAACTTTTCTCAGGAAAATGACATGAATTACTTTGCGTTTAGAACTCAAAACATTAATTAGAGTCAATCATTTTCTTAAAAAGCTTACATTCAAGAACCAATATTATTAGAGTCTATTTGACATCAATTTCAGCTTTTAACTTTTAATTTTTAGTTTTTATATATAACTTTTTAGCACACTCTCAGCAAAAGATTTTCAGGAAAAAATTAAATAAGTTGTATTTAAATAGACATTAACTCTTTCAGCCAACCCTATAGGGATATATTTTAATGTTGTTATATATTTTTTTCAGGTTCCAATCCATGAAAGTCATTTAGAGTAAATTGATTAAAACTTGTGTATTAATTTGCTTAAGTATAATTGATGACAACATAGATTTGGATTATTTTCACTCTCTCTTTTGTAGTTCTTGGACCCAAAGAAGTTAAATTCCGTGACCTACTGGAATTTGGCAAGCTTTTACTGATATGGCAATACCCAAAAACCCAAGAATTCTATTTTTAGATAAGTAATAATTATCACCGTGAAGAAAATAGCAATATGGGGAAATCAATTCCCATGACACCAACTTTCCCTGAGCTTGTAAGGGTAGTTGGCGAAGAGAAAGAGTAGATATCTCGTGCATACCGGTCACTCAAACACGTGACCCACACGAATTTTCTCTACTTACCGACTAAGACATTAATTTTCTCTCCAAGTCTCTAGCCGAGCCATCACTATTTCCATTCTTTGAATGAGTTAATTAAGCGTAAACAGCTTTGCTTTTGTTTTTCTTTTATTTTTCTTTTCACCCTCATTTTTTTTAAAGCCTTTTATTTGTTGAGAAGGTCTAAAGATACAAAGAAATTTCACAATATTTTTGTTTTGAGTTTTAACGAAATCTGACATAATATCTATTTTATTTCATTTTATTTTGATCTATGGTGAATTGATACCTCAGTTTTGTGAAATTTTGTTATAAGATTTAATCTTTTAGAACTTTTCCAATATAATGTGTGTTTCTATATATATATATATATATATATATATAATTCTTCAAAGGTTAGGGATGGCAATTAGGTGAGTATGGTGCAGGTCTTAATCCCCCCACCCCTGCCCCACTTTCACTTTAGGAAGGGTTTGTTTCCCTCTCCTGTCTAAGTTGGCACTCACAATACTTGCCTGTACAACCAAACACAATTTGTTTTTTCATATAAATTTCTTAAAACTTTATTTTAAATATATCATTCATTAAATTAAAACTCATAAAACATAAAAAAGAAGAAGAAGAAGTCATAACGTTACAAAACCTTCTCAAAGTGTAGAAATACAACAATTAAAAAATAAATAAATAAATCGATATCATGCTTCATACTTGGAAAAACGAGCATCGTGGAAATACATGCCAATTAGTCAATAAACGATGATGAAGATGAGTTGGCATAGTAAAATATATTATTCGTTAAATTAAAACTCATAAAACATTAAAAAAAAAAAAAAAAGAAGTCAAAACGTTACAAAACCTTATCAAGGTGTAGAAATACAACAATTAAAAAATATAAAAAAATTGATATCATGCTTCATAATTGGAAAAATGAGCATCGTGGAAATACATGCCAATTAGTCAATAAAAGATGATGAAGATGAGCTGACATAGTAAAATATATCTGTAGGGACCGGATTTGAGCACTTCTGCTATTGAGAGAGTGGATTCAAGCCCAGTGAGCCCATTACAATGAATTTGTAGAGGATGGGTTGAAGAACCAGGCCCTAACAAGCGGGCAACATTCAATCGTTCTGTTTGGAGGCGCCGGAGGTTGGCACACTGAGATTATGATTCGAAGTCTGTCCTCGGCACCAGTCTGAGGAGCTTTGCGATGGCCTTTTCCTGGGGATCCATCCCCTTTTTTCTGACCCTCCTCCTCCTCATATATAGTCCTCTCCTTTTACCTCTATCTTCCACCTGTTGATCATCCATGCTTCCTCCTTTTGACTGCCCGTCCCATTAGCCACTTTTCCAGCACCCCTGTGAGTTGTGGCAGTCAAGGCAACCCTGTCTAGAAGTCACATCTCCATTAATGCGACTGGGGGGGGGGGTAGGTGAGCGCATTTAGCGTGGAGGTGACAATTTATCCTGGGCTTGTTCCCCCACCGTGCTGATACGGCTGACGTGTTGGTCTCGGCAGGATCGTCCTCGGTAAGGTTCTTGGCCATTAAGGCCTTCACACTCCTTCCTCTGACTGTTCTTCCTCCTCGACATGGGCCTTGGGCCGGATGTAGGATGGGCCGGGGTTGCCAGATTATTAGGCTCCACAATAGCCCCTCGAAATCCTGCTGTCCGGCTCCTTGGGCGGGGAGGAGGATTTTGATGTCCTCGGGCCTTCGTCATGACTCGCCCCATAGTGGCCTACGTCAGCGCTGGAGTCTTTTTGCCTGCCCAATGCGCGTTTCTGGCGCCTCGATATACGGTGCGCCCCAGCATTAAACGCCCGCATTAAATTTCGACGGCTCCATACTCCCCACGTTCAACGGTGTGATGCTAATCGGTCGGTGGGGATTTCCTGCCTTGATGAACAGGAAGCTCCACCTGATTATCTTCAATTGAGTGTATAAATACTTGTTTGGATCGATTTGCCTCCTTATCTGTGTACTTGAGAACCCTGGCGCACGTACTCTGAATTCGGTCGAACTTCCACATCAACCGGCGCTCATTTTCAGCATAAAAAGCCTGTCCGATGAGCTTTTCCTCATTCCTGTAAGTTTTCTTTTCTCTGTAGCACAAATTTTTCTCTGAACCCTTTCTTTCATTCGCCTTCTCTCGAGTCTTTTAGTTGTGGTAGGGGATGGGTAAATTTAAGAAGTTAGTCGAGTCCAAAGAGATGATGGAGAAGTTCATCGCTGATTACGGGATACCCCCCAATGTGGGCTTGAGGTACTGCGAGGAAGGGGAATGGTACATTAGGAAGAACGAGGGCGAAGTTGTGATCCTCATAATAGCCTTTTTAGAGGGAGGCATGAGAATCCTTATGGGGCCGGTGACGAGCGGCTACCTTAGGCACTTTCGGCTAGTACCCACCCAGTGTGCTGTCAATATGTTTAGGATACTAGGGTGCGTAGACGCCTTGAATGAGAAGATGGGGTTGAGGTTAACCCATCATGATGTAAACTGGTGCTATAACCTCTAACACCTGAAGGGTAAGACATATTATATGAAGACGAGGGACGATAGGGTTTGGCTTATCCAGTGTCTCCCCGATTCTAGCAAGGGGCTGAATCTTGACTTTCTCATTGTGTCGGGGGAGTGGCACGATGGTTTCCATTGCCCGACAACAGAGGGAGAGCCAGGTAGGGTACTTGGAGCAGGAGAGGGTCTAGCCCTTTTTTTTTTTTTTTTTTTTTTTTTTTTTTTTTTTGTGAATTTGCTTTGTTCGGCTGATGACAGGAGTTTGTTTTTCTTTCCGCAGATCCGCACGCCTTCGCGCGCCATTTTAGCCTGGTCAACAAGGAGGACCTGCAATTCGTGCTTAGGTTGGAGGCTTTCGTGAACGAGGGTGACAACCAAGTCAGGGCTGCTCACAAGATCTTCAGGTGCGATCCGGCCTAGAAGGTGTTTTCGGTCCCAAAGCACGTGATCAGGGCCCGTGACCCTCGGCTTAGGCAAATCACCATGGTGGAGCACGGGTTTTCATTCTCCGAGGAACCCCCTACTCCAGAAGGCGTTACATCAGCAAGCCGCTCCTCTTCCCACCAACCCGCAAAGGCCACAGGAGAAGAACCAAAGAGGGAAGAGGAAGTAGCTGATTTTGGCCCTGCCGAGGACGAGTTTGACATTTTTGATCAAGTGCATCAGTCCGAGGATCCTCTCGGAGACTTGGACGATCCTAGCCTGACCGAAGTAGATTTCCTAGCGTCAGAGACCTCTCCTAGGCCTGAGATGGGTTACAAGAGAAAATCCCACACCAGTCTGCTGGATTTGATTGAAGGCCAACCGGGGAAGTCCCAGCCAAAGCTTCCCCCTCCTCCTCCCAAGACTCAGCCTACCCAGACCAGGTCGACCTCTGCCCAATCTAGGCTTCCTTCTCCTCCACCTCAGGCGAGTCTGCCATCTAGGCCCGAGCCCACTGACCCCAAGCAGAAGAAGGACAAGGGCAAAAAGCCTATTGGGGACAAGTCTGTGTCCTCGTAGGAGGGGGATGACACTCGGCGGCCTACGAAATAGCTGAAAATAGGCTCCCAAGGCCAGGACAGACTGGTCACTGCCCAGCCCGAGGCTCAGGCTTGGCTTCCCGCCCCAACACTTGTGATTTTTTTGACTTTAGTTTTTCTTCCTTTTCTGAACTTGGCTTATTGCGCATTCATTTTGTTTGGCAGGCCGTCCAGGCCACCTATAGGTTGGAGGCGGCAGCCAACGACCAAGGAAGGGCCCTGGATGCCGAGCGTGACAAGCGCTTAGAGGCCACTTGGACCCTCAAGACCTCCGAGGCTGACCTCGCCACGGCTCGAGAGGAGCTAAAGGCGATGACCCGGGCTCGGGACAACGCAGTGTCCGGCCTTGAGGGTGCCCAGAAGCAGGCCCGAGACCAGACGAGGCGTCTGACTGAGGCGGAGGAGCAGCTGGCGATCGCAAAGGAGTTGGTTGTAGATTTGACTAAGAAGATGACTGCTACCTAGGAGGCCAAAAAAGTGGCTGAATGGGCCAAAGATGAAGCTGTGAGGGCTAAGGCTGAGGTGGATTTTGGTAGGGAGGAGGCTCTAGCTTCTAAGGAGGAAGCCGAGGAGGCAGCTTATGCCGTGGGGGTAGCCGAGACGGAAGCTGCCTACAAAGGCGAAGTCCCTGGGGTATGCAGGCGCTACTGTTCCCAGGTTTGGGGCGAGACCCTCAAACAAGCCGGGGTTGAGGCCTCGTCTGACCTATGGAAGGCAGAGAGCATGTACTACCCCCCAGCCATCCGCGAGGTTACTCCAGATAGCTCTGAGGCTGAGGTGGCGGCTGAGGAAGCTGGTGCTACTCCGGGTGAGGGAGCCTCGATCGCTGGACTTACTGGGGAGCCTGTTCAAGGGAGTGATCCTCCCGAGGTGGTTAAATCAAGTGAAGGCCCCAACGAGGAAGCGCCCCAGGAGGTTGCAAAGTCCTCTCTGACGCCCAGGTCTCTTCCACCGAGATGGCAGCTATCCTTACTGTGCCTCTGCGGGCTATCCCTCTTAGTTGAGCTCAGAGGATCCTAAGGTTGCCATGGACCAGCCACCCACTAGTGGGGGAAATTCAGTGGAAGGAGTAGGCCCCTTGGCGCCTCTGTCTGCCTTGTTTTTGCCATTTGTTTTGTTTTTGTATCTTTCCCCTTTTTTTACGTTGTAATGTGACTCCTGCCATGTAACTTCTATGGACTTAATATAATGCGATTCTTATTTCCTTTTCATTTGTTCTGGCTACTTATTCATTTGCGTGTTATCCATTCTCTTTCCCATTTTTTTTTTTTACTTGTATAATTTTAACTTCAATTGTATCTCGGCCAATCACGGCAGTAATTGTAATAACGTGAGGGCATGCACGCTTAGGCAGACCTTTTGTGTCCCAAAGACTAGATAGGGCTCTGGTTTTTCCTAACACAGGTCCCCTTTGAGGTGGTTCGTTTCCCCCATAAGCTTGAGTCCGAGGGCCATGCAATGTTTTGGCTCTGTCTAACACTTAGAAATTTTTTGAAGTAGTTAGTTTCCCCATAGGTTTAAGTCCGAGGACCATGCAATGCCTTGGTTCTGTCTAACACTTAGAAATTTTTGAAGTAGTTAGTTTCCCCATAGGCTTGAGTCCGAGGACCATGCAATGCCTTGGTTTTGTCTAACACTTAGAATCTTTTTTTTGAAGTAGTTAGTTTCCCCATAGGCTTGAGTCCGAGGACCATGCAAGGCCTTGGTTCTGTCTAACACTTAGAATCTTTTTGAAGTAGTTAGTTTCCCCATAGGCTTGAGTCCGAGGACCATGCAATGTCTTGGTTCTGTCTAACACTTGGAATCTTTTTTTGAAGTAGTTAGTTTCCCCATAGGCTTAAGTCCGAGGACCATGCAAGGCCTTGGTTCTGTCTAACACTTGGAATCCTTTTTTTGAAGTAGTTAGTTTCCCCATAGGTTTTAGTCCGAGGACCATGCAAGGCCTTGATTCTGTCTAACATTTGGAATCTCTTTTTGAAGTAGTTAGTTTCCCCATAGGCTTGAGTCCGAGGACCATGCAAGGCCTTGGTTCTGTCTAACACTTAGAATCCTTTTTTTAAAGTAGTTAGTTTCCCCATAGGCTTGAGTCTGAGGACCATGCAAGGCCTTGGTTCTGTCTAACACTTAGAATTTTTTTTTTGAAGTAGTTAGTTTCCCCATAGGCTTGAGTCCGAGGACCATGCAAGACCTTGGTTCTGTCTAACACTTAGAATCTTTTTTTTTTTTTTTAAAGTAGTTAGTTTCCCCATAGGCTTGAGTCTGAGGACCATGCAAGGCCTTGGTTCTGTCTAACACTTAGAATTTTTTTTTTTTTTGAAGTAGTTAGTTTCCCTATAGGCTTGAGTCCAAGGACCATGCAAGGTCTTGGTTCTGTCTAACACTTAGAATCCTATTTTTTTTTTTTAAACTAGTTAGTTTCCTCATAAGCTTGAGTCCAAGGACCATGCAAGGCCTTGGTTCTGTCTAACATTTAGGTACTCCTTGCTTAGAGTGAGGGGATTTGCCCTCATCGTCGGGGGGTTTGTTTTTTGCGTGGTGGCAGCCTCGGCCTTGCTTCACTGAGGATGGGCTATTCGTCGGACTGGATTCTTGACCCCGAGCTGCCTCGGACAGGGGTGGCTCGGGCTTCTGTCCTCACGCATGGCAGCGGCCCCTTCTTCGCTCCAACCTTCCGCCTTCTTCAATTACGAGGCGTCCCCTAACTGTTCGTGTTCTGCGCTTGACGCTTCGGTGTGCGAGGCGCGTTCTCATTAATATCCTCGTGGATTAATACAGATCCAGCGACTGTGGGCCTCCTTGGAATTTGGCTAAGATTAATGTCGTTGATGGCTCTTCCTTCGAGTTCTAGTTGGACCAATTTCCACCAGCCTTTGCCCTCTATAAAAGGCCTTCTGGGGGAATCATCCTTCCTCACTTCACAAATCCTCCAGCCAAACCTTTTGGCTGGAACATGACTCTCCCACCCCCTAAGCCCCTTCGATGACCTTGTCGGGATTGCGGTCAGAGCTTGGCGGAATGGAGCGGCCCCGTACGAGGGTGGAGGCAAGCAAGATCAGGGTCCTCCCTTATCAGTTGAGAACTGCCGCGGTTGTGGTTTGCGTCAGGCTTCCAGCACGGAAAGGTTTGGGCATCATCCTGGTAGTATCGTGCCTGGCGGTGAGGAGGGAGATCCATGAAGTACATAACGTCCTTCTCCGGCGCGCGTGCATGCCTGCCCTTCAAGCTGGTGGTGCCTCGCTCCCAGCTTATCTGCCGGTGGAAGCTTGTGAGACTACGTCACGCTTGGTGCCAGAGTGTTGCCGCCTCCAATGTTCAAGCATTGTGCGGCTGGGGGAGCATCGAGAGAACACCATGGGGCGGGGTCCTCCGGCGCCTCTGCATCTGCTCCTTTCTTCTCACTGGTACCATCCATACCGGCCCGGGGGTTGTTGGTAGCTTTGAAGCAAGCCTGCCTCAGCCCCCTCTCTTTTAGGGTTAGCTCTAGGACAAGTCCGTCTGGGCCTCTGTTTGTATCTTGTATTTGCTTTTCGCTTAATAAAATGTCGTCATCTTTGTTCTCTTTCCATTCTCCTTGAATCTTTTGCTTTTCTACAATCATTTTTTTTTTTTTTTGCAAACGCGCCATTGTTATCCGTCCGCAAAACTAGCCATCCAGGAACGACCATCCGTTGTGCCTGCCAGTGCCCAAGTTCTCCCCACAGACGGTGCCAATTGTAAGGACCGGATTTGAGTACTTCTACTATTAAGAGAGTGGACTCAAGCCCAGTTAGCCCATTACAATGAATTTGTAGAGGATGGGTTGAAGAACTAGGCCCTAACAAGCGGGCAACGTTCAATCGTTCCGTTTGGAGGCGCCGGAGGTTGGCACACTGAGATTATGATCCGAAGTTTGTATTCGGCACCAGTCCGAGGAGCTTTGCGATGGCCTTTTCCTGGGGATCCATCCCCTTTTTTCTGACTCTCCTCCTCCTCATATATAGTCATCTCATTTACCTCTATCTTCCACCTGTTGATCATCCATGCTTCCTCCTTTTGACTGCCCGTCCCATCAGCCACTTTCCTAGCACCCCTGTGAGTTGTGGCAGTTAAGGCAAGCCTATCTAGAAGTCACATCTCCATTAATGCGGCTGGGGGGGGGTAGGTGAGCACATTTAGTGTGGAGGTGACAATTTATCCTGGGCGTGTTCCCCCGCCGTGCTGACACGGCTGACGTGTTGGTCTCGGCAGGATCGTCCTCGGCAAGGTTCTTGGCCATTAAGGCCTTCACACTCCTTCCTCGGACTATTCTTCCTCCTTGGCATGGGCCTTGGGCCGGATGTAGGATGGGCCGGGGTTGCCAGATTATTAGGCCCCACAATATCATTCATTAAATTAAAACTCATAAAACATAATAAAAAAAAAGAGGTCATAACGTTACAAAACCTTCTCAAAGTGTATAAATACAACAATTAAAAAATATAAAAAATTGATATCATGCTTCATAATTGGAAAAACGAACATCATGGAAATACATGCCAATTAGTCAATGAAAGATGATGGAGATAAGCTGGCCGAAATGGGAACTAAATAGTAAATACTTTTCGGGAGATCTCCTCCAAATCACTAGGGTAAATATTATTAGCAATACATAACTATATTATAAATAGTTGTATTTATTTATTTATTTTTGACTTAAGTGTATTTTATTTTATTGAGTCAAGGAGTTAGTCTCCTAAAACATATGATGAGTTCTTTTACAATCACCACTCGAGCATCACAATTTTCACTACAATTCTAACATGATAGACAGTAGTTAGCCACCTTAAAGTTGTGAAAAAAATTGTGGCACAAAACTTGTGTCTATAAATTTTCATTTATTAATCTCTAAGATGAGTTCCTTAAAAAAGTATAAACTAATTAAGATAACTTCAATCCTTTTGTGCCACACATTTAATACAATTTTTTTTTAGAGTTTCAATCTATGGCGTCCGTTTTTTATGATAACTCTTTATTATCAAACCAAGACACCAATTGATTTTTAGTGTAGAAGGGATTGAACCCCAGATCTCTTATTCAACCATTAGAGAATTCCTAAGATGTACTTCAGTTGAATGACGAAACAACAAAGACCATAAATAAATAACTAACCCAAAATCTGGCAAACAACAAAAGTAATTGACCTAAGCTCATCATCCTCATCCATTTAGTATTATTACAATTGGCATCATGAGTTTCACGACCTTGCTTCTATTCGTCTTTTAAGTTTTACCTCCACTTCTTCTAGATGAAACTAGCACTTTCTTTCTGTGATTTACTTAGTAATAAAATTTCATATATATTAAAAACTATTTTAATAGTAATTGAAATTGAAATATAAAATCGATCATAAAAAAATAAATTAACAAAAGTTAGTTGATGTAATGAAAGCTGATAGGCGAAGAATGTATTGACCCCTTATAATGAATTAACTAAGTAATTAACCAAATTAAATAATTAATTCAATTTGCATGCAATAAGCGTGGTAGCACAAACAAATCACCAACTAAGTTAAAATGCAGCGGAAAACAAATTGACACTGTGATTCGTTTATGAATGGGAAAACCTACTCGGCAAAAACTCCACCGGGTGATTTTAAGGTCACCACTCCCTAGAATTCACTATTATCACAACAAGTGGTTACAAGTAAAGGAACCCCAGTACCTTGTACCAACCTACAGTTGAACCCTTACCCCAAAACCCAATTGGACTTGTTCTGTAGTGACAATTTCTTATTTCAATGCATGGCTCCCAGTACGTGACTAACCAATTCGATGTGCGGATTCTAGTACGCGGCTTACTCATCAACTTGAGAAAGATGTTGGCTGCAAAGTTTTTCAGTTCATCAACATGATGAAGATCATGAAACTCTTTAGTTACAAAACCCGACGGTGTACAAACACAGCGGCTTCTTAAATAGAAGATGAACTAGGGCATATGTCTCTGGTTCACAATATACTTGTGAAAAACTTTTGCATTGAGTTGCATCAGTTGTGACGGCCCTTAAAACAATCTTTATATATGTTTAGGGTTGTGAGAAAAGAAAGCTCAAACATCTATTCATGGATTGAAGTGAAATCAGCTCTAAAAAATTGATTTTCATAAACCTCAACAGATAACCTATCTATTGAGAAGTTGTCGAGTATCGAGCTGAAACAGCTTTTTAAACCTCGATAGATACTAGCTGTCGAGTTTTAAAATCCAGTACTTCTTTACTTGATTCTTGAACAGACTTGCATGACTTTAACACTTGAACTTGAAATCTTGTTCTTAAAAGTATTAAACACATCCTAGATCTACCCAATTACAAGTAAAGTGCGTTTTGTCAAAAGATTAGCCAACACTATATTGACATATGTTCCTAACAATGATTCACATATGTCCTAACAATATCTCCCTTTGGCAATCTATGACAAAACCACAACAAACAAATGAACATATGAGAGAAGTCATAAATCATTCAACTCATATTCACTTGTTGAATACAATAAAATCTATCCTAACACAAACTCTTGAAAAACTTTGCAAGAAGAGAGTTTATGGCAAGTAGATTTTGACAACTTATATTTCTAAAACACTTTAAACAAAATTCATCGAGGCATCTTAGTGTGAAACAGAAATAAAAGATTGCATACAATATATAAGAATCACGTGCATAAAGAGAGAAAAGAAACAACACATGTAAAGATAGGTGAAAAAACTGTAATAACAACCTCATCATATATATAACATCATAAGTACAAGGTTTGCTATCACAATATAAGAACAATGTATCTCTAAAAGAAGAAAAGAAAAGAAAAAGAAAATACATAAGTCCTCACTATATCCCTCAAAGTATAAACACTCCCCTAACAAAAATCTCCTATGCTAACTCTCCCCTATGTATATGACTACTCTCATATCAAAACTACTCTCCCTTTTTGTCACGAGTGACAAAGGGTAAGTGAATCAAGTAGACATCTCATTATCCCTGGGCGAGCTAGAACCATTGTCCTCATCAGCATCATCACTGTCGGAGCCATCATCACTCTCATCCTTTGAAGCCGGTGGAGATGGAGAAGTATAAGTGGTGAAACCACCTATGGCAGTCTGTCATCGTGCAATACGACCAACACGGGTGTTTACTTGACACAACTCATCATTGAGTGTGTCAAGGCGAGCATCCATACGCACAAGCTGTGCCATGATGGCCTCGAGAGTCACTCCACCCACAGAAGACTAAAGAGCAGAGGTGGAAGGAGCGAAAGAAGCTGGAGGAGTTGCCGTCTCGGTCTGTGGCCGCCTCGGTTGAAGCTGGGCCTCACTCCATCGAACGCTAGCAGCATCTATGGCACACATAATGGAAAAGTGTGTAGACTCTAGATAGGAGATAAAAAAATGGCGAAGGATCCGCGTGATAGTTGAAAGAAAAATGAGCTTATCACGGGTCGTCGTATCCCTATAGACATCTATAAGGGATAGAGTGAAATGAAAAGAAAAGTCAATAGAAATGTCCTCTAAGAGGGATAACAAAAATCAAGCATGAGACTCTACGATAGAGTTATAGTGAGATAATGGATGAAGAATGAATGTCATCACCATGTTAAGGAATCTCAGGCCTTTTGCAAAGTTTGAGCAAGGGGTGTTTTGACGGTCACCTCAAGATAAAGGTGTCTCACAGAAGAGAGATGAGAATTCGTCTTTGGACACAGTCCTCAGATGATCATAATTGAGGTAGTCAGGATGCACTACCCTCGATATGTGTAGTACCTCGGATATAAGTTCCTGAGTAACTACAATGTGCGTACCTCGAATGTGTGTACACCAGAGTAAAAAAAGAAAGAAAAAGATCTCTAGGTTGAAAAGCTTCTGGGATTGAGGTTTAGAGAGAGAGAAGTGAGTTTAGGAAGGAAATGAGACAAGATCTGTCGAGAAAGATCGGGGAGAAATGAGAGAAAATCACGCTGAAGCATATATAAAGAAAATATCGAGCTTTAAAAACACAAGAAATAGCTATCGAAGAGCTGTTGAGGATCTGTCAAGGGGTGTCCACAGCAAAAGGGGCTTGATGGATCAAGAAGCTATTGAGCATCTATCGAGCATCTATTGAGCATCTAGAAAGTTCCTTGATGGATCGAGTAACTATCAAGAAGCTATCGAGAGTGCGATAAAAAGAAACTGAAAGGTGTCGATAGATAGCCTAGTTGTCGAGAGGTGTCCAACAATTGTTGAGATTGCTTAAAAACAGTTTTTCAAGAAGAGAAAAACACATATATGAATGCAATCATGGATGCTACACAACCAAAGATCCAAATAACATTTTAAGCTCTCAAAATCATCTTTCAATAAGAAAAATGTCAAGCACATAGATCCAAAACACACACACACACACACTAAACAAGTCTAACCAATTTTATATTTCAAAAACAAGTTAAGACAGTTTAGTGAGCATACATTAACACATATATTCCTTGTGATGACCAAATCACATTGTACTTGCACATGTATCAAGTGTAGCAAAGAATCTTGTGTGTTGTGTGCGAAAAACATCGCAAGATTGTATAAGTGTCTACATGTTATGATGATTTAAGATATAAGAAAATCACTTTAACTCACACACAATCATAACTATTTGATGGAGACTATCACCTTTGAGGTACACCCTATAACTCCCCATCTCTTAGAAGACACGCTTGCAATCATATATAAAACATTTTGATTCTTTTTGCTTTTTTTTTTTTTTTTTTTTAAGCAAACCATGTATGGCCATATAAGAGATAGAAAAGAAATACCCAATTATATTAAGCTTTTGATATTGCACTTTTGCTATGCCGAAGCATATAGATGTCATTTCATAATTGGCGGGCAACAATGGTGAGATAGTTATTTATACCTTTCTCTTAGGATTTTCTAGTCCTTTCCGTCAAAAAGAGTGATACGAGTGTTAAGTACAAGAGATTACTTAATTTTACTCATCACAAACACGAGCCACAAAGCTCACTTGCTTAGTTGTGCATAGAGATGCTCATCTAAGGTACAAAAGATACAAAGTTTAGAAAATTTTGTTTCAATGGCCATCCAAAGTACACAAGTACTAATGTACACAAACACACACTGTTTTTGTATTTTTCTGATTTTTCAATTTATTTATTTAATGAAAAACAAACATAAAGCAAAACTAAAAAAATAAACAAACAAAAATATGTTAAACAAAGCAAAGCATGAAACTAGACTGACTCAAAACATGAAAGCAAAACACATAAGTAATGCAAAACAAAAACAAGAAGGGGGAGAAAGAGAAAGTGACTAAATCACTTAGAGCCTTTTTCCTTCCACACCTTGGAAGAACCTTTTCATTTTGTAAATCCTTGATTCGGCGGTGAGGTAGAAGAATTGAAATCGTTCAAGTTTGAAAGGAACATGAGGGTTTTGAGTAGATCTCCAAGAGGAGCAAAGGAGGATGGAAACTGATTTTGGTTTTCCGATGAGATCATACTATTGCTCTGTTGAGTGGCTAACCACTTGTAGCAATTAGGTCAAGAATGTCCAATTGCTCCACAGTGATGATAGAGATGATACTTTTTCTGTTTAGGCTTTTAAGAGTTTCCTTCTTAGCCTTAGGGTTTTTAGTCTCCTTCTTATCCTGCTTTGGGGGTACTCCTAAGATAGATTTTCCCTTATCTATGTTCTCACTAGCTAACACATTTTTCACATCATTGTTCTCGGATTTAACATTATTAGTAGGAGAAACAAAAACAGTAGTACTTGGAGAAGCAATACTAGGAGAAGAGAAATCATACCCTAAACCGGTTCGATTGGAAGCAGATTTCTGAAGACTGAGCATCTCATCAAGCTTTGCACTTGAAGTCCTTTCCAACCGAGCTCTAACTTGGAACAATTCTGCCTCAAGCTTCTTGGTCTTCTCAGCCAAGAAATTATTCTCAAATCTCAGTGCTCCAATGATCTGATTGGCTTCATCAAACTTTGTAGAAATTTCTTCTTGTTCAAGCTCCACTTCATTGAGCTTCTTGGTGGCCAACCTATACAACTTCTCATGTTTTTCAGGGACCTTGTATAATTTTGCATAGGCTGTGTGGATGTCATCTTGTTCATCCATCTTCTCAAATTTAGACTCCACCAAGTCTTTTTCTTCATCCACATCTTCAACAATCCTTTCAATAGGATTGACAGTGGTAGTGAAGGCATTTAGGATTCCATCATCCTTATTGTCGGAATCATCTTCAGGCTCGGTGTTGCTTAAGATAGCAGCAAGTGCCTTGCTCTTCCCAATGGTCTTGAGGTATGTAGGGCACTCTTGTTTCATGTGTTCGAAACCTTAACATCCAAAGCATTTTGGTCCTGAAGGAACAGTGTACTGACTGCCATCCCTAGCATCCTTCTTTGCTTTGTCCTGGTTCTTGAACTGAGATGAGTTAGACTGCTTGCGGTCTTTGTCAAATCCTTTAGCATTGGCATTCTTCATAAACTTTTTGAATTGCTGAGTGATATAGGATTTCATCTTAGAATCTTTATCATCTGAAGACTCATCAGTGTCACTGCTCTTGGCCTTTAATGCCATGCTCTTCCTTTGCTAGATTTCCCTATCCTTGTCAAACCCAACTCATAGGTCTGTAGATTGCCAACCAACTCTATCAAAGGAATTTTATCAATATCCTTCGATTCCTTAATTGCGGTGATCTTGGTATTAAATCTCTCGGGTAGAGATCTAAGCATCTTTCTGACAATCTTGGGTTTGGGAATGGTTTCCCCAAGATTAAATGTCGAGTTCACTATATCCTTGAGTTTGGCATAGAACTCATCAAATGACTCATTCTTTTCCATCTTAATCTTTTCAAAGCTCGTTGTAAGCCTTTGAAGTTTTGAATCCTTTACAGCCTTGGTTCCTTCATAGGTTATCTGAAGGATGGTCCATGCTTTCTTAGTAGTTTCAGTAGATGATATATTCTTGAACTTTTCATTCGTGACTGCACTGAATAAAGCATTTAATGCCCTGCTGTTGAAGTTAGCAGCCCTGATCTTAGCATCATCCCAATCAACCGGCTCTTCCTTAGGCTTGGTCCAGCCTATCTCCACAGCTTGCCACACTTTCTCATCTAGAGACTGCAAGAAAGCTCTCATGCGTACTTTCCAGTATGCATAATTAATGCCATCAAATAAATGAGGTATAATAAGAGACTGTCCTCTATCCATGACAAACAGGGGTCAATGGATCACACAACACAGATTAAAACCTAATTAGAGTGTGCCTACTTTGATACTATTTGATAGGCCAAGAATGTATTGACTCCTTGTGATGAATTAACCAATTAATTAGCCAAGTTAATTAATTAATTCAATTTTCATGCAATAAACGTGGTAGCACAAACAAATCACCAACTAAGTTAAAATGTAGATGAAAATAAATTGATATAGTGATTTGTTTACGAATGGGGAAAACCTACACTGTAAAAACCTTATCGGCTGATTTTAAAGTCACCACTCTCGAAAATTCACTATTATCATAATAAGCGGTTAGAAGTAAAGGAATCCCAGTACCTTATACCAACTTATAGTTGAACCCTTACTCCAATACCCAATTGGACTTGTTCTGTAGTGACAATCTCTCCTTTCAATGCACGGCTCCCAGTACGTGCTAACCAATTTGATGCGCGGATCCCAGTTGCGGCTTACTCACCTACTTGAGAAAGATGTTGGCTGCAAAGTTCTTCAGTTCATCAGCACGATGAAGATCATGAAACTCCTTGGTTACAAAACCCTACGGTGTACAAACAGAGCAGTTTCTTGAATGAAAAGATGAACTAGGGCATATGTCTCCGGTTTACAATATGCTATTGTGAAAAACTTTTGCATTGAGTTGCATTAGCTGTGACGGCACTTAAAACAATCCTTATATATGTTTAGGGCTGTGAGAAAAGAAAACCCAAACATCTATTCACAAATTGAAGTGAAATTAGCTCTGAAAAGCTGATTTTCATAAACCTTGACAGATAACCTATCTATCAAGAAGCTGTCGAGTATCGGGTTGAAACAGCTTTTTGATCCTTGATAGATACTAGCTATCGAGTTTTAAAATCCAGCATTTTTTCACTTGATTCTTGAACAGACTTGCATGGCTTTAATACTTGAACTTGAAACATTGTTCCTTGAAGCATTAAACACATCTTAGACCTATCTAATTACAAGTAAAGTGCGTTTTGTCAAAGGATTAGTTAATACTATATTGACATACGTTCCTAACAATGATTCACATATGTCCTAACAAAAGCACATCACGTGAGATCAAATTTTTGGCAATTTTTTCGATGATTGAGTTTTAATTAGAATGATATTTTAATTTTATTGAAATATTAACAACTGAGCTTAATTTTGAGTAAACTATGATAATAATAATTATATTAACGTATTTATAATACACCACACTTGATATTAGCCAAAAGGCCGAGAAAGGTGTCGCATCACACAAATTGACAAAAACAGTGTGTAAGACTAGGACTCATCCTGTACTATTAAAATAATAAATTATACTCTCTTAAAAAAAAAAATTATGATATCATATGATAGATAATTATGATATACTTTAACATATATAAATAAACTTGTGGGTGACATCACTTCCGGCCCTCACCATGCTGTTGTTGGGAAATAAGAGCATGGAAAATTTACATTTGAAGGGGTGGTTCATCATAATTCCTATAAAATAATAAGTCATACATAACCATAATATTTAATTTATTTATAATTTTGTAACTTTTTTTTTTTGGAGTGCTTTATTTATTTATTAAATTTTTTTTTTTTGTATAAATGTTAATGACTCTTAGGCATATGACTAATATGTGTTAGTAGTCTGCGGCCACTCTATGGCTCTATCCACACAAACCCAATAATTACACTTTTTTTTTCTTTTTTCTTGAAGTGTACCTGATTGAAGTATGAAACAACAGATTCTCTGTATATATAAAAAACAAATTGCTAATCAACAAAGAAATTAGACTATCTCAAAATGGGTCAAACTAAGAACAATGAGAATGGAATTATATATCCACAAGTGGTAACATATTATGAGTTCATGAATCATGAACTTATCTGCTAGGTTTTTATGTTATTACCAAGGTTGTCAAAATCGGAATCCTACGTCAGATCGTGGTGATAAGCCAAGAATATATTGACCATTTGTGAAAAATTAACCAATTAATTAGTCAAGTAAATTAATTAATTAAATTAACATACACTACGTGTGGTGGCACAAACAAATCACCAACTAAGTTAATATGCAACGGAAAATAAAGTTGACACGGTGATTTATTTACAAATGGGGAAAACCTTCAAGACAAAACCCCACTGGATGATTTTAAGGTCACAACTCTTGATAATCCACCATTATCACAACAAGTGGTTATAAGTAAAGGAATCCCAGTACTTATACCAACCTACAGTTGAACCCTTACCCCAATACCTAATTGGACTTGTTTTGTAGTGATAATCTCTCATTTTCTATGCACGACTCCTAGTACATGACTAACCAATCGATGCATGGATACAAGTACGTGATTAACCACCAACTTGAGAAGGATGTTGGCTGCAAAGTTCTTCAGTTCATCAACACGATGAAGATCACGAAACTCCTTGGTTAAAAAATTCTACGGTGTACAAACACAGCAGTTTCTTGAATAGAAAGACGAACTAGGGCATATGTCTCTGGTCACAATATGCTTGTGAAAAACTTTTGTATTAAGTTGCATCAACTTGCGTCAGCTGTGACTGCCCTTAAAATAATCCTTATATATGTTTAGGGTTGTGAGAAAAGAAAGCCTAAACAAATATACACGGATTGGTGTGAAATCAGATCTGAAAAACTAATTTTCGTAATTCTCGATAGATAAGTTATCTATAGAACAGCTGTCGAGCATCGGGCTGAAAATCCCTTTTAAACCTCAATAGATGCTATCTGTCGAGTTTTAAAATCCAGCACTTCACTTGTTTCTTGGACAGATTTGCATGGCTTTAACACTTGGACTTGAACTCTTGTTTTTTTTTTTTTTGAAAAGACTTGAACTCTTGTTTCTTGAAGTATTAAACACATCATAAATCTACCCAATTACAAGTAAAGTACATTTTATCATAGTATTAGCCAATTCTAAATGACATATGTTCCTAATATGATTTATATATGTCCTAACACGTGGGAAGTAGGTGAGATCCTGGATTGTAGGATCAGATCGTGGATCATAAGATCCTACATTATTTGAGAAAAAAAACAAAAAATACACATTGGTATGTTAAATAATCACATAAATTATACATTCATTGATATAATTCCATACATCACTACATTCATTTGTAAGTATTATTTAAAGAGGCTAAAAATCTCAAAACATGACACTCTATTAGGATATTTTTTATTTGGATCCAACTAACACTCTCTCTACATAAAAGTGGAAAAATTTGGTCTATTGGGATTTTATTTTTCATTTGAGTCCAACTGAGCCTTCTGTTAAGTTAAAGAAGATTACAAGAAGTCTATGTCGTTTGGGATCGTCAGAATTGTACAATCCTACCGATCTTGAACTATCGCAAAGATCCTTGAAAGACCTAGATCGTTTTGGGTAGGTGGGATCATAAAATCGTAGGATCGTAGGATTCAGATCGAGATTTTGACAACCATGGTTATCGCCTCCTCCTCTTCTTCTAGTTAAACTAAGTATCACTATGTGCATGATTAATTAGTACAAATTTATACATATTACAAATTAAATTTCATGCTTTCAAAAATGCTTCAATTTAAACCATAAGTCCATATCATCTATCACTTATGCATGAAACTATTAATGGGTTGAAGTGTACCTATAATATTCATATATAATAGGCACACGTGTTAAAATAATAAAAAAATGTTGTTTTGTTTGTGGTGTCCAAGTAAACAAGCTATCCCCACAAACTTAGCTTCTCAAGGGGAGGATCTGATTGCTTGGGCCTTCACTAATGATGGTGACTTCTCTCTTCGGACTGCCTACAATGCAGCAAAAGGTTTAAATGCTTTGAACCTGACCACTTCCTCTCTCTCTTGGATATGGAAACTCAAAGTCCCTCCAAAGCTCATTCTATTTATCTGGCTTTGCTCTTATAATAGCATCCCTGTTAAAGAAGTTTTGGGTTCAAGGGGTTTAAGCCTGGATCAGCATTGTTCCATCTGTAAATCTCACACCGAGTAAATAAGCCACATGCTCAGAGAATGCCCCTACTCTGTCAGATTTTGGAATTAACTCGGCCCTCCCTCAGGACTATACAACTCATTCAGCCTCCCCCTATCAGATTGGATGCATGTTAATTGCTCCTCTGTTCTGGTCTCTCGGCACCACAGCATTCCATGGCCCACTCTCTTTCTTTTTGGTCTTTAGTCCCTCTGGACTAATAGAAACTGTGTCACTTACCAAGAAAAACATCCAAACGAGTAGCTCCTAAAAGAGTGTGTTGCAAAAGCTTTGGAGTACCATTTCCTCACGGCTTCGACCAAAATCCCCAGTGCAAGGCCTCTGCTTAATGCCAAATGGGATAAACCCCCACCGGGCTGGCATAAGCTGAATACTAACGCCTTCATCATCAATGGCCACGCTGGTGCTGGTGGCCTTCTCCGAGACTCGAATGGGAATTGGGTCCAAGGATTCTTAAAACCTTTTGGCACTGCAATGGTCCTAATGGCTGAACTAGGGGCCTTGCGTGAAGGGCTCCGCATGGCAAGACAACTTAATATATATGATCTTATAGTAAATGTGGATTCCTCTGATGTTGTCAAGCTTATAACCTCCTCATCTTCCACTAATAGACTAACCCGGCCATTGGTGACTGAATGCAGGGACATTCTCTAAGCTTCCCATTAGGTTTAGCTCAGCCACTGCTATAGAAAGGCCAACCAAGCAACTGACTTACTTGCCAAAATGGGTAGTTCACAACGAGAGGCTTTTGTTTACTATGTTACTCCTCCCTTGACTTTGTTGGATGTTTTATTTTTTGATAGCGCTAGTGGTAGCGCACCTAGTGTAACTATTATATCTGAAACTTCTGTATCTTTTGATACTCGCTCCTTTGCAGGTTAGTTTGCAATAGACTCCTTGTTTAACCAAACAAAAAAAAAAAAAAAAACAAGTTTATGGTTTTGAAATATGACTTGAAACACTCTTTGAAATATTTGATAGTAATAATAAAAAGGGTGATTTAAACCTTAAGCATGTTCAATGGAAACACTTTTAAAATTAAGTATACAATTTTGTAAAAATTTTCTTTGAAACTTTAGAAAATGAGATTTATTTAATTTAAAAAACTAGCTCTAATTAACTATGGGATTTAAGATGGAATTTGTCCTTGCCTTTTTTTTTTTCATTATCATAATTTTTTCTTCTTATCCTTTTGTAAGGAAGAGTATTTCCATGTTCACATGCACTTGTGAAATGTCCATACCAAGGTTGTCAAAATCGGGATCTTACACAGGATCGTGAGAGGTAGGTGGAATCATGGATCATAGGATATCGTGGATCGTAGGATCTTACATATTTTCAGATTTAAAGCCAAAAACACATTGATAATGACTTTGTATGTTGAATAATCATGTAAATTGTGAATTTATCCATAAAAAAAACAAAGATTTGCATCATATGATGTAATTTGCATGTCATACATCGCTACTTTTATAATAACGAAACAAATATAATTAAGTTTTGATCCAGTGTATCTAAAAAGTTCAATAAATGTTTAATTAGCAACCAAATACCAAAATATTTATCAACACATATGGAAATATTTTTCAAGTTTTAAGTTCCAAGTTTAAAAACCAACATAAGTTATCAAATGGAAACTAGCTAAATAAAAAATGAAATCCAACAGCATGATTAATATTAAGGTGAAGTGAACATTTTTAATTATTCCCATTTTAGGGTTCTTATAACCATCGTCCTAATCATCATTATCCATTTCATTACAGAGCATGATAAAAAAAATTAATCAATCAATATATAAATACAAGCATACTAATAAAATTATATATAAGAAATTTTTTTTAGTAATATTATAACACAAATTATTATATTGATCAAACAAATTTAACAACATTATAACTTAAAATGTAGCAAAGCCAATATGAATTCTTCATTTAGAAATGATGAAGCATTCCTTTATCATTTTGATTACAAGTGAACTAGAAATTAGAAAACATTTGCTTAGGTTAACATAATTTTATAAATAAAAAATAAAAACTCATACCATCACAACATAGAAAAAAAAAAAAAAAAATCCTTAAAGCTTCATCAAAACCAAAAATTTATCCTATAAAAAAAAAAAAAACCAAAAACTAATGTTTTGGTAAGATCGGTAGAATCAGTAGGATCCCATACGATCTTACGATCCTATATACGATCTTAGTGCAATCCTAAACGTTTTGGTGAAGTGGGATAGCAAAATTGTGTGATCCTACAATTCAGATCGCGATTTTGACAACCATGGTGCATACTCAAACCTAATGCAATAATTAGCATCAATCACTAATATATATATATATATATATACACACACACACATGTTCTTAAGGTAGTACGTGTAAACAATTGTCCATAATTTTTGTCACTTTAAGCCAAACTTCCAAAGCTAAGTCTTCCTTTTTTGGCTACCTCAATTAATTGAATGTAGCATTCTAGATTCGAAGCAAATGTTTAAGGCAAGATGGTATTTCCTAACTTCGTTGCGTTATTTCCATTTTGTTAGGTAGCGTTATTTCTATTTTGTTAGGTAATTATATACTAGTAATGTTACAAACACAAATTATTTTATAATATTTTTACAAACTACTAATATAGCTTTAACATTTTTTAAATAATTATTGGTAAACATAAATGTGATGTTAGTGGTAACATTTTCTTCTTCTTTATTAAAGATACAAACATCAGGCAAAAAGTCTAAATCAAAATTAAATTTCCAAAAGGGAATGGTGACCCCTATGTTTACTAACCCCTCTCTCCCCAAAGCAACAAAAACCTTGACATAAAAAAATCAATGATAATATCTGGTTATCCCCAATCGTTTCTTGACATCTTTTCTCATTTCTGTGGAAATAAATTAGGTGTGGATAACAAATATATACCCTTTTAACTATGCATGATTGATATGTTTCATCAACCCACTAATATCATAGTGTAGAAATGATTTTCTGGGAATCTGGGTAAACTAGAGAGTCAACCTGATGCTACTGGTCCAACTGGATCGGATATGAATTTCTTCTAGGACAGTGACAACTGACAACGGCCATTACTTTGTTGGCTCCAAAATGAGTTTCTAGAACGTTTGCAAGGCAAAGAATCGACCAACCATTGCTACAATATTTTCTCCAAAATGAGTTTTTAGAAAGTTTGAGGCCCATTTCTATTAATAAGTTCACATAATGTATTTTGTTTTTTTAGATAATTTTATTCTATGGTGTCAAATCTTGATAATAAAGAGATCTCTTTATTATCATTGGTTAGTTCAATAATGTATTAATTTGTCAAAATTCTAATAACAAATAGTATAATGGATGAGTAGAAAATATCTCCCCAAAAAAAAAGGCATAGTTGTTTTTTCAAAGTAAATGGTTAATAGTCTTTCAAAGGTAATATATATATATATATATATATATACTTTTTTTTTTAATGAGGGGATTCAATGTTAATAGTTAAATTAAATAATGTGCATGTTGTTTGATCAAGGTTAGGGTTTTGTCTTGAGGTTGTATTTCAATGTTATTTTAAAAATGAATAAAATTAGTTACAAAATTAGTTTTAATCTTAGGTTACAAATTTACTTAATATCTTTTTATTGGAGGTGAATTTTAACAAATCTATCATTAGATTACATCTTCCTCTTTTATTCTCCATGTTTGCAAAATTTCAAAAAAAATTAAAGATTAATAGTTATGTTATCAATTATTTTTTAAAATTACAAGTTTTTGTAATTTAAAATTATGCATAAAATATATGCTTATAAATTATATAGTAAATAATATCCGATTGACACAAAATTTAAGATGTATATTAAGAGCGTAAAGAATATGCAATTCAACGGTTAGATTTTCAAAATATATTGTAATATTTATTTTATTGAGTGAGTTTATAATTTTAATATACAACTAATTTTATAACTAAATTTTACCCTCTAAAAAAAAAAAAAAAAATTGATTCAAGGTTCTATTCAAATTTTAACAGTTATGAGTTATGACTAACGCGGAAATATGATCAAGTTTTTTTTTTTTTTGGTAAACCTATATGATCAAGTTTGACTCGTAAGTTACCAAATTTGAGGCTCCTGTCACGTCACGTGTCCCTAGAGTTAGCAAATATTATCATTTCTTATAAACTCATAGAATTTTCTTTAATTAAAATTTGGCTAAGCTGGCTAAGCTAGCTAAGCTGAGCCAATTTCACATCTCTGAATCTTGCAGAGCTGAGGGGTCTAGAATGAAAAATGCGTGACTATTATTTATTACTTGGGTCCCGCTCTTTGTTTTTTTGCTATGGTCTCTGGCCAGTATTTATAATATAATACAAATATAAAAAGGAAAAGAGCAACAACCATTTGGAGCATAAACTCACAAGCACCTTGTCACTTTCCTATAGTTCTCTCTTATCATTTGGAGCATAAACTGCTTCGATCATCTTCATCAAAGTTATGGGGATTGTAAGGACGGAGGAGAGCAGGAAGTTGGAGTTGGAGGAGCTCCGCCGCATGTTGGTGGCGTGTGCCGGCATACAGAGGAGGAAAGACCAAGAAGAGTTTAAAGGGGTTCGAGTTTCATCCAAAGAAAACAAAGATGATATACTAGAGAAGTTGGTATGTGTCACTAGTGGTGTTTCTTATTTAGGCCTTGCTATTGTGAACAAGCTCTTGCTTCGTGGCTACTCAGTTCGGATCATTGTGGAAAATGAAGGTAATTTTTGTTATCAAACTTAAAGTTGGTTTTCCATTGTATAATCAGAAGTATATCTTAATATAGTAATACAAACATGTCGTATCATACAACAACAATCAAGTCTTAATTCCAAAATTTCGAACTCAGTTATAAATCTTCAACCGATTAGTCAAGATTGACCATGTCTCTTTTGTTTTTGTCATTCCAATATATCATCACAAACGTGCAAATGATGTATAAAAATAAAAAATAGAAATGTTGAATGATGGGTTTAGATTCTTTGGCATGCATAGACCCATCCCAAAAGAAAGAGTGTACTATTTGTTTCTTCAAACAGTGCTTGGGCTTTTTTTTTTGGGGCCAAGTTTGATGCAAGGCAAAGATATTATGGAATCAAATCCAAAGTGGTTTGTTTGTTTAGTTTTTGTTTTTGTTTTTTGTTTTTTGTTTTTTTTTTTCATGTTATCCCGGCAGGCTAAAACAGCATGATCTAATATAAAATTCGATTCTGTCCTTTGAGGAATTATCTGCAGTTTTTAGAGTAACATTTAAAAAAATATATATATAATATGCTTTTTTAATGAATTCCTTTTGTTTTTTGTTTTGTTTTTATTTTTTTGTTTATTTGATCTTTTTAGTATTGTTCATTTGTTCTTTACTGCATACCATAGAGTCATGGCTCCTGTAGAGTCGAGGCTCAATTTTTCTTTTTGTTGATTGCCACTTTGCCAGAGGAATCAAATAATATTAACAATATACATATATAGATATATTTTTTTAATTAAAAGAATTTGTTTAGTAAATCTTACATATTCGATTGGCTAAAAAATGCAGAAGATATACATATGTTAAGAGAAATGGAAACGTCAGGAGAGATGGGGACAGTTAGCAACAATGTATCAGCAGTAATGGCAAAGCTGACTGAGGTTGAAAGCTTAGCAGAAGCATTCCAAGGCTGTCGTGGCGTTTTTCACACCTCTTCCTTTACCGACCCTGCTGGCCTTTCTGGCTATTCAGTGAGCCTAGCTACTCTTATTTATTCTTCAGTTCTCTCTCTCTCTCCTAGTACTTTCTCATTGCATTTGATAGTTCATATGGTCTCGGGTGCACCTAAAAATCAAATTACTTTTATTTTTATTTTTATAGAGTTTCAATTTATTGCGTCCGCGCCTAACTCTTTATCATTAGACCAAAACACCAATTGATTTTTGGTATAAGTAGAGGTTGAACCTCAGATCTCTTATTCAACCATTAGAATTTGGTAGTCATTGTCATTACTTGCACTATTGATCATAAATGAATGTCAATGGTGTCCATTTTCAAGTTCATCCGATAAGAGCTGAGGAGAAGGTGCATTGCTTTGAATTGATGTTACGCTCAAAACAAAGTAACTCATTATCGGATATACGTATATTCACACGCGATGTTCTCGTATTAATTACGTGGACCTCCACTTAGAGGTGCCAATAGTCAAGGGCCTTTAAGCGGCTTACCCTATATTAGCTGAACTGAAAAACATTCTACAACATGATCATGCTATTTTTCTTAGCGTTTATACTGCAACAACAAGAACGGTCGCCCACTCTTGATGTGCTTCATAACATAGAAGATTTCAATGCCTCTGCCCAAAACATTTGCTGCATGGATGTCTCAGTTAGGCCCATAAATTGGTTTTCCCGGGTAATAACTCACCTCGACACCAACCATCTTGAATTTGTGTCTATTTTGGACCCAACGCAACCTCCAAGGGAATACGCAATTATTATTGCTTTATGTCAATTATTATTGCTCACAACCAATACAATATCAAGTTGCATTTACAAATATTTTTCTTTATATTTTTACAATTGAAAAAAAAAAAGTTGCAGTGAGTTCTAGTTAATTGATAAAATATTTGATGATTGAATAAGAGATTTAGTTCAGCAAATCCCACTTCTGATCCCCAAAACTAAAATAATGTTAGGTCATAAAGTAATTTTGCACATGCAAATACATTAGTATTTTATAGTAATTATGTGATTTAGGTAATCTATTGAGTTGTTCTTCACTACCTACTCAACTCATTGATGGGTTTTAACATACTTTTTATATGTAGAAATCCATGGCTGAAATAGAAGTGAAGGCCAATGAGAATGTGATGAATGCATGTGCAAGAACACCGTCAGTAAGGAAATGCGTGCTCACATCCTCACTTGTTGCATGCTTGTGGCGTGACAACGCCCAAAATGATGTCTCCTCTGTTATCAACCATGACTGCTGGAGTGATGAAACACTATGCACAGACAAAAAGGTAATACATTTGGCGTGAATGATCAAACCCAATTACGTTTTCTGGGCGATCCAAGCAATAATTGTACCGAAGTATTGCACTAGACATAGCTTAGGACAAAATTTAGATACAACTTCTTAGTTACAGTAGTATCTTAGTTTCCCCAATTAAATTCAAACACAAAGCTGAAAATGTACAGAAGTGTTGCACTAGACAACATAATTTTGATTTTCTTAAACATGACAGCTATGGTATGCCTTGGGCAAGCTGAGGGCAGAGAAGGTTGCATGGACAATAGCCAAGGAGAACGGGTTAAAACTGGCCACCTTATGTCCAGGACTCATTACAGGTCCTAATTTTTGTCGAAGAAATCCGACAGCAACAATTGCTTATCTTAAAGGTATTGTTTTCATTCTTCATCCATTGAAAAAACTCATTAATAGATTTATTTACCACCCTACTTTTGTTGGAGCAAAACACACCCTTTTAACTAGGTTTTCAATGTCAAAACAGGAGCTCAGGAGATGTATTCAAATGGAATACTAGCAATTGTTGATGTTGACAGATTGGCTGGGGCACAGGTATGTGTTTTTGAGGAAATGGACAAGAATGCACATGGCAGATACCTTTGCTTTGACAATGTTATTGGGAGGGATGAAGCTGAGAACATAGCAAGGGAAACAGGAATGCCTATAAACAAGATTTGTGGAAATGGGGACATTGAAGCTCGGTTTGAGTTGTCTAATAAGAAGCTTTGTTGTCTTATGTCAAGAACACTCCGGAGTTGTTACAGTGAATGTTAAAGAATTTTATTAGACCACGTATTATATGCTCCTTTTGAGTTAGATTATACATATTGGACGGCATGTTCAATTAGAGAAAATGAAAGTAGAGGAAAGTTTCCGGATAAAGTTGCTCTCAGTGTGTGTTTTGATAAAATTAGTCTTTCCATTTGAGTTTCAATGATCTTAAAATTCAGTTTATATTTAAGCATACCTTTTAGTCTCCTGGTAAACGACTCCACTGCAATAAAAACGAATTTCGGACAATCAATTTTGCCAAACAAACTATAGGAAATAACTCATTTTCTTTTCAAAACCAATATCTTAAATAAATAAAAAGGTAAACTACATATTTAGTCCTTAACCTTTGGATTGAATGTCAATTTGGTTTCTAATTTTTTAAATGTGTCAATTTAGTCCTTAATCTTTTAATATTGTGTCAAAATAGTCATTGTCATTGCAATAAAAACGAATTTCGGACAATCAATTTTGCCAAACAAACTATAGGAAATAACTCATTTTCTTTTCAAAACCAATATCTTAAATAAATAAAAATGTAAACTACATATTTAGTCCTTAACCTTTGGATTGAATGTCAATTTGGTTTCTAATCTTTTAAATGTGTCAATTTAGTCCTTAATCTTTTAATATTGTGTCAAAATAGTCATTGTCATTAAGTGATTGATGAAAAATGCTGTGGGGCTAATAGCTAAAATAAAATATTTTTTAATACGCATTTTATTTATTTATTTTTTTTAGAGAGTTTTAACATGTGTCCGCTTCTATAATCAGACCAAGACACCAACTTATGCTACGTGTACAAAGATAAAAAATTATATATATAAAAACAAAAAAGAAACTAAACCAACCAGGAAGAGCATAAAGAAGGATTGAAAAAAAAAAAAAAAGATTCAACAAAAATAATACAAATTTCTATATACATATTCAACGCATTCAACAAAAAATATATAATTTCTACAGACAGATTATCAAAATGAAAATTTCTACCTAGGTCTAGCACTCGAACTTAGATGGACATGTCTCCTCTTAGATCATCTTCTCCATCTATCAAATCATCGTCAACAGCCGCCCTCTCCTGCAACCAAATTTATACCCAACCCAACAACCCCTTTGAAACTCTCATCGGATATGTAGTTTCATTTAAACAGGAGCCATTAGGCAAAGAGTTCAAACTTGAGAATAATTTCTCAAAAATAGTTGAACTCAACGTCACGAATGATGGTACTACTTGCTGAGGACATTTACTTTTTATGAGATATGTGAGAAAGGGTTCAAGTGAGATGCGAATCTAAGCAAAATAATTTTAGAGCAGGTGCAGTTTTTTTTCCCCTAAAAATCCCTTCATTTTTTATTTTCTTACTTCAATTTGGAAATCGGAAAGAACTACAGTGGTAGATTGATATAAATCTTACCAAATTCAATTTGTATTTTTAATTGAACTTTAAGTTTTTTATTTTTTAGGTTATGTGGCAATATACATGCCATCTTAGGTGGTGGGAAAATAATTTTTTATTTTGACCGTTAGCCAAGTTAAAATTTTTCATTAGGGACCAAATTGACATTTGGCCTAAAGGTTAAAGACTGCTCTCCAAGTCCAAATATACTTTTCTTTTCTCATAACAAGAACTTTTATTCTTATCCCATAATGCAATCCAAACAAAAAATGGAACTTACTAAAGGGCCTTAACTTTCTAAATACATGTCCAAGAAAAGGTGAAGGAAAATGAGCCTCTCAACTCATTATAAAACGAACGATATCAAAATTTTCATTCTCCATCAACTTCCATCTAATACAATCCCCACTTAAATCCATTTAAGATGTATTGGATTCCAAGATAAGATGAAAATCCACCACTAAATCCAAGCCCCTGGTTGTTGGGTCATTTCAATTGAGATGATCTTTTCTGATAACAAGAACTCTTTTTTCCTTAGTTCAGTAATTAAAAAGTCAGGACTCTCATGCATCAGTCCTTTCAATTTATTCCATTAATAACGTAAGCAATCGATTTCTTGGAAGGCACAAAATAGTTTTGCTCTTTATCCTTCAATGTCAATTCCTAAAGAAATTTGCACTAGAATGGAATATTGAGCCATAATATAATGTTGTTGGGTCATTTTCAATTGTGATGATAGATACTCATTTTGAATACTAGAATTAGCCTCTCATTTCATTGCACAAAACCTATTCTTCTAAGAGGTAAATACATGTGCAAGAAAAGGTGAAGGAAAATGAGCCTCTCAACTCATTATAAAATGAATGATGTCAAAATTTTTGTTCTCCATCAACTTCCATCTCATATAATCCCCACTTAAATCCATTTAAGGTGTATTGGATTCCAAGATATGATGAAAATCCACCACTAAATCCAAGCCACTGGTTGTTTGGTCATTTCAATTGAGATGATCTTTTCTAATAACAAGAACTCTCTTTTTCCTGGTTCAGTAATTAAAAGGTCAAGGCTCTCATGCATCAATTCTTTCAATTTATTCTATTAATAACGTAAGCAATTGATTTCTTGGAAGGCACAAAATAGTTTTGCTCTTTATCCTTCAATGTCAATTCCTAAAGAAATTTGCACTAGAATGGAATATTGAGCCATAATATAATGTTGTTGGGTCATTTTCAATTGTGATGATAGATACTCATTTTGAATACTAGAATTAGCCTCTCATTTCATTGTACAAAACCTATTCTTCTAAGAGGTAAATACATGTGCAAGAAAAGGTGAAGGAAAATGAGCCTCTCAACTCATTATAAAATGAATGATGTCAAAATTTTCGTTCTCCATCAACTTCCATCTCATATAATCCCCACTTAAATCCATTTAAGGTGTATTGGATTCCAAGATATGATGAAAATCCACCACTAATTCCAAGCAACTGGTTGTTTGGTCATTTCAATTGAGATGATCTTTTCTAATAACAAGAACTCTTTTTTTCCTGGTTCAGTAATTAAAAGGTCAAGACTCTCATGTATCAATTCTTTCAATTTATTCTATTAATAAATTAAGCAATCGATTTCTTGGAAGACACAAAATAGTTTTGCTCTCTATCCTTCAATGTCAATTCCTAAAGAAATTTGCACTAGAATGGAATATTGAACCATAATATAATGTTGTTGGGTCATTTTCAATTGTGATAATAGATACTCATTTTGAATACTAGAATTAGCCTATCATTTCATTGCACAAAACCTATTCTTCTAAGAGGTCAATACTTGTCCAAGAAAAGGTGAAGGAAAATGAACAATGTCAAAATTTTCGTTCTCCGTCAACTTCCATCTCATACAATCTCCACTTAAATCCATTTAAGGTGTTTTGGATTCCAAAATATGATGAAAATCCACCACTAAATCTAAGCCCCTAGTTGTTGGGTCATTTCAATTGAGATGATCTTTACTCTTTTTTTCCTAATTCGGTAATTAAAAGATCAGGACTCTCATACACCAGTCCTTTCAATTTATTCCATTAATAACGTAAGCAATCGATTTCTTGGAAGACACAAAATAGTTTTGCTCTTCATCCTTCAATGTCAATTCCTAAAGAAATTTGCACCAGAATGGAATATTGAACCATAATATAATGTTGTTGGGTCATTTTCAATTGTGATGATAGATACTCATTTTGAATACTAGAATTAGCCTCTCATTTCATTGCACAAAACCCATTCTTCTAAGAGGTAATATACACTCAACATCTACGAACACAGGTACTATACATAAGCATTAAAAAAAGAAATATGAGAGAACATTCTAGGGAGCATCTCAAATTAAACCTCTTAAAATTTCGTTAAGTTACAAATTAATCCTTATAAATGAAAGGATTGTCTCAAATTAAACTTTTCAATCTATTTCAATACAAGCTTTTAACTTTTAGATTAGTACCAAATGTTTGTATTGAAACCCATTTAAAAATTCAAAATTTAATTTGTAATCAATGAAACCCATTGGACTAATTTGAAACCCCATTAATTATAAAGAGTAAAATTCAATTTTCCTTCAAAATGTTAGGGAAAAGTTTATTCTTTCAATCAAATGATTCAAATCCCAGCAAACAATTTAAGCATGAATGATAAGAAGAGAGACAATCAAATACAGCTTAGGAAATTATTGCAGGAAACAAACTATGTCCAAACACAGATCTAGGTTAAACAGTTTAATTAATTAAAAAAAAAGAAGAAGCTTAAAAGCAGAAAGGGTGGGGGCTCAGAATGTTGCTGTCTCTGCTCAAGGAAGAGCTTATTTAATAAGCTCTTCTCATACAAGAGGTGTCAGAACTCATACAATCATCATCTTTGCCCATTTCATATCCATACACAAATTGAAACTCTCTCACAAACCAAAAACACGAACAGAAAGAGACATATAAAACAAAAAAACCAGAGAGAGAGGGAGAGAGGCAACCTACGGCTGAAGTAGGGTTTAGAGACGCGTTTCTGAGAAGGAGAGGTTGTAGTATTTATAGAATGTTTGTTTATGGGCTTTTTCAATCGAAGCTAATTGAACCCTAATGAGCCCATATCTAAGTGGACTGATATAACCTTATTTGGAAAGACTATTTAATTGAGAAAGCCCAATTAAATTCTCACAAACTAAATTCTCATCTAAAATAACCTCAACATACAGTATTTATTAATTAAATTGGTTATATAATAATAATTTTTTTAAGAAATTACAAAATAATAATCATAAGGGGGTAAGTGCTACTTTAAAAATATGTGAAAATTTTTTACATTTCCCTAAACTTCAAAAAATGTTACCGTAAAGTAGTTGGATCTAAATGGATAAATTAGTGTTTTGAATATTGTACACAAGTGAATGAATAAAGTACCATGTAGTACTGTCAAGTTTTGTCACAAAGATTTAGACAATAATACAAGTGCTTCTAATATGAAAATGGAGACAATAATTGAATTAAAAGACATTAGTACAAATTAAGTAATGTTAGAGTTAGGTACATACTATTTTTCTAAATTTTATTTTACTATTAACATAACTTATGATGTGAGAATATCTCTAATACTTAGGTTCACCACTAACTTCTCTTTCAATATACACTAATTATAACAGATGATGTTAACAGTTGTGAAATGTTGTGTACCTAAACTTATTGTAATACAAATATTTTTTTTTCAATGAATAGTGATCTATTATTAGAAAGAAAGATGAAAGGAAGGCTCCAATCCATGACCCATATCTACTACAAAAAAAAAAAAAAAAAAAAAAAAGCCCACTTAGCAAGATTATGGGCAAAAAAATTTAAATGTATGCTTTTCATTAAATATAATCTCGCGGGTTCCACTTAACTCAACTGGTAAAATCTCTTATAGTTAAATAAGAGATCTGTGGTTCAATTCTCATCTACACCAAAAACTGATTGGTGTCTTGGTCTGATAATAAAGAGCTACCATCAGAAGCGGACGTCATAGGTTGAAATTCTCTCTCAAAAATAAAATCCTGACACAAAGAATGAACTATAGGAAGAGGCAGATGGGCTTTGCACTGCATCAATCAGTGATATGGATTCTCCTTCAAAAATTGCAAAGTTTAGTTTGTGTTCCTTAGCCAAAGTGAGTACTAGGTGAGTTGCTTGGGCTTCTTCAAGCAGAGGCTCAAGTGAAGAGAGGATTTTTGAAGCTGTAAAGCGTAGACTTTATGCCAGTTGTGTCATCTCTACAAATAACAACTGCTAAGCTTCTATTGGGTCTTATGGCAACATCAAATTTCACATTGTACCAACCAACTTGTGGTGGAACCTAAACTGGCGATTTTGTGAAGTGGAAAGCTTCCCAAGTGATGGTATAAATTTTCTGAATATCAGCTGCTATCATTTTTGGATTGGTAGAGGCTTCTTGAAAAATCGTTTGATTTATCGTCTACAATATCCTGTCGAAAACTAATGCTGCAAACAAAGGGAATTTAGTTCCATCTTTTTCACAAAAATTAAAGGATTTTTTGATAAACATTATTAGAACATCCACAGCAGTGAAACTAAAAATTTAGTTATTTAGCTCCACAAAAAGTTACTTTATCTATTTTACCTGCATACATGCTGCAGCAGTAGATCTATTTTAACTTTCAACACAATAAAATAATATAAATATCATAATAAAATAATAGATCCCCTACAATAAAATAATATATCCTACTATCCAAAAAAATCCACAGCACCAACCACAACCACCTTTATCATCAGCCACAACCACAACCACAGCCACAACCACCACCACCACCAACAGTCCACAGCAAAAAAAAAAAAAAAAAAATCTCCAATCTTTTTCCTCAACCCAGACCAAACAAAATCACCAATCACAAACAAAATAAAAATCACCAATCATAGAGCTGGACTTTGGTGAGGAGGACAATGTTGGCGTGGGTCTAATCGGCGGAAGAGAAGTGGGTCTGAGGCGGATGGGTCTGATTGGCAAAAAACCAAAGCAATGGGCTGAGGAAGGCAGCGGCAGCTTCGACGATGAAACCCAGAGAAACCTAGAGCTTGGATCGACGATGAAACTCACGAAATCCAGAGAAACCAAGGCTTGTCAGTGTTGGGTGAGCGTTGAGATGGAGGACTGGGTGGAGGCGTGGGTCGGAGGCGTGGATTGACGGCTTGGGGCTTGGGTCGGCTTGGGCCGGTGACATTAAGGTCGGAGGAGGTGTGGGTCGGAGAAGTTGAGACAGAGAGGTGAGTGTGATTGAGAGAGAGAGGGGCACGGTGTGAGGTGAGAGAGGCATGGTGGGAAGACTTTTATTATTTTAATTAGGTTGAGAGTAAAATATTAATTTTTTTGTTTAGCTCTTAGTTACAGTGCACATCTATTTATAGATGTGCACTGTAGCAATGGAGCTAAAAAAAATAAGTTTAGCTCCACTGTTGGAGCATGGTTTTTAGGTGTTTGAGGAGCTAAAAATACCAATATGACTTTTTTAGCACCACTGCTGTGGATGGTCTTAACTTTACCAATTCACTTGTATAGAATCTATAGATGGGTAATGGGTCCCAATTTATTAAGATCTAAGCCAAGGCCAACCTGAAAGTACCATTGAAAGTTGAAACAGTGTGAATCGCTATCCTTAAAATTGATTTTGCCAACAATTGTCTGGTACAAGAGAGTTGGGTTCCTAGTCTCTAAGATTTGACAACCACTATTGACAAATAATAAGTAATACAATAATGCTAAATATACAATAAATATACTTTTTTTTCCACATTATCTATGAATCAAATTATGATAAGTAAAACATCATTTTTACATAGGAGTATAAGATACTATTAACATCATTTTTATTATACATTAATCACAACTTTGTCACCTCAACAATTATAAAAAGAGTTGTGAATTTTGTTGTGTACATAAACTTATTGTAAATAGGATAAGACATAGGTACATTATTTAGGTGCTATTTCTTAGGTTTCCCTCTTAAGATTTTACTATATGAATTTTTTCTCATAGGATGAAAGTGTATTTTTTTATTAAAGTAGTTACATGACTAAATCTTAAAAGAAAAACCTAAAGAACAGCACTTAAGGTATTGTATCTAAATTTTATCCTTGTAAATAATAAGAGTACCATCCTAATATAAAGTCAACTGTGACATTAAGGAAGAACTAGAGAACAAGAACAAGGGATAAGACGGAGGAGAGAAAATGGAAATTATGGGTTAACCCATAATTTCAAATAATATGTTAAGATTAGAAAAGATATCAATAAGAAAGAGAGTGGAAAAATGCAAAGAATCAATGTGATTTCGTCTTATCAATTTACTCACGGTAGAAAACCCGAAGTCACTATGTATTTATTATTAAGCTCTACATGTCACGTTAAATCCATTGAAAGGTATAGTAGTCGTCTAACTATAATCGAGCCTTGAACTAAGTCCCTAGGGCTGCAATGGTAAGACTGTGTATTAGTAGGATTAGAATTCGTATTACTATGAACTAATTGGTCCAGGATAATACAATCAACATTGACTAGAAGAATATAATGGGCTTGGTTTTTATTTTATTTTTTATATCTCTAACATTCGTCCCTAAACTTTTAGGTGAAAGAATTGAAGATAACTTGAGTTTGAAATAAAAATGTGATAGAGATTGGAGTGCAAATGACAAACTGGAACGAAGGCTAGATGCCAAACAGGTGCATAATGATTAAGGTCACATATTTGTAATAGTAGTGCAACTCATACTTGTTGATGTTACTGATTGGAGGCAATTTGAAAAACTTGGTTGAGAGTGGAAAAGACGCATGATAAAAAAGAAAGCCAATAAGGGTCACCAATCAATGGCATGGTCTGAGGAACTCGATCGGCTAAGGGTGGTAGTGACATGTGATGAAAAAGAAAGTCGAATGTTGAGCAAAGAAGGAAGATGCACATGCCGATTGAGTATAGTTGAAAATTGAAATAACTAAGATTGCCTAGATCGATTGAGAATAAGGTTCAATACCTAATGAATTATATCTAAGTTTTGTTCCATACAATAAATCTTGATTACTATAATATAATGGACATGAAACTTCTCTAATGTGGAAACTAACAAGAGTGGTGAAAAAAAGAGCATCCACAAGTAGTAAATTGTAACAATAAGTCTTGGGTCATTTTTTCTTTTCCGCACAAATACTAGAAAAGTGTATGGTTTGATAATGATACATAATAAAAGTAAGGTCAATAGTACATTTTAGTAAAAGTGATGTTTCTCTTGATCACAACAAATTTTGTCCATAATTGTGAAAAATGTTGTGTACTAATACATCTTCACTATTTACTCAAAAAAAAAAAAAAAAAATCTTCACTAAAGGACCACTAAATTGATAATCTTCAACGATTAATTTCTCAGAGATTCACCAGTGCTGTAGTTCGGAAGACAATAAGGTAATTTCGAAACTATTATGTTAGTATCTAATAGATTTAGGACATTCTTAAAACACAACATTTTAAGAAATTCATACTATGCAAATTACCACAGGAACTTCAAATTGGCCTTTTTCTTTCTTTTCAAATAAACGACATAAATTAATAAGATGTCCATGAATAACATGTTTCATTTGTAGGTCACACTCGTACCATCAAAATGCATGAATAAGTGAACATCCGAAACAGCTTTTGTAACCCAAAAAAAAAACTTTGCTTGGTCGGTTCTTAACAATGCCAAAATGAAAATCTTTCTGGTCGGTGTATAACTTTGGTTGTCGGTGTATAAACCAAAATACACCTTACTTTTCCATCCCTTGTTTGTTTCCTCTTATTTTCTAGGGCATGGCAGCTTTACTTTGGTCTATAGTTTGAATGCCTTGAATCCAATTTGCTTTAGGTAGGAAAGGAAACAGAAAAGATAGTATAAAATTACCATGTTAAAAAGCTGTAATAGTTTATGGGCCTGATTTGCTATAGCCAAAAGATGAAACAGATAAGATATATTGCTTACAATATATACAATATGTCAAGGTCCTTATTAAGCTGTATTAGTTAGTTTTAGTATTAATTCCTGACAGGCCCTGGTGGAGACCCCATGACCACATTGTCCTAGTCAATTTCTGTATTTCCTATTAGTTTAGACGAAGATGAATGTGGCTGCACGTGCATGACTCATAAAAAGTTAAAAAAAAAATCAAACTGCAGGAAGTAGTTGAAAAAGAGCTAGGTAGAAGAGGAACAGTTCCCTATATTCCCTGTCATCGGTACTCATCAAACCAATTCGCATCTCATAGCTCTCTCTCTCTCTCTCTCTCATGGAAAATTACACACAGACATACACACATATACTATACATGAGTTTTTATATTCTGACTCCTCCAGAGTATCTTATAAGAAAATGTTTTGCTTTTAGTTTTAGTATTAAGAAAGGTTTAGAAGTAACTAAAATAGATTAATAAAAGGCAGAGAGAGAGAGATAGATTCTGATTGCAGAAATGCTAGATAAACAAGAGTTTAAATCATCTAGGTACTCCAGATCAGATCGTAGTTGTGTTTGTTTTCTCACACAGCTGAGACTGAGAGTTTTACCTCCAAAATCAACATTGAAGTTGAATCATTTGGCAAATACCAATATCTTCAAGACGCAGTAAGCAGCTACATTGGATTCTCAACAGTACCTTCTTGTGCCAAGGTTAGTATTTTCTTCATTACATATTCATAAGAATCATAACCCACATTCTTTTTTTATATGAATACACATTCACTACATTTACACGCAACTTTGTTTCTGCTTTGAATATTTGTCACTGCAATGGTCAGGTAGTTCATGTGCTTTTTTTGGATGAATATACAGTATATACAATATCCATTTTCATGCTAGAACTGTTTGTATTGTCTAACAGTAAGTTCATACTAGATCTTACCACCACCATTGTCCATTGATGCATTAGCCAGTGCTTTAAAGTGTTCACTTTCAGCTCCTTCAAAGTGAAATATTCTCAATATTGCCTTTAGTAAAGACTAAAATTGTCACAATCATTTCAAATACTCAGAATCCTGCAATTACTGAACTGGGTTCTGCCTCTTTTTCAGTTCATTTTCTTAATGATACTCATCGTGTTAAATGCAAGTGACATTTCAATTGGAAACCTTTGATTTGGATTCACGTTAAGTTAAATGCATGCTAGGTGATTCTAGGCAGTCACAATATTGGAATACAAAGTCACCAATTAAGATCAATCAAAATTTTCACAAACTCAAAGACTATCCTTAGATGAGGAATATCTAAATGTATGGTTGAAATAATGGAATTAAGAAAATGGTTACTTCAGGAAAATGTTCATGCCAGCGTAGACTTAGTAAGGTTCACTGGAGCCGAATAGTTTGTTGACATAAGCACCACATCATTCCAACTGTGGAGCCACATAAATGAAATTTATATAGTTGACAAATATAGATAATAGAGAATATCAACTAGCACGCTAAGTAATAATGATAACAGTAATATAAAACAAGAAGCTAGCACATGGAGAGGTGGGTTTATTGTACAGTTTATACTGTTTACCAACACTTACTTTGCTTTGAACTATATTTTCTATTTTTTATTTCACAAGGAAAATTTTAAGTTGATGGTTTGCAAATTAAATCCACAACAGATACGCGTTGAGATATTCTTGAATGTGACCGATCTGAACTGATTACTTTGTCCAAGATTTATAATTAATCCTAAAATTTTTAAATCACAAAATGGAAAATAGTATTGGGTTTGGGTTTGGCATAAGCATCATCGTACCTGACAAATGCTTTAAATTAGTAATTTTGTTACCTCCTATGCATGGCATGTACAATTGCATTTTCAATAAATACTAGTCAAACTTGCTCTTGGAAAAAAAAAAATTATTTTATCAACAATGTTGTTTGTGATTAAAAAATACAATTACTTGTTGTTTGTCCTATTGTATGTATTAATTAACTTTCTTTTGTGTGTCCTCTACTGCATGGTTCATTGTTTTCTTTTAGATCGCTCTTTCATCACATTCATGGGCTATATATGTTGTTGGGCTAATCTTTGTCACTGTACAAACCACCATCACTTCCTGTTTGAAACTTTTGACCATAGGGCCCAATGGCCTTGCAGTTAATCTATCCAATTTACGAAAATAGGTGTTATATTACTTATATAGATTTTTAGTTGGAAATAACAGCCGTATTCTGGACTCGAAAATTATAGGCTGAGGGTATTTCAACACTGACTATAGTCTCGTAAAAGTGACTTTGATTTTGACAATACATTTTCATGATGTTTTTTAATTTTTTTCCCCTGAACCAGAGCTCATGATGTTTCAAAAAATAGGAAATTGATTAGTATCCTGCCTTTTTCTTTGTCATACTACAAGGGTGTCCTTTATTTTCACTCTCACAATCACAACAAAAAGATATATATATATATATATATATATTCGTACTTATATTTCAAGAGGAATAAAATGTTCACTCACAAAAAATTAAGTTACAGAAAAAGCTGAGATAAGAACAACCTTGAATTCATATAAAATTATATTTCATACTATGATAGAGCATTAAATATTTGACATTTGATAATTAACTTGCTATTAATGAACATTGAACACTAGTAAATCATAATAATGAAACAGTATGAGATAATAGTTATAGTAACAAGTGTAATTAATTCACTTCATTGTCTTATTTATGTCCTGAATACTATTTTTGCGTGGGGCCGGGAAAGGTGGGGTAGGGGTGGATAAGATTTTCCAAGAACCAGTTTGAATATTGACAATGAAGGAGACAACTGGGGCCAGACTGGAAAGAGTTGGGGTTAGTAATTATCTTCCATAAAAAGCTGATGTTATTCTTTGATAATGGAATGCTGAAGATGAAGAGCCTGTACATAAGGACAGCCAAGTATTGTTGCAAAGCTAAATTAGGCATGAGACATGAATGATAATTCTATTTACAAAAATACAATGAGGGAAAAAGTTATTCATGAATTTGGCCTCTGCATTATGTGTCTCGTCTCAGTCACATTCCATTATCAATCTCACCTTTTTTATTCATGGAAAAATATGATAACCCCCTTGTGACAACAACTCATACATCTTCTGCATCAATCTATATTACCATTGTGCATTTGTGCCCCACACCAACTTGTTAGCATCAATCTATACACAAATAATTACGTTAGCTTTTTTCACAGACTTATATTGAATTGGCAAACAATGATGGTGAATGAAAGTATAATGAAAATGATAGCTCTATATTCCTACCCATCACAATTCATCAAGTTTCCTGAAAAGATTGTCCAAACATAATGTTACTACTAATATCCTTTTATTAAAATTAACCACAAGATTTCACCACATTTATTAAAAAGAAATTCCCACCCCCCATTACAAACACAGTTGTTTGGTTTGAAGTTTGAACCCAATCACCTCCATGAGGCATTGGCACCCATCATTAAAGTTAGAGCTGACAGCTATAGCTTTTTTCATTCACTGTTTTACACAACTTCACAAGGGCATTTATCTCATCACAACATTCTTATTGGCTGTTTTATCTGCAAAAAACTGCTATGTTTAGGTAATATCCCAAAAAATGAAGCAAAAGATGCATTTCCGCGCGTCTTTAATAGAGAGTGTGAATACTTTGTGCCCTTGTCCTTGGTTTCAAGGGTCAATCACTCTATCCCAGACCAAAAATTCAGGTAATATTATAAGACTCAGCTACAAGTACCCAAACAAGGTACTTTGTGCCCCAAAGGGCCCAAACAAAGCCAAAGAGACCAAAATCCCAGTCGTGTTAAACACTCTCCCCCCCAAGGCGCGTGGCTACATCTCTCTCTCTCTCACACACAATAATTACACTAACTCTTCTACGTTTTACTTTTACCCTTTTGGAAATTTACTCGGATAAAAATGCATGAAGAAACATTTCAACGCCTCAATACGTATGTATGACACACAGCCTGCCTACAAGGAAATCTTTATAGTGCTAAGATACAGAGAGAATGAAAGAAATGTTAAAGAGGGGAAGGGGAAAAAGTGTTTGAAGTCTCTCTCTCTTTCATCAATATCTTTT
Source organism: Quercus ilex subsp. ballota (assembly GCA_032727855.1). Classification (NCBI taxonomy): domain Eukaryota; kingdom Viridiplantae; phylum Streptophyta; class Magnoliopsida; order Fagales; family Fagaceae; genus Quercus; species Quercus ilex. The sequence continues at coordinate 75,296,199 of CM064909.1, read as the reverse complement.
GCAGGGGTGAACTTATCAAATCAGAGAAATCAAATGGAGAAGAACCCACCTCGAGTTTCACGTAAAAATGGGACCCACTTAGAGGCTTCAAGAGTTGGACCAACCAGTAGTAGGAAGAGCCGGTACAGCGTTGTTGAAGATGGTGCAGGAGGAGATCAGATCGAGTGCTCTGGCAAGCACTGCAAAGCATGCACTGCTGGATTGATAGCTGACTGTGTAGCCCTCTGTTGTTGTCCATGTGCGGTGGTGAACTTTCTTGCTCTTGCATTTGTGAAAGTTCCATGGATGGTTGGGAGGAGGTTGTGGCTGGGGTTCAAGAAAAAGAAGAAGGGTCAGAGTCAAAGCAGGCTGGAAACGAAGAGGAAATGCAGCAAGAGGAGTGAAAGTAGTGGATGTGTGGTGGTGGAGAGAGATATTGGGAATGAGAGAAGGAAGAGAGTTGATCAGGAAGATATATTGCCTGAAATTGCATCTGGGCTTTGTGAAGAAGAGGGAACGGAAAGCAGTAGTGCAAGGTTTGAAGCTGAGAGAGTTTGGTTAGAGTTGTATCAGGTTGGTCATTTGGGTTTTGGGAGGGTTTCCTTCACTGGAATTCAGTCTCTGGGTAAGGGAAATTAGGGAAGAAAAAGTTAGCAAACACAATTGTTTTTACTATTTAGTAGTCTTTGAATTTTTTTTCTTTTTTCTTCTATAAGTATTTACTAGTCTTGAAGTATTAACTATTAACCCTTATGCTGTGGGGTATAGATATATAGGTCTCACTGAGGTTGGCTTAGTTTAATTTGATGAGCAAAATGAGGTGCTTTTCTATGATTCTGCAAGGATTTAGCTTATAAAATTTACTAGTCATTTTTCTTTTGAAGATAGGTCTCTTTGTGAATTACATTGCGATTTATTTTTTCTTATTTTAAGATTTATTTTCAATTTGTTATACACATTCAAGTTCTAGTTTGGTAGGTAGTTAATTGGTTCTTTCAAATATGAAAAGCCAGATATTCCTACTATTTTCCTCCTTGATTTACCAAATTTGGAGTATAATAATGCTGTTAATCATGTAGCAGAAAATAAAACCTTTCGAGGTATAAATTAACTTTCGAGCTATATGTCATATAGGTATTTAGCCTATTAGGTAGTATCCACGAAGACGAGTTTATGAGTTCAACCACAACTTGTTTACTCATTTCTTATATTGTGTGTGTGTGTGTTTTTTCACACGTTTAAAGAGGCAGGATATCTGCATTATCCAAAAAAGGAAAGATTACAAATGCAAAGAGACAATACATCATAGCCAAATATGAATAACTGAAGTTACAGGAGGCAGCATGCCGCCAAGGGAGTAGATGAACTTGTTTTAAGCCTCTATTTATTTTCCTTTTCTTTCTTTTGTGGGGGCCTGGTGGGCTAGTTTTTCAGGGTCCTATTCCATTTGTTTGTGAGTCTATTTCAGGATAGGGATTTGATGGTTAACAAATTTAAATATGAATATAGTGCCACACATTAAAAATCAATTATAGTTCCTTAATTATCTAAAGGGACAAAATTTAAATAACATGATGATACTACCATGTACATTTTCAAGTTCATAATATTAAATTTGAAGAATGAAATGACCCTCTACCTTAAGACCAATACAGATAATTTTTTTCTCAAAAGATTTTTTTTTTTGGGTGAAGCTTTTTCTCAAAAAATGGCGAGCAGTTTTTAATTTAGTTTATGGAATACAGGTTGAGAAGAAATGCTATTGTTTGGGCCCAAAAAAAGAAAAAGAAAACCCTAATTAGTTGTTTAAAATAAAATCATGACAAAATGCAAGTTATTTCTCCTCATTTAATAAAGAGGGGCTCCCTTTGATATAAAGATAATTATATGTTTGAGTTGAATTTAGAATAATATAAGAAGAAGAATGTTCTCTCATTGTCTAGCATCATGGAAAATTTTTATTTATTTATGAAAAATGAATCTCTTAAATTAAATCCATTTATGATAACCAAGAGTCTTGTAACTCAATTGACACATTTCAATGTACAAAATGTTTGGGGTTGGGGGTTCAACGGGGAGGGATTCAAGCTATAGTAATAGCATATTAATATTAATATATATATATTAATACACACATATTTCTAATTATTCAAAAACCATTTGTTTTTCAAGCAAACACGAAGAAAATAAAAATAAAAATAATAAAACTAAAAACCCTTAAGCCTTAGGCTTTTTAAACTTTTACATGTGGATCAATGATGACAAATACAACTTCGAGCAGAAGTACAATTGCAACATAAAGGTGTGTGGAACTTATTAAAACCGACATGAACTTTACTCTAACAACCGGCCCATACTTGTAAAAAGCCTGCCCAGCCGTGAGGCCGAAAGGCAGCCCCTCCTACCCATGCCATGATGTGGAAAATGCCAAGGATGTCTTCATGTTTCCTAAATTCTATTGTCAAAAAATAAATTTTAAAAATCCTTCCGCACTTGTTACAATTTTTTTTCATAAAACTTACTTTCATTAATATAAATATACATTCCCATAAAAAAAAAATATATATATATATATATATATACATGAAATTACAATTAAATTTATCACATCAAATCAAACTACTTTTTAGCAATCCAAAGTGTTTAACAATACAACATCATAACAATAACAAAAAGTCTCCAACACAAAAAAGTCCTAATATTTGCAAAAAGTATACAATATTGTACACATTTGATTATTCTATAATGTAAATCTTAACTGTTAGTACCATGTAAGCTAAAAATAAAAGCTGTCATTTACCTTCTCTCCAAATAATAGTGCATCCTTTGAAATCATGGCTATAACAATTGCATAAGCCATATATATCCAATTGCAAGATGCTTCCATAAGATTTCACACTGAAGTAGCCTCTTACTGAAAAAGATTTCCACAATATGCTCAGCAATTTCTAAATTAATAAAGCATGCACTTGCTTGTACCAGCACAAGCTGCACACTCATCTGATCTCCTGCTACATGGCATAAATAGTGTTTGATCCTGTCATTAACAACATCCTGCAATATTAAACCATCTAAGTTAAGGACATATAAGCCTGTCTATCCAAATATTACCAAAAACTTCAAGCAAGGTATCCACCAGATTGCCCCACAAGGGTTCCAGTTTTAATTTATGAAATCAAGAGTATTATGTAAAAGTACTGCTTATGAAGAAAGAGAAAAGCATTTTTTTTATTAGTAAGAGAAATCAGAGCACATAGCCCAATCATAAAGTCGAGCACAATTTAAACTCTTGGCAAAGCTTAAGAGAATTATTCAAATTTTGGTCCAATAGAAAGTAAATGATAAAATTTTATACCACAAGTAGATTATGCAAGTCAAGAGGTGCATAGCTATGGCTCATTTGGATCCTCTGCTCTTGTAGGCCCTGCCCCATCGAGTAGGATACCACTATAGTCATGATCAGGTGAAAGACGCCAACTCAAGTTGCCCCTTACCTATTTTTTGTTCATCAAAAGAATAAGAGGTGCAATAATGTCATAAGACACATAGGGTGCCCTTTCACAACTTCAGCAGTTAATAAAGGAATATCCTGTCATTGACAACATCCTGCAATATAAAATCATTTAATTTAAGGACATATAAGCCTATCTATCTAAATATTACCAAAAACTTCAAGCAAGGTATCCACCAGATTGGCCCCACAAGGGTGGTAGTTTTAGGGTCTGTTTAGAATTTGCTTATTTTGTTGAAACCGGAAACTTTTTGTTGAAAGTATTGTAAATAAAGATAAAAGTTAGTTGACATAGTACAGTGAGACCCATGAATAGTATCAAAAAGTGTAATAAGACCCATAAATAGTAACAAAAATAAGTTGAATAGTAAAATAAGTTGGCAAAAATAATATTTGCCAAACACATACTTAATTTATGAAATCAAGAGTATTATATAAAAGTACTGCTAATGAAGAAAGGGAAAAAACATTTTTTTTTATAAGTAAGAAAGAAATCAGAGCACATAGCCCAATCATAAAGTCGAGCACAATTTAAACTTTTGGCAAAGCTTAAGAGACAGTTATTCAGATTTTGGCCCAATAGAAGGTAAAGGATAAAATTTTATACCACAAGTAGATTATGCAGACCAAGAGGTGCAGTAATGTCATAAGACACACCAGGGTGCCCTTTCACAGCTTCAGCTGTTAATGAAGGAATATCCTGTAAGTGACACAAGTATTAGGCATTTAAAAGAGTTCTAGTCATTAACTCAGTAAAGCATATCTATAATCAAGGCCCCAAAGGAAAGTAAGTTGAGGTGCCAAATTTTGAAATGACCATCTAGAAATGAAATTTATCCAATGATAACTAACATTACCAGTGAAGAATATTGTTGGAAGAGAGAAGACAGTTAATTTGTTATGCCAATCTTCAGAACTTGATTTCCAGTTCTGAATTTAAAGGTTGTTCTCGGATGGAGTCATATTTCTCCCAAGTTTGAAAGACATGTTCCCATATCGATGGTGGATACAGGTTCAAGGCCAATTCATCGTTTACAAAGGCATGGCCAATTGAAGATGAACCCAAAGTGTAATTGGTATCCATTAGAAGCCAAGGATGGCAAAGAAATCTGCCTAGTATAATAGTATCCCACGGGATAGCCAGGTGGCAGCAAACTTAAATCATAGCCTTCAAACCCATTAATGCGGCTGTTTCCATTGAAAGCATTGAATCTTCATCTACATTGTAGAAAGCCCATTGATGCCACGTGGGGATGAGAGGAAATAGGTGTAATCTCAAACTGAGGAAGACCCACAATCATGGCCACCAGCACTTGGAAGTTGCTGGCAAGAAATATCGGGTCTTGGAGGACAACAGATGCATTCTACATGGAACCTCAAGCAATTTATGTAATCGGATCTTGAGTTTTTCGAACCTGTAACCTCAAGCTCAATGTGATTCTGTTCACATGGATTTGATATATTCAATTGCCCATAAATTAACCACAGATGATCAGTATCACTTGTTACATGAGCCCTACAAATAATTTGTTTTTCACAATTATTAATGGAAATGCTAATTGAAAAATCGTCACTGAAATAGGCGAACCACGAATAATACGGAAAAGCAACACAGACATCCAAATTTGAAAATTTGGGACCGACCCAGAATGATACAGAATTTCCAACGCTCTGGTGGTTAAATTTGCACCACTTTGGAATCTCATTTCCTGGCAGTAGAAGATAAGGCAAATAAAAGTCAACACCAGAGCTCTGAATTTGAGATTCAAATTTGGAGTCATCAAGGACAATATCGCTCTCAATTTCAGATTCAGAGCCAGAGCCAGAGCTCCCAATTTCTGATTCAGATTCGGGGAGAATATCGCTTGTTGCAGCTTCAGGTAAAATCCCTAGAATTTCTCCAAACTGCTTGAATTTAGCAAATACAAGAAATTGAAGTTAAAAAGAAAATATCATAGTAATATAATGTATTCGGGAAAAGTAACTAAAAACTTAAATTTAGAGAGAGACCTGCTTCCATAAATTGATTGATGATTGTGGATCCAAATAATTGCAATTCTCTGCATTGACTGTCTCTATAGATTGTGGAAGCCTTGGAATACCCCGAAGCCGTTCGCAGTTTTTTATGTCAAGATGTGCTAATCTAGTAAATTTGATAATACTTTCTGGGATGGTAACAATACTAGTTCCAGCTAGATTTATAGATCTCAATACGGGGAAGCAATCGGGTTGCATCCAAAAATCTAATTCAGTTATATTTCCACCACCAAGATCTAGACTTGTCAAGCTTAGAAACCCAGGTCTCGTAAAGGCCATTCCCAATTTGGAAGTAGGAGTATCTTTTTCCTCAAGCAGTTGCAGTTTAATGAATTTATTGTTGCTAACTGGAAACTCCTTAAGGTCATGGCAAAAACTTAACGTACGAAGCCCAGAGAGATGCCCCAGTGATGAAGGCAATTCTCTAAAATCATTAAAGATCAAAACTAATTCTTTTAAACGTTTCATTTCTGGGTGTATATCAGGGAACTTCTTAAGACTCATGCACCAGCTGAGATAAAAATACTCAAGAGATTTCAACATCAGCTTACTTGGAAGAATTTCAAGTTTTAGACAGATCAAAATTTTCCATACTTTAAGCTTATCAAGAAATCCAATGGATTCATGAACTTCAATTAAATTTATACACCCTAAAATTTCCAATGTCTCTAAGTTTGGGGCGCACAAGTCGGGTACTTTAGTAATCGAATCACACCTACTCAGACTGATACTTTTCAAATTTTTGTACTGGAACTCCTATAGAAAAAAAAAAAAAAAAAAATTCTTCAGCAAATTTAAAAATAACAATTAAAGAAATTAAAATTCATAAATACTAGTGATAGTTATACCTGCTTGAATACATTCTCCACTATAAAGCTAGACATCTTGAGTACAACAAGTTGTTGAGGAGGAAGACATTTGGAGGATAAGGAAAGAGGAGATACATTCCATTCAAGAAACCTTAATCCATGTGGTAGATAATCAAGTTCTTTATCAATGTGTACATCACCTATCAGAAATTTAAGATTTTTCATCCTTTTGAAAACTTTAGATTTCAATGACACCTTTACTGGTTCAGGTGAGCGCAACATAATACCTCGAATTTTATTTGATCCCTGCTTAAGGCAAAGAATTAGTCGCACTTCATAATTGGATTTGACAAAAGTATAATGATTTTGAAACTTTAAACAAAACATATATTGTGAAAATTATATTTTGTTCAATATTGAAAAGAGATAAATCTCATGAATAAAAAAACATTTGGAAAAAAAAAAGGTGAAGCAAAGAATGCATACCATATTTTCGGTTAGCAATTCATAAGCATCATTATAACACCATATTCTGCTACGATTTTCAAGCTCTTCTGATTCTTGTTGTACAATTTCTCTACCCAATTTTTGTAGCAAGTCATGCATAAGCAAAATACCAATTGAATCAACAGTTATGAGACACTTATCGATAAGCTTTCCAATACCATAAACTGGATATAGATTGCAACTATCTAATATATTTACAACATCATCCTTGTGGAATCCCTTGAAGAAGCATGCAATATCGAGAAAAATATCCTTTTCGTTTTTTCCCAATCCATCATAACTTATTCTGAGTATCTTTCCAATATCTTCATGTGGAATGTTTTTATACTTTTCTATTGCACTTTTCCATTCTGGTATACTTTTTCCACACAAATCAGAACCCATTATTTTTAAAGCTAATGGGAGGCCGTTGGCATAACATATAATTTGCTTTGCAAGATTTGAATAATCTTCCTCGGGTTTACTTGTTTGGAAGGCATGTAGACTAAAAAGTTCAAGAGCTTGACATTGATTCAATTCTTCAACCCTATAAATTTGATGATCTCTTCCAAGAGTAGTTAGCACTTGTTTGTCTCTTGTTGTTATAATGACTCTACTTCCTGAAGAAAACCAATTACATTCTCCAAGCAAATTTTCTATTTCTTTTGATTTATCCACATCATCTAGAATTAAAAGAACTTTTTTACAATGAAGTCTTTCCTTTATCAAACTAGTTCCTTCAGATACACTGTTCACCTTCAAATATCTATCTCGTAAGATCTTAGAGAGAAGTGTCTCTTGTAGTTGGATTATGCCACCATTTATATTAGACACTTCTCTAACATTCTCTAGAAAACAGCTTCCTTCAAAAAGATCAGCAATTCTATTATAAACAGCTCTTGAAATTGTAGTCTTACCTATTCCTCCAAGACCATGAATTCCTATTATGCGAACATCATTTGAATCTATATCTAAAAGCAATTTTATGGCCTCCACTTGAAAATCTATTCCAATTGGATATTTAGCAACAAATAAATGCACGCGATTTGATTTCGTAATTGATATTTCTTTAATAACTCTTTGGATAAATTCAAATTCGGATTCATTGCAGCTGCAAAGCATTAAGCATAAGAAACATATAATGAGTTGGACTAATTGTAAATATAAATATGAAGATGCCAAGAGCCTTGTAGCTCAATTGACATATCTTTGTGTTTCCAACAAAAACATTCATTGTTGGAATCCCCCACTCCCAACTATTGAATAATTAATGTAAATATATGAAGATGAACCAAATTCAATGTATTTAACTAACAATGTGTTCATTAAATATGTTTGTTTTAGTGCATTACAATTAACATATTGTAGATTCTCAAAAATATATATATATATATATATTGTTAGTTAAATTAAATGGCATTGTAATTCTGAAGATGAACCAAATTCAATGTGTTAATTAAATATGTTTGGTTTTGTGCATTACAATTTACAATAACATAATGTTAGTTAAATTAAATGACATTGTAATTCAAAGGATAGAGAGCTATGATTAATTTTAGCACATTTCCATTTTTTTTAATAGAAAATTGGATTTAGGCTTTTAGAAAATGAGAATTTTTTTTTTTTTTTTGGGGGCGAGGATACAAAGATATTAAAAACTCATTTCCAAACTAAAACAAAATGAGGTTAAGAAATTTAAGAAAGATTTTCTTAACATAAAGTTGGAGAAAATTTTATCTGATAACATTAGAGCACTAGTATTAGGTGTGTTAAATGCTAAATTTAGCATTTAACACACCAAACATAAAAAATCACCTTCATGAGGTGTATCAAGTGCCAAATAAATTTGGCATTTGCTAAAGTGATGTTCTAAATATAAAGTGTACTACGAGATATGCTATAAATATTTGTGCATATTTTATTCAAAATTTCTCTCTCTTCTATGAAAATTATGGACTATGCATAATTTCTTTTACCGTTGGGGGGGTGGGGGGTGGGGAAGAAGAATTAAAATGAATAAAGAAATAATATTTAAATTAAATAGTAAAAGAATAGAAGATGTAGGGGGGGGGGGGGGGGGAGAAGAATTAAAATGAATAAAGAAGTAATATTTAAATTAAATAGTAAAAGAATAGAAGATGTAATGTAGGATGTATTGTAAAGTGGTTTGTTAAAATATATAAAGTAATTTTTTGATGTGCCAAAATAGCTCTTTTTAGAACACTTGAATTAATAATAAGTCAGTAAACTAATACCATTAATAAAATTAATAATAAAAAAGCGCAAAAATATATAATATAATTTATCAAATTATTCAAACAAAATTTCTGAAGAAATCATTTAAATCAGCTATCAAATATATATATACGACTAAAAATTTCATAATTGAATATAATGTAGAGTAAATATGGCTTTTACAAAAACAATGAATTCAAATTGACATATTAAGAATAATGATAATAATAAAAAGTAGAAAAATAAAAAAGAAGAGAAACCTTATTGTAAATTTTTGTGCAATTGAATATTTCTCTCTTCATATGGTTTGTATATGTGTGTGTGTGTGTGTGTAGAGAGAGAGAGAGAGAGAGAGAATGTAATTATTATTTGAATGATTATTGTGATTTGTTGATAATAATTAATAAAAAATAATAGAAACCTAAAACTTATTTTTTTCCCTAATAAAATAGAGGAGCCTAATTTATTGTCATTTAAAGTAATTAAAACGATAGAGAATAAACCTACATTTGTAGATATACCTTGCACCAGAAGAAAATATTTACAAATTACCACATTTTGTTTCTCTGAGATAGGGGGAGGCCACTCCAAACCCTAGCCGCCTCAGTAGAAAGTCGTGCCTACCCTAGGGTTAGGCTTTTCTTTGTTCTCCTCGCTGGTTTGAGATCACGAGTGTGAGTGTTTCGTCTAGTGCTTCCTGGTTTTTTGAGACTTCATGGAGGAATTATCAATGCGATGGAAAAAACTTTCACTGTCAGAGGGAGAGGGGTGTGAGTACAGTGGGAATACGGATGATATGATTGGGGGCAAGACCGTAGCGGCGAAATTTGTTACTCGCTGTCTATTAAATATGGAAGCTATTGCACGTACGTTCAAACTTCTGTGGCAAACGAAGAAGGGTTTTGAGGTGAAGGATATGGGGAATCATGTGGTCCTTTTTGTCTTCTCTGAGAAAGCAGATGCGGATAGGGTGTTAATGGGTGAACCTTGGAGTTACGACAAGTATCTAGTATTATTATGTCGATTGGAGAGGAGTGTTGCTGTACGGGATCTGGTCTTTGATAAAACATTCTTCTGGGTACAGTTACACGATCTCCCAGTGGGAGAGATGAACCAGGAGGCTGCAGCAAGAATTGGTGAGGTTATTGGAGAAGTCCAGAACGGGTATAGAGAGTGGGGTAACTACGATGGCAGTAGTTTCATGCGGATTAGAGTTAAGGTTGACATTTCAAAACCACTCTGTCGAGGTCGAAAGATTAGGTTGCAGGAAGGGAAGGTTGGTTGGATCAGTTTTAAATATGAGCGGCTGCCAAACCTGTGTTATTGGTGTGGCAGATTGACCCACAGTGATAAAGACTGTGAGATCTGGATCAGAAGCAATGGTTCCTTAACCGTGGAGGATAGACAATATGGCGTATGGCTCCGAGCTCCAATGTTAAATAGCAGAAAGTGTGCAGTGGTTCGAGTAGAGGGCATGGATGATGATTCAAGGGTGCATGGTAGACAGGAAAGTCAGAAAACCAGGGAAAGGAGCACTGTTGGTCAGACGGAGAAGGAGGGTGGCGAAACGGCCCACGGTGGTGAGGTAGTTACTCCGATAATCCAGCCAAGCATTAATCACGATTCCGAGATTTTAGGAGTTTCAAATGATATGGCGCGTATCTCGGCTAGGGAGGTTGAGTTCCAGGATATTCTGAATGACATTGACTCAAATATTTCCAAGTTTGACTCAACGGAGGGAGGTCCAAGTACTAATGGGCCTAGTGGGAATATAGACAGGGTAGTGGGCCAAAATATCCTCACCTCTTTAAAGGATCCGGACAAAGACAATATAGAAGTAATGGGCCAGGAGTGTAGGCCGCAAGAACTAGAAACGAAGGGCCGTGGTTGGAAAAGATTAGTTCAAGAAAGACAGCCCAGTGAAGTCCAAATAACTCCTATGCAGAAAAAAAGATCATGCAGAGACGTAGATGAAGTGCAACATATTTCTTCCACAGGAAAGAAACGCTGTGTCACCTCGAACAATCAATTTACAACGGTGGAGGCTGCTGGGCAGCCCCGCCGAGAACAATGAGTTGCATCGCATGGAACTGTCGTGGGCTTGGGAACCTACGGACAGTGGAGGAGATTGAAGAACTTATTCGAGCACAAGATCCCCTACTGGTCTTTTTATCAGAGACCTGGTCTGAGAAGAAGGATCAGCTAGAAAGGTTACGGTGTAAGGTGAAATATGCTGGCCTTTTCATTGTTCCTAGTCAGGGTAGGAGTGGTGGTTTGGCACTTTTATGGAAGACAGACAATGCCGTGTGGGTTGATAGTTTCTCAAAAAATCACATCGATGCGGTAGTGAACGGTGGTACAGCTGAAGCTTGGCGCTTTACCGGATTTTATGGGGAGCCGGATACTAATTATAGGGAGGAATCTTGGGGTATGCTTCGTATGTTACGGGCTAAGCCACATCTGCCTTGGTGTTGTATGGGCGACTTCAACGAAATCCTCCATACCGATGAGAAGCGAGGAGGAAGAATCAGACCGAGTGTACAAATGGAGGCCTTCAGAGATGCTCTTGACTTCTGTGGTTTTGTTGATCTGGGGCATATTGGGCCGGAATTTACTTGGCAAGGACGACGGCACGATTATGTCATTTGGGAACGCCTGGATAGAGGCGTGGCAAATTATGATTGGGTTTCAAGATTTCCAGCAGCCACCGTAAGACATCTCCACTGCTACTCATCTGATCATCGCCCTATAAGTCTGGTTTTTAATCCGAATAACGAGTCTCAACGGTGGTTTCGCAAGCCGTTTCGCTTCGAAGAGATGTGGCTCAGTGACAGTGGATGTAGTGATACGGTTCTGAGAGCTTGGCAGATTCAACAAGAAGGCTCACCAATGTTTAAAGTGGCAAAGAAGCTGAAGAAGTGTAAGAAAATGCTGAAGTCCTGGAGTAAAGAACACTTTGGTAGTGTTAAAAATCAGATAGCCAAGAAGAAGGAGGCATTATGGAAGGCAGAGGAAGCTGCGGCCAGGGGTGGGAGTTATGAGGTGGTGACTCAGCTTCGCAGTAAGCTAAATATTCTGCTTGACAAAGAAAGTAAGATGTGGAGACAACGATCCAGAATCCAATGGGTAGCTCAAGGTGATAAGAACACAAAATATTTTCATGGGGTGGCAACTCAAAGAAAAAGAAAAAATTTTATAAAGGGAGTCAGAGACTTGGAAGGACAATGGCAGTCAGAAGACGAGGTGATATCTAGTGTTTTTGTGGATTTCTACACTAAGCTCTTTTCCTCTTCAGGGGTTACAGATATAGACCGTGTATTGGAAGGAGTCCAAACGGTGGTGACAGATGATATGAATGGTGAGTTGCAAAAACCATATAGCAGGGAAGAAGTGGATGTCGCTATTAAACAAATGGCACCCTCTAAGGCACCTGGGCCGGATGGGATGCCCCCTCTTTTCTACCAGTCCTTTTGGCAACACATTGGTGGAGAAGTGGCCGAAGCTGTCCTTTCTTGCTTGAATTCAGGTAAACTTCTTAAGTCTATAAACCATACTTTCATTACCTTGATTCCTAAGGTTAGCAATCCTGAAAATGTCTCTGAATATAGGCCCATAAGCCTGTGTAATGTCATATATAAAATTCTCAATAAAGTTATTGCCAATAGACTTAAGCCCATTCTTAATTCTATAGTGTCAGAAGCTCAAAGTGCCTTTACTGCAGACAGACTTATAACAGATAATATCTTGATTGCTTTTGAGTCTCTGCACTATATGAAGACCCAATGTTCAGGAAAAGAGGGTTATATGGCCTTGAAGCTGGATATGAGTAAGGCTTACGATAGGGTGGAGTGGCTTTTTTTGGAAAAAAATCCTTGTAAGGATGGGTTTTCAGGAATCGTGGGTAGCTATGATAATGGAATGCGTGTCAACTGTCACTTACTCAATCTTAATCAATGGTGAACCAAAAGGATTTATAAAACCATCAAGAGGTTTGAGGCAAGGAGATTCGCTTTCTCCTTTTCTTTTCCTGTTTTGTGCGGAAGGTCTTAATGCACTTTTAAAGAAGGCATCGGATGAGGGGGAGATAAGAGGGCTAGCTTTGTGCCGTAGAGGCCCAAAAATTACTCACCTTTTCTTTGCAGACGATTGTCTCCTCTTTTGCAGATCCAAGACAATTGAGTGTGCCAAAATTCAACAACTTTTGGAGTGGTATGAGGTAGCTTCTGGTCAACAAGTGAACAAGGACAAAACCACCCTATTCTTTAGCAGAAACACTCCGAAGGAAGTGCAGGAAGAAATCAAGATCTTGTTGGGAGTTCCAGCCATCAAACACTATGAGAAGTACCTGGGTTTACCATCCTTTGTTGGTAGACAGAAAAGAGCGTGCTTCAATCAGATCAAGGAGGGAATTTGGTCCAAAATGCAAGGGTGGAAGGAGAGGCTACTTTCCCAAGCAGGCAAGGAAGTCATGATAAAAGCAGTTATCCAATCTATCCCCACTTACTCCATGAGTGTGTTTCGCCTACCGGTGGGGTTATTAAAAGATATTGAGGCCATGATACGTAAATTTTGGTGGGGTAACCAAGTCAATGGGAAGAAGATGCAATGGGTTACATGGTCTACCTTATGCTCCCCAAAGTCTCTTGGTGGGATGGGATTTCGTGACCTTAGAGATTTTAACGATGCTCTCCTAGGGAAACAGGTTTGGAGGTTGTACCATGAGAAAGACACCCTGCTCTATAGGGTTTTCAAACCTAAGTATTTCCCCAATGGAAGCATTTTGGATGCTGAACTCACTCCTCGCTGTTCTTTTGCATGGAAGAGTATTTTGCAGGCCAGAGCAGTGATTTGCAAAGGAGCTAGGTGGCGGATAGGAGATGGAACCACAATTGACATTTGGAGTCATAGATGGACTGATGATACGGGCAGTGGATTTATAGTTTCACCACAGAGAGATCTTTCCTTGAAGTTTGTCCATGATTTGTTTATCCCTGGCACACGGCTCTGGAATGTAGAATTAATAGACAGAAATTTTATTCCCTCGGAGGCGAACTGCATCAAGAGTATCCCGGTGAGCATTCACGCTTCTGAAGATCTGCTTATATGGCCTAAAACCCCAGACGGATCCTATACGGTGAGGAGTGCTTACAGGATGTTAGCCATGGCCTCTCACAATGCACGGCCTAGTACTTCCAATTCAGATGTCTCAAAAAGGTTATGGGAGGGTATTTGGAAGTTGCAGGTTCCAAACAAGGTTCGGCATTTCGTGTGGCGGGCTTCAGGTGAGACTCTACCTACCCGGTCCAACCTGAAGTACAGGCACGTGCTTGTTGATGATACTTGTAATCTATGTGAAGACCACCCCGAGGATGCCATGCATTGTTTATGGATGTGTGACTACGTCAAATGTATTTGGCTCTCTGACCCCACCTTCAATTTTCCCAGAGCAAAACACTTGAATAATTTCGGTGATCTAGTCTGGTTTGTACTGTCAGAAGCGACATTGAACACAGCGGCCTTATTTGCCATGGTGGCGTGGTGCGTATGGGTCAGACATAACAAGCTCAGGGAGGGTCAACAGGTATGGGATGTGGGTGTCACCATTCAGAGGGCTCGGGAACTGCTGCAGGAATTTCGAGATGTCAACTTTCATCATCACCGGTCTGTCATCACACGGGTAGCGACGAAGTGGCAGCCACCTCCTCGGGGTCTGTACAAGATCAACTTCGACGGTGCGGTTTTTGCCAACTTGGGTTGGGCAGGACTGGGCGCTGTCATCAGGGACTCCGACGGAAATGTACTTGCTGCCCTTAGTCAGAGAATCCGCCTTCCAAGCTCCGTAGATATGGTTGAAGCCTTGGCTGCGAGACGTGCTCTCACATTTGCGCAAGAAATCAGTATTTTTCGGGCTGAGGTGGAAGGGGACTCCTTGAACGTAGTATTGGCTATCAACAATCCTGCACTGAATAGGTCCCACCTGGGTCATATTATCCTAGATATACAAAATGTTTGTCAATGTATGCAATTCTGTCATTTTATTCATGTTCGTAGGGGGGGCAATAGACTAGCCCATGCCCTTGCTAAGAGAGCAGTTCAAGCTGCGGATACTGATGTGTGGTTAGAAGAGCTACCACCTGATTTGGAGGATGTACTCTTGTCCGATTTTCCTTAATAATATTGACTTACCTGATTCTCAAAAAAAAAACAAAAAAAAAAAAAAAAACGATAGAGAATATACTCATATTGTAAGACGTTTGTATTACCTATAAGCAAACAAAGAATCATTCTTATAGCGTTGGATAACTTTTATATAGAAAAGACTTTGATTATTATTTGTTTATTTATTATTATTATAGTTGCAATTTTTAGATAGTTTATTTTGTTTTGGCAAAGATGACGTGGCAGTGAAAATATAGATTAATTGTAGTATAAATATATAATATATATTGTCATTTTTTTGGTATGATGCATCCTAATATGAAGTATTCATTATGCAAATTATTGTTCATTATATCAACTTCTAAAATCCAGGTGGTAATGAAAAAAAAAAACCCACAATTGCTAGAATATTTGAATTTTTTTGTTATTAAATATTGGTTTTTTTCTTTCTTTTCATTGGAACTAATCGGTGAAGAATTTGGGCTCTCATTTTTGGGCTCTTATCATTGCCTAAATTTTATTTTACTATCATCATTGCTGCAATAAATCCAATGGAGCACACCTATTTATGAATAAAGTTTATTAACATAATAGTATTCTTAAATATTCGTTCTTCCTCTTTTTTTTCCCTCCATGAACATGACCATCTTTGTTTTTTTTTTTTTTTTAATCCTTCTTTTAGTCATTTTATCAAACATGTGGAAACATAGAACTGCAAATATGTGGATTACCTTTAGCATTGAAATAGAGAGCAAACCACTTTCTTGGCAGCATTTCATTGTAAAAGAGACCAAAAAAAAAAAAAAAAAAACACGTGCACACACGCGTACACACACACACAACACTGCAATATATAAAATACACTTGACATAGCATATGATTTGAAGGCACAGAATGATATCCCCATTTAAGAATCTATACTTGCAAGAGTTAAATCCAAAACCATTCGTTTTCTAGTTAAGAGAAATAGATGACGTCTAATAGTTTATATATCTTTTATTCGATTTATCTCTTTGATTGTATATGGGTAGTGGCAACTGAATATTATGAACTAGTTGGATTCAATGAGAAGAGTAAGGGTGAGTTTGGTTCAGCTTTTTGAAATGGGCTTTCTGAAAAAGTGGGGGTTTCAAAAAGTGCAGTATGAAATTGAGCTTTTTTAAAAAGCTAAGTGTTTGGTAAAAACTATTAAAAAATACTTTTTGAAAAAGCTGAATGTTTGGCTAGCATTTATAAAAGTGGCGGTTTGAATTATAAATTACCAAAAAGGACAATGTATATATAAGGGAGTTTATTTCATACTTAAATCAACTACTTAATAATACTTACTCAAAAAAAAAAAAAAAAAAAACTACTTAATAATAATAAAAATAATTTATTGTTAACTAAAATTTGTTGTAAAAATATTTTAAAGACAACATTACTCTAATATAAATTTTTTTTTCATAAGCTTACTTAAAAAAAAAATTTGTTCATGCCCTTGCCCCACACCACACGTATAACCAAAACCAAAACAACACTTCTTCTTTTTCTTTTTCTTTTTCTTTTTTCCGTTTTTTTCTCAACCACATTTGCTTCACCTTTTGTCTTCTTTATTTCTCCCTTATCTCTATTTTCCTCCACACACTTCTTCACTTTGTCTTCTTTCAAGTTTCAACACCTCTCGGTCAAAAAAGTTTCAACACCTCTAAACTATTACTTCATCAAAGGGCAGAGAGTGAGAAAGATCAAAATGAAAAATGGAGAGATCTTGGTAAACCTAGAGAAAATGAAGAACAACAAAGAGAGAGAGAGGTGGTCGCCCATCATTGACTGAAGATTGGATCAGAGCAGAGCAAACGAAATGGAGATACTACATAAGGGAAGATTTCTCTATATTCCGATGTTTTTTTGTTTTGCATTTTGAGGAATCCTGATTTGCAAGGGATTGATTTAAAATTTTTTTTTTTCCTTAGCTGATTTGGAAATTTGTTATAGATTTGTGTGTGTGTGTGTGTGTGTGTGGATTTGGAAATTTGTTATAGAATTGAACCTGGGCTGAATTGCAGCTCAAAGTTGTGCCAAAACATGCAAGGCCTTCACATTTCAAAATGCAGCTTTTTAGAAAAAGTTGCGTTTAAAACCTTACCAAATGCAAATATTATTTTTTGGGTTTCAAAAAACGTTTTTGTTAAAAAAGTGCAAACAAACAGGCACTAAGAGGCAATAAGTGCCCGTTTGTTTCAACTTTTTCAGCCCAAAAAGCCCGTTTTAAAAAAAGCCAACCCAAAATGTCCGTTTTCTTCATCATCATCATCATCATCATCTTCTCTGGAGTGTGAAAAAAAAAAAAAAAGAATAAAGAAGGAAAGAAGAAATAAGGAAATAAAGAAAAAAGACAAAAAAAGAGATGCAGAGACTTCTTCATCATCATCATCATTAGCTTTCGAACTGTCAAAAAAAAAAAGAAGATGCAGAGACTTTGAGGGATGAGAGAGGGGTTTGAAGAGATGCAGAGACTATGTGCCTGTGTGGAACATTCTGGGGTGTGAAGTGGTAGGGAAAATGACGAAATAAGGAAATAAAGAAAAAAAGTAAGGGCACATGTGTGGAGGAAGTGGTAGGGAAAAAGAGGAAAGAAGGAAATAAAGAAAAAAAAATTAAGGGTACGTGTGTGGAGGAGAAAAAAAGAGAGAAAAAAAAAAAGAAGGAAAAAAAAGAAGGAAAAAAGAAGAAGGAAATATGGATAAAAAAATAAAATAAAATAAGGGAAACATCAAATAAAGAATAAGAAATTAAAATTAAGAAATATTGTCACAATATTTTTACAATACTTTTACAATAAATCTTAAGTGGTAGGTTATTATTAGTTAATATTAGTGAGAAAAAAATAATTTGTTTAGAAAGAGAAAAAAATAATTGTTATTGTACGTTCAAATTAAAATCAGTATAAATTATCACAATACTTTCACAATAAATCTTAAGTGGTAGGTTATTATTAGCTAATATTGGTAAAAAAAATAATTTCACAATATTTATTTAAGTATGAAATAAACTCCCTTATATATACATTGTCTTTTTTGGTAATTTACCTCTGAAACTGCCACTTTTATAAGTGCTAGCCAAACATTTAACTTTTTCAAAAAGTACTTTTCATTATGCACTTTCTGAAATTTTCACTTTTTCAAAAAACGCTTTTTCAAAACACTGAACCAAACTTACCCTAAAGGAGGAGATGGAGAGTTTGAGGCATTAAAGAGCTTACATGAGAAGTTTAAAATAGTGAAGATAGAAAGTCATAGGTGTTATGGAAGTTGAAGTCAAAACAGTAAAAGTGTTATAAAAATTGAAGTGAAAACATGAAAATTGCAAAAACGTTTAAAGACTAATAGAAAAGAATGGAAATAAAATACAATTTTTATTAATGAAAATAAAATAATGACATGACTTCTAATGTAGTTCAACTAAAGTATTGCAATAATAAATGCTAAGCTAGCTTTTAGATAGATATAAATAAATTATATAACAAATTAAAGTTTATAAATGAACAAAAGAGCACAAGAATTGTATAGGCTAACTTATAAGTTTATAAACGGATAAAAGAATACAAATAATTATCATAATTAATAATATTATTTGAGTAAAATTATTTTATTTTCATAATCGACCATTGTGGCTTAACCACCTTAGTAGGTAGAATATATGATCAAAGAAGAAAACTTTCATAATTAGATATTTAGAGTCCGTTTGGATACAACTTATTGTTACTGAAAGTTGTTGAAAACTGATTGTTGCTGAAAACACTGTAGCAAAATAATTTTTAAATGTGTAAATAGTATCGTGGGACCCATGTTTAATATTTTTTAATATGTAAACAGTGCATAAACAGTGCGTGAACAGTGCATATACTGTTCATGCACAATAAATTTTGTCCTCCAAAGTCAACAAGTGCAGCAAAAAAAAAAAAAAAAAAAAAAGAGAGAGAGAGAACGCAGTTTCAGAAACGCAACGCAACTTAACGCCGAATCCAAACGCAGGCTTAGTAGTCACGTAAAAACCATTAAAATTTTATAAAGTATAACTCATAAAAAGTAAAAACACACCAGAGTAGTCATTAATTAAATACATACCCAATTCTCAAATAAATAAATAAATACTTACCCATCATTGTAAAGAAATCCAGATAAATTAGCTGCTTTAGTCAATGTTGCCCTCCACCTCTGAACCGACTGAACCTTCGCAGCATCATCTTTTAATTTTTCTTCATGTTTAGCAAGGTATACTCCAAACTTTCCTTCTATTTTGCGTTTCTCTGATGGATTTACTTTATAAAAAACCGGTAATACCAATTGACCATTATTCTTACACTCAAAAATCTTGACAAGTTCATTCATGTACCAAGTAGAAGATGCATAGTTTTCAGAAAACACGATAATAGAAATCATCGACAATTCAATGACTTTGAGAAGTTCCACAGAAATTTCTTCTCCTCTTTGAAGGTTATTATCCATGAAGGTATTAAAACCTTTGTCACACAAAGCCTTATATAAATGGCCAGTAAAACCATAACAAGTATCTTCACCTCGAAAACTCAAGAAAACATCATAACTCCATCTATGAGTGGAAGAAGAAGAGGAGGTTCTTTCATCAGTCATGATAGCCATCGGGATGATCTGTTAACTGAAGATTAAGAAGATCTAAAAAAACAGGAGCGGAAGGTAAGAAAGATCAAAGATGTGATGAAATGGGAATTGTAAGAGATGAGTGAAAGACGTGCAATTCGCATAGAGCAGTAGATTGAAAATATTTGCGTTTGATTGGGAAATTGATGAAAAATTGATGATTTCCACCAATCGAAGAAAGACGAAATGTAGCTGGAAATTTGGAATTGATAGAGGAAAATATTGGGGACAAAGGACGATATAAAGAGAGAACCTCCTTCCACGAAGTTTCCTTTCCACAAAACAATCCTTGTGGTCCCAACAGCCAGCTACAATGGTCACCATGTTCATACTTGGGTGGACATCAAATTCCACAATGTAAAACAAAATTAGACTATTTTGTCCAGTACAGGAGAAAGTATATCATGTTTCGGTAATACCAACTCAGCATTTGTTTTGGTATTTCCTACCCAATAAATGAGTGACACATGTTTCAAAAAACCACATCAGACTACTCCATTGGAGTTGGAGTAGTCTGATGTGGTTTTTTGAAACATGTGTCACTCATTTATTGGGTAGGAAATACCAAAACAAATGCTGAGTTGGTATTACTGAAACGTGGTATACTTTCTCCCAGTACAGGTGCTTTAATGGATCATTGCCAGAAAAATGGACTCTTTGATCTTATCTTTTAAGGAGACTTTCTGACTAAACCCCAAATGCCAAATGGTCAACTCTATTGCAGCACTACGTGCGGAAAATTATGAATTATGTTAGAACTACATAATTGGGCACAATTTTGTGCCACAATTCGCTATACGAGTTGTTATTAATAAAGGTGTGTTAGTGGGCTATGTGAGGACACACATTTGCCTATCACAACTCGCCATGTGGTGAGTTGTGGCACAAAGTTGTGCCCAATTATGTAATACTAGCCTATAATCTCATATAAATATTTGAGATTATATGAGTGTTTTTTATCTTGTTTATAATTGTATGAGTATTTTCCATTTTTTGTTTTACTGTCCGTTTTTGAGTTTTCTGCTGTTTGTGCTGTTCTGTTTGGAATATTAATTATTAACTTAGTTAAACTATATTTCATGTTCCTGACTTTCCTATATGAACTTATTATTTTGGACCAATTTCTTTTATGTAATTTTATTATTAGACTGAATTGCTGTAACTCATCTTACTACGGTTAATCTGGTATTTCCTTTGTATTTGAACTTGATGCTAAACTTGTGGTTGATCTCCTGAGTTAGGCTAATGATCCATCAAGTGCCAACGATGTTGTCCTGGCCAACTGCCGTTAGGCTCTGAAATGCATTCCTTTGGTAAAAATCCAGCATTGTTATGGAGAAGTTATCAAGTGCAATGATGCCCTTGCTAGACGAGGAGTTAATCTCTACCAAGACTTTGTTATGTTTCTTGATCCTCCAGTGGATGTTCTTCTTTTGCATAATTTAGACGTATTATAAAGGAAATCGTGCAACGAGAAATATGATGGGTGTGCAAGCAAATGATCCCTCGAGATGTTTCTCTCAAGTGCTTTAAGTGTAAAGCTCCAAAGTCACCGATTAACGCAGACAATGTACTACACATGCACTTCAATTTAAATACCTAGTGGAAGCAGTGAGAATATATAGAGGATGATTTCATATGGAAGAGAATCATAAATTCTACCTCTTTCCATCGTAGCTCTTTATTAACATGAAACTCAGTAATATGCATATATGTATGTGCTATGCTCTTATTCATACACCCATATGTATACAAAAAAAAATTTAGGGTTACATGACAGGGGGCCAAGCCCAACACAACACCGACTACCCACTCAATTCTGAACCATAGATTCTCATGATATAAATTTTGACCGTTTAAATAAGTTTGGTGATTTACTGGAAATAGCTTATAAAACCAAACAGAGTAGCATTTGTTTTTTCTATTTGGATTTCAAAGAAATTTAAATCATAAAAATTTTCACTGGGATTGAGATATAATGTAATATAATAAGTGCTAAGCATGCGTGACTACATCATTAAAATGGATTACATACATTGTGTGTTTGACTAGGATAAGGATCAAAAGATTCAAAACAAAGGTCTATTTCTCTGCCAACGAAAGCGAATCTGCACTCACTGTAAATTGGGGCCCAAGGACACTATCCATTCCCTTTGGTCATGCCCGATGTTATCAACTGTATGGCAGGTACATTTTACAGAACTCATGGCTGCTACTAATTCTTGCTCAAGCTTCTTAGATGTTATCCAGCTTGCTCAACAGGATAAGTCATGCTTTGCTGTATTTGCTTGGACGGCTTCATTGATATGGCTATGACAAAACAAACTCCAACTAGGGGAGGACACCTTTCCTCTAGTGAAGATCACCTCAATCGCATCTGATTCATTGCAAGAATTCCACCAGCTTCGTCCCATCCACTCCATGATCCCACAGACAGCTAAATCGGTAAGATGGCATCCTCTGCCTGCAATTTTTCTCAAGGTGAACTTTCACTACAAAAAATGAGGGCTTTAGCCGCGTTTAAAAAACACAACTATGGGCTATAGCTGCGTTTTCTATAGCTACGCTTATATCAAGAAAAATGAAGTTTTGAAAGTTGTACATATATAAACAAATGAACTAAAAAGTTCAAAAGAAAAGGTCTAAAACCAAACAGATACGAACACCATCAAATATTTCACCTTAAGACTAGAGTTTGCTTAAAACTAATGCTAGGTTAAATGCATTTATAACAATAATAACAGTAATCAAGACTTATGGTCCATTTGGATTGATGAAGAGGCAGAGAGAGTAGAGTAGAGTAGAGTAGATCTAACACAAAATTAGCTTATTTTTAGTCAACTCTATTCTACTCCCCTCCACTTCCCCTCCTTCTCCCTCCATCCAAACTAGCCATTAGTTTTCAATTTATACTTAGTTAAAAACTTTTACAACAACAACAATAAAATCTTAGTTCCAAAATTTCAAATCTTATAACAACAACAACAATCAAATCTTAATCTCAAAAATTCAGGGTTAGTTTAAAACATTTACAACTAAAGATGAAAATAATATTAATATTTCATTCTTCACTAAAGTTGCTTCCCAACCGACAATATCAAACAATGAACCTTGAACCCATACATAATCATTTGCTATGAAAACTAAATACCAGTCAGCTATAATCATTATGATCCTTTATATTTTTGAGTTACAGCTAAGGCTTTATGTTGTTGTATGGTTTCTTTTGTTTTATATGTGGTACAGCATGACGTGCATAGACTCCCTGAAACTAGTTAGTCATATCTATGCAATAATATTGCTTCATTATAACCTTCATGCATATTGAAACAAAACCCAAAATCTCATAGATTACTCTAGAACTCAAAAGGTTGAAATGCCTATCTCTGTTTAAAGCCAATGCAATAAACCTTATTTGATGATGCCGAAAATATCACCAGTGAATCACACGATTCTCGCACACTCGAAACAACACCTGTACAACATAAAAGCTGAAGACCTTAAGAGAAGTACCGGTGTGGTACCGGCCAAATACCCTCTGACGGTCAAGTTAGAGAATTCTCTTGTTCACAACTCTAGAGTACCAGAGCTAGGGTGAATTATGCGTACCTTGGTTTATGAGGGTATTGAGACTTTTATAGTAGTAGAGGGTTGACCTCTCTTCCTTGGGCTAGAAGTCTTTTCCTTATAGGAATCCTTATGAGCGTATATTACGGAATCCTTTCCTTGTAGGAGACTAACACTAAGCGTGGGATACAAGACATTTCCTTATATACTTATGCGTGGTGGCCAAGTCAAGGGTACATTGGAGCCGTCAGCTTTAGGATCGTCAGTTTTGCCTACTCCCTCGTTAAGGTCGTCAGTTTCGACTACTCCCTTCAGCTTAGTCGGGGTCGTCAGCTTTGCCCACTCCCTCGGCGGGGTCGTCAACTTCGCCTACTCCTTTCAGCTTAGTCGGGGTCGTCAGCTTTGCCTACTCCCTCATCGGGGTCGTCAGCTTCGCCTACTACCTCGTTAAGGTCGTCAGCTTCGACTACTCCTTTCAGCTTAGTCGGGGTCGTCAGATTTGCCTACGACCTCGTCAGGGTCGTCAGCTTTGCCTACGACCTCGTTAGGGTCGTCAGCTTTGCTTACTGCCTCGTTAGGGTCGTCAGCTTCCTTTTATTCTTACTGTCTTCAGCTTACCGTCTTCAGCTTACTATCTTCAGCCTACTGCCTTCAGCTTAGAGACTGACAGCTTCATCTTGCGTGATGTCTTCAGTATGCATAATAGAGCTGACGGGTCTTTAGAGATCAATAACTTTTATTTTTCCAATTAAAAATTCCCCTTATTAGTTGCCCCCCACTCCATAACCTCATCAAGCTGACAGGTTATGGAGTTAACATCGTCAGAAAGGTCACTCATGTGTGACGCCTCGAGCCGCCTTTATTAAATGCTTGAGCACGTGGCGCGAACTGATCGGTTCTGTTTTCGGATGAGCCTCTACAGTCAACACCCATGGGCGACACTATTTTTGAGGAAGGTGACGATCTTACTAAGTTCGTGGCAGACCTAAAAGATGATAGCGTCGTCCTTGCCCAGCCTGTTTTGGACCAGCCCGTTACTTTTTATTTGGCATGTGTGTCTATCCTTGGCATTTGTATGTATGTTAGGATATGCTCGTACTTGGTAATTTAAGGCGAATCCATTTGCTTAAGGTGTCTTTTAGACATGTCTTCTTTAACGGTTTCAAACCATCTTCTTCTTTGAACGCGTCCTTTTTGTGGACTGGTGGATTTTTTCACGAATCCATCCATTTGTGGATAATGGCGTCAACTTGCTTTTACTTGATGGACTCGTCCACTTGTGGGACAAGTCATACATTCATCCACTTTGTGGATAAGTTCATTCATTTTTGAGGGGTTGTCCGCTTTGTGGACTTAGGCTGGTTTGCTTTGTAGACTTTGGTCAAGTTTGTGGATTTATATTAAACTCGTCTACTTTGTAGACTTGGTAATAGGCCCGTCCACTTTGTGGACTTACACTCGTCTACTTTGTAGACTTGGTAATAAATTTGTCCACTTTGTGGACTTAGTAGTAGACTCAATGACAAACTCATCCACTTTGTGGATTTAATCATTTTTCATTCTCTCAGGGTGAGGTCGTCCACTTTGGACTCATCAATGTTGTCTACTTTGTGGATTTAATAGGGTCATCTACTTTGTGGACTTATTGAGGTGACTAAGTGTTGGTACCTCGTCACCATTTTGGTCGTCCACTTGTAGGCGACTTAGTATGGTGATCATCTACCCATAGTTGACTTCGGTCCTACGTCTACCCGTAGGTGACTTAACGTAATGACTATTCACCTGTAGGCAACTTTGACCACGCGTCTACCCGTAGGTTGCTTAGCGTAGTGACCATTTACCCTTAGGTGACTTAGCGTAGTGACCGTCCACCCGTAGGTGACTTTGGCCATGCGTCTACCCATAGGTGACTTAGCGTAGTGACCGTCCACCCGTAGGCGACTTTGGCCATGCGTCTACCCGTAGGCGACTTAGCGTAGTGACCGTCTACCCGTAGGTGACTTAGCGTAGTGACCGTCCACTCGTAGGCGACTTTGGCCATGCGTCTACCCGTAGGTGACTTAGCGTAATGACCGTCCACCCGTAGGCAACTTTGGCCATGCGTCTACTCATAGGCAACTTAGCGTAGTGACCGTCCACCTGTAGGCGACTTTGGCCATGCGTCTACCCGTAGGCGACTTTGGCCATGCGTCTACCCGTAGGCGACTTAGTGTAGTGACCGTCCATCTGTAGGTGACTTAGCGTAGTGACCATCCACCTGTAGGCGACTTTGGCCATGTGTCTACCCGTAGGCGACTTAGTGTAGTAACCGTCCACCTGTAGGCGACTTTAGCCATGCGTCTACCCATAGGCGACTTAGCCATATCTAAATAAACTCCTCTTATTATAATAAACCATGCATTCATAGAAAAAGTAGTTCTTAAAAAGAAAACGAAGACTTGCCCTTTGGGTTTTGTAGAAAAAAATAAAGTAAATAGAAAAACTGAGGAGTATAACTAAAATTCACTAAGGTAAACTAGAAATAAAGGGGTGCCGCTCTTCATGCCATCCTTTTTACTGGTAGTACTTCCGTAGGTGCTTGGTGTTCTATGGGTGGTGTAGCTTCTGCCTGTCCAGCGTCTCCAGTTCTTGCCATCTTCCGCCCTCTGTCCTGTCGCGTATCCTCCTGCCTTTCTCTCTTCTCTCAAGTCAGAAGTGCGTCTTCAGAATTCATGTACTTGGTGGCCCTGTAGAGTACTTCCGACATGGTCTTGGGGTCGTTTTTGTATAGTGAGAACAAAAACTTACCCTTTCACAACCCATTTGTAAAGGCTGCTACAAGTATTTTGTCGACAGCTTCGTCGATCGATAGCGCTTCCTTATTGAAACGCGTTATGTAGGATCTCAGTATCTCATCCTCTCGTTGCTTGATACTCACCAAGTATGCCGTGGACTTCTTATACCTGTGTCCCCCAATAAAGTGTGTAGTGAACTGAGCGCTTAGCTCCTTGAAAGTGCTGATGGAGTTTGGCGTCAGTCGGCTGAACCATACCCTTGCGGGGCCCTTCAGCGTTGTAGGGAAGGCCCTACACATGATTTCGTCAACTACCCCTTGAAGGTGCATCAAGGTCTTGAAGGTCTCTAGGTGATCCAGAGAGTCCTTCACTTCGTCATAACTGTCCATATGCGGCATACGAAATTTATGTGGTAGGGGGAAGGAATTGACAGCTGTAGTGAACGGCGAGTCAGTGCGATTTACCAGATCGTCAAGGTCGCTGGATACCCGTCCTTTGAGGGCATTCATCATGACCTCCATTTGTTCCTTTATTGCCTGTATCTCCGTGGCAATGTGTGGTTGAGTTGCATCCGTAAGGGATGGCATGCTCAGATTTTGATGCTCCGGTCTACTAGGAGCATTACTGCCCTCCAGCCCTTCTCGTTCTCTTCTATCGGCACTGGTGCCTTCTTGGTCCTGTTCTTGAGTGCCGTGACCTGCATTTTTCTGGCGTAATTGTTCCTCCAGATCGTTGTTTTGCTTAGTGAGGCGTTCCACGGTTGCAGTGAGAGTCTGCACCTGTCTCTCGAGTGCAGTTGGGCGTGGTTCGTCTCCTTGAACGTTGTTGGTGGTCGCCATCGAGCAAGTAAGTACCATGCAATTCTTTGTCCGGGAAGCGATAATATGGCTTACAAGTCGTAAAAATCTTTCCCACAGACGGCGCCAACTGATGATGCCAAAAATATCACTAGTGAGTCACACGATTCTCGCACACTCGAAACAGCACCTGCACAACACAAAAGCTGAAGACCTTAAGAGAAGTATCGGTGTAGTACCGGCCAAATACCCTCTGACAGTCAAGTTAGAGAATTCTCTTGTTCATAACTCTAGAGTACCAGAGTTAGGGTGAATTATGCGTACCTTAGTTTATGAGGGTATTGAGGCTTTTATAGTAGTAGAGGGTTGACCTCTCTTCCTTGGGTTAGAAGTCTTTTCCTTATAGGAATCTTCATGAGCGTATATTGCGGAATCCTTTCCTTGTAGGAGACTAACACTAAGCGTGGGATACAAGACATTTCCTTGTATACTTATGCGTGGTGGCCAAGTCAAGGGTACATTGAAGCCGTTAGCTTTAGGGTCGTCAGTTTTGCCTACTCCCTCGTTAGGGTCGTCAGTTTCAACTACTCCCTTCAACTTAGTTGGGGTCGTCAGCTTCGCCCACTCCCTCGTCGGGGGTCATCAGCTTCGCCTACTCCTTCGACGGGGTCGTCAGCTTTGCCTACTCCCTTCAGCTTAGTCAGGGTCGTCAGCTTCGCCTACTCCCTCATCGGGGTCGTCAGCTTTGCCTACTACCTCGTTAAGGTCGTCAGCTTCGCCTACTCCCTTCAGCTTAGTCGGGGTCGTCAGCTTTGCCTACGACCTCGTTAGAGTCGTCAGCTTCCTCTTATGCTTACTGTCTTCAGCTTACCGTCTTCAGCTTACTATCTTCAGCCTACTGCCTTCAGCTTAGAGACTGACAGCTTCATCTTGCGTGATGTTTTCAGTATGCATAATAGGGCTGACGGGTCTTTGGAGATCAATAACTTTTATTTTTCCAATTAAAAATTCCCCTTATCATTATTAATGATGGATGAATCTAAAGATAATCAAATTAAGTGCAAGCTCAGAAAAAGGTTATATCAGAATATTCTATAACTAAAAGCTTTATTTCAATTGTCAAAAACCTTCATAATTTATAACATTGTTCTTTAAGTAATATAATATTTTACAAAAGTTGTATTTTACCTCAACATAAAGAAAATTGGGAAATATTGCGTCGTTGGTACTTCAGATTGTCTTATTAACATGAAATATAAACCATTATTGTCAATTCCATGAGATTCAGTAACATTACTTGGTTCTTCTTATAAAGAAAACCTAGATTCAAATATCTCATTCTTTCACTTGTTGTAAGCTAAAAAAGAAGGTCGGGGCTATTCCATCCAGCTAGGTCTATCTTGAAGTTCAGTCATGTAATTTGTTTTCCATTTGATTGATTCACAAGGGCAGCATTACAGCTGGGTGATTCTGATTGTTGGTAAAACAAAAGAAAGAGTACTTAAAAGGACAACAAGATAACAGGCCAAGGAATAGGTCTCAAGGATTCACTAAAAATGTCAAGAGTCAAATATATCTAAAGAGTGAAAAGAGGATGAATTAAGGACAAAAAAATCTAACTATTTAGGACTCAAGTGAAATTTCTGTCATTTTTGGAGGTTGAGGAGTCAGGAGGGGACGTTGGAGATTCGACCCAGATGGGCAAAACCTCACACAAACTCTCAGCCACAAAACCAATACTATCACCCAAGTCTTTAGCCACACCCACAAACGAAAATACAAAAAGGAAACAAACACAAACCCAAAACAAATCAAATGAAACCCAAACAAACCCACACACAAAAAATAAATAAATAAATAAAATCAAATCAAATAAAACCAATTGAAAAACCTAAAGTTGAGAGAAACAAACCTGAAATTGCCGAGAGATTGAGGGAAGAAATTGTGGTGAGTTGTGGCTAGGAAGAGAGACACGGAGAGAAGTGGGTATGGTGGGGTTGGGTTTGTGAGTGTGTGTTTGAATGGGTCAGTGGTGGCCAATGGAGTGGAGATGGAGAAGGAAAATGGGCGGTGTGGGAAGATCAAGGGAGAGTGAGAGTGAGAAGATCAAGGGATGCCGGCGGCATCAATCGACGTGGTGAAAAAACGGCGGCGTCGTGGATCGAGAGCTAGCGTGAGAGTGATATGAGGGTTTTTTTTTTTTTTTTTTTTTTTTTTTTTTTTTATATATTAATTTAGGGTTTTTTTTTTCAATTGTGTGTAATTGGGGGATTTTTTTTTTTTTTATTTATTTATACCAAACCTATAGCCGCATTTGATAAAACGCAGTTATAGACATGCTTTAAGTTGCGTTTAAAAATATGCAGCTATAGGCAGACTATAGCCGCGGCTTTAAAACGCGGCTATAGGACATATTTTTAAAAAAAAAATTTAATTTGTTACTCCTAACGCCACGATTGAAACATGTGGCTACAGACAAAACTATAGTTGCGTTTCTATGAAACGTAGCTTTAGGTTTGTCTTAGGCCATGTTTTTCAAACGCGGCTTTATGACACATTTAAAATATAAATAAATAAATTTCGGCTAGGTCTATAGCCGCGATTTTTAAAACATAACCTAAGCCCTACCCACATAAACGCAGCTGAAACATCAAAAAAATGTGGCTACAGAGCTAATCTATAATCGCGTTTAGTAAACGCAACTATACGTCTAGCAGTGTAGCTGCATTTTTATCAAACATGGCTCAAAGCCGTTCTATAGCCACGTTTTTTGTAAACACAGCTGAAAAAAAACGTGGCTAAAGCCCACGTTTTTTGCTACTGAAAACATTGCTGGTCTCAACATTATAATCCATAATAACAGCGAATTGGTTATGTTAGCTTTATTGCAACAAATTCCACTACCTACTTCTGTAGAGATGGTGGAAGTGGTAGTAGCATGCTGGGCTCTATGGTTTGCTAAGGAGCTGGGTTTTAAGAGTTTGATAGTTGAAGGAGATTCGAAAATTATTATCAACTTGATCAAGGGCAATAATATGCTTCACTCTGAGTTTGGACATATTTTGCAAGACATTAATTTACTTAATTCTTCATTTAGTTTTGTTTCTTTTCACCATGTTAAAAGGCAAGGTAATTATATGGCTCATAGACTAGCTAGAAGAGTTATTTATAGTCCTTTAAATGTCTGGATGGAGTCTGTTCCTCCCAACACTCTTGATGTTTACAACTTTGTTCTTAGATTGAATGCTTTATAATATTCCCTGTTTTGAGGGGGGTTCTCAAAATATATATATATATATATATATATATTACATCACTGAGGTGCTCTACCTTGTGGGCTTAAGTGACACATTGACAATTTTTTAGTTGCCTCACACATATCATCACAT
>CM064909.1:69110795-69258295 GCA_032727855.1 Quercus ilex subsp. ballota | reverse complement strand
CCTTAACAATTCTTCATCATCATCCTCATTTTTCAGCTCAAAACTCTCCAAATTCGCTTGCTGAGACTGAGCAAACTCACTTGGAGGTGTCTTGGAACATAAATCTTCACCATCTTTATCCACTCTCATCTGATCTTTGTTTCCCATCTCCACCAGTTGCTCATACACCTCGTCCCTACATTTTCCACACCTCAAACTCTGTCCTTTCCACACAGAGGAATCATCACTTGGGACCATGAATTCATGTGAATTCACCAACTTTAGCTCTTGTAAATGAGACCCAGAATTTGTATTCACCAAATTGTTAGCTTCCATATCAATCCCAAACATAGAGGCCAGCTCAATTGCTGTGTGATAACCCGAGAACCCTTCGATTGGAACTCGGTTATGGAGGGATGAGACAGAGCAATTGTTGTGGGAGTCCAAGTCACAGTGTTGGCAGAGCATGAGGTTGTCCATGGAGCACCAAACTGAGACAGGTCTGATTCTGCAACTGTTGCAAATTGGAGAGCAAATGTGTTTGAGAGACAAAGCATTGGCAGAGTGGACTTGTTGGTCACAGAACAAGCAGAGTTTCGTCGAGTTAGCTCTGCAGTACAACACTGCCGCTTTTGAGTTGCAAAAATCACAAGGAAACATCATCTCTGTGATATCTGAATTGTAACTCTTGGCTCTCTTGCTCATCATCCACGTATAAAAACTGTAAAAAAACACGCACACACAAGAGAGTAAAGGGTGTGAAATTGGTGAAAAAAGTAGAGCCAAAGTACAGAGTTAAGTAGGTTTGTCTCCCTCTCTTTTTGTAAGGGACTGAGTTTGACTATGGGTTTGAACTGGATGATATGGCATTGAGCACATGATAAGCATGGGGTAACAGTGATACACGTAATGTGGACTGAGGAGGAGGCTATGACCAGTGGTGGTTCCAGGAATTTTGTTCAAGGTGTTTCTTAGAAAGCATAAATTACACAATCTTTTTTTTTTTTAGCCTTTAGGTAATTAGATTTGATTCAATGTTATTAATTTCATTCCGTTCCGGACGTAATGGCAGGAAAATACCATGCTGGTAAACAAACTTGAACAGTAACCCACCCTATTCCACTTCAGAAAAAATTGAGGATCATTCCGGTTTATTTTAGGTGTTTCGGGGTGTTTTGGTAAATATTGGCCAAAATTCAAGATTCGGCCGGCATGAAATTTGTGCTTTAAAAAAAAAATTTTGTTTCTAAAACCAAAACAAATTTGCATTCTGTAAACCAAAAAACCTCAAAAGGAAAAAAAATGAAAAGAAAAGAAATGAACAAAAGTACTTGTACAGCTAAAGAAAAATCGTATTGAGAAATTTGAGACTCAAAACTTGAGAAGAGGCATTGCTGCACTGGTACTGGTAGAAGACACAGAAGTTACAAACAAGGAGGACGGCAAAACGTAGATGTAAAAGTGTAGATGATGTGATAAAATTTAAAAGTATGAGGTATAAAAATCGAGGAGACAGAAGATGTGTGTGGTTAAAAATAAAAAAGAAAAAAATAATTAAAAATGAGAAGTAAGTAATATATGTCTGGTGAGAAAAAATAATACTGTAATAAAAATAATAAAATGTTGAAAATTGTGTTGTATTGGGTAGTGTGCTTAGTCGAAGGAATCAAACCACTATCTAGCTTATAGTAGTTTTATTATAAATTTTTTATTTTTTATTTAGATTTTAGTTCAAAATTTTTTTTTGAGTTTTTCCTTTTTACTTGAAAGACTCCAATATATTGTTAAATTGCTCAAATTATGGATCAAAATTTAATTTTGTTGAGACAAAAAAATTTAGGATGGTCCCAAAATTTTTTTTAAAGGTAAAATAGATATAAAATTTTAAATTATTATATAATTTTTTTTTTCAGGTAAGGTGGCGCTGCCACTGGCTATGACAATGACAAGTGAAGGTCCACTTGGGGAAAAATATCGTAACCTTTTTGCAGAGCATGTGCTGCCTTCTCTTGCAAAAAATCTTAGTACCACAAAAATAAAAACGAACAATTTTGGGTACAATTTTACGTGTGACTAATTGTGATTGGTAGGGACAATTTTTATAACAAAAGTGGACTACAGTGATAAAACGTTTCGTCACCAATACCATATGGTGACAAAACTGCGTTCGTCACCTAATTCCCATCACAGAATGTCTTGATGACAAAAAAATTTCGTCACCAATAAAATAATGATAGGTGACGAAATTTTTCGACACCAAATATTTTCATCACTAAACCTTATTTTGAGTGACGAAATAAATTCGTCACCAATAATTTTTTATTTGTAATTTTTTTTATTTGACCATATAAGGTGACGAAATATTTCGTCATGTATTTATTTATTTATTTATTTCAATTTCAATAGATTAGATGACGAATTATTTCATCACTAGTTTCTACTTATAGTCAGATGATGAAAATTTTCGTCACCAATATTTTTATTATTATTAATGATCTTTACATTTACTTGCTATTACATTAACCTGTTCATTTCCAACCACATTTATAAACAAATCATGCATTCATTTCCAACCACATAAATAAATAAAAATCATCCATACAATCTAAAAAGGAAATAAAGAACCATTATACTTTTAAAGTCATTGAACCAAGTTGTTCACAAAGTAATTATATATTTTATATATAAATGATGTCTTCCATACTTTACAAAAAATGATTTGAGACCAAGTAACACCACAAAAACTATCTTTTTGCCACCAATTTCATATCTACACAAGTATAACAAAAAATACATCAATAATATTATTATGAAGATGCATTATCAACAAAAAATGAAGAACCAGATTAGAAACTTAAAACTCTCAACAGCACAAAGGCAAATAGAGGAATTACCAACAACAACAAAAGATTTATAGTCTAGTCTATTTAGATTGCAAACCTATATCCCTGATAAGATGTAAACAACGGCAAAAGAGCTATAATTATTAGTAAGACAATTCCGAAAATGTCCACAAAAAACCCAATAACAAACAAGACAAAATAATCATAATATAACATCACATGAAGCCAAACAATCAAACAAAGAAATTGCTCATAAATTGGAAAAAGTCAAGCAAACCTATATCTCTAATTTTCTAAGTAATTGCTCATAAGCAAGTTGTGGTCTAGCTCCTATTAACATATGATTTTAACATCATATATGTAATAGTTTGCAGTTTGCACTTATTACTTTTCAAGCAAAGCAACACCTACACCAATCAGGTCATATTGACACAGTGAAAGACTGATCACATACCACTGCATAAAGAAATTAGAAGAAAACTAATCATTTAGCATTGTCAGAAATAAGCTATAATGTGTAAATTAATCATTTAACTATTGCATAAAAGGGCTGTGATAAAAGTGGTGAGTTTGTTCCGGTAGTTGTCAGAGAACTCCTTCTCTTGTGGTTGGATTGGACTAGTGTTGAAATTTCAAATGCGGTGAGTATGAGAGGTTATAGGACAATTTGGACAGGACTTGAGTTGGGTCTGCTAAGAAACAGTCTAGGCCAACTATTCGTACTGGACCCAAATCTATGTGCATGTGGGCTCAAGGCTTTTGAATATAAAGAAGTACGTGTGTCACATAAAAAAATCAGTTATAATTTTTTATTTGTGATTGAGTGAAATTTTAAATGAGGTGGTACAACGTAGCTTTTTAGATTCATGAAAAATTGATTTACTTTAACACAAATGGAGAGAACTTGATCTATATTTGCGTCTGGGACTAAATGCATAGGCAACAACAGTAAGCTTTCATTCTTATAATTCAAAATTTGTACTTATAAGAATGCATTTACACACGAGAAGATAAGGTGATAGGGAATCACTTGAGGGAAGAGGGGCTTTTGAAGGGCATCTATTGATTAAGACCCTATAAGAGATAGTATGGACACTCCATAATCCAACCCACCTGTATTATTGCTAAAACCCATCTTTAATCAAAGCAACCTTAAGGAAGTTTCAACTAACTCTATTGTAAGTCTTACTCATATTAAGTTTAAGTACCCAAAACTTTTTGTCTTTTTTCTCAACAAGTCAAAACTCTCATGAATTAGAATAATATTTTTTTTTTATTAGTCTACCTTTAAGAAAGGCATTTTGAAAGGAGGTAATCAGGCTATCCCTCTAGGGTTTAACCTATGAAGTCTTAAACCATTACTTTGGATTATCATTTTATAAGGAGCATTGCACAAGCTAATAGGTTTAAAATGATAAACTGATCCGTGCATGTGTACTTTAGGAAACAAAACAATAAAAGAACAGCTTAAATGAGTTTAAAATGAGCATTGCACAAGCTAATAGGTTTAAAATAAGCTAGTACTCCATTTGGTTCAAGAGCCTTTGTAGAACCCATTTGAAGAATAATGTTGTTTCAATTTCCTACATCAGAATTGGCCCATCATTGGGCGGCTCCACTTGGAGCACAGGGGGTGAACCCCCTGGCCCAAAAAAAAAAAAAACACTATATATAATATATAGTATATATATTTTTTGTTTTGACCCACCTAAAATAAATTTTTGAACACCTTAATCTTAGAATTTTTTAAGCCCAGCTAAAATAATTTTAAATATGACCCTCTTAACAAATATCTTGACATTTTTAAACACACAAAAAGCCCAATAAAAAAATAATTTAATCTAAAATCTGGAAAAAAAAATTAGTGAGTCCAACAACATAAGTAGAAATTTGTTACTCTTAAACCTTAGAAAAAGCTCATTTAGATCTTAACAAATTTGAAATAAATCAATCAAAAGGGAGATTAATGGATGAATGATTGCTTGACTGTATACATTAAAAGAGATGTAGCTCATAGAATTGATAATGAAAAAATCATGTAACTATTTCAAAATATGAAACATTATAGAAAGTAATTGTAAAAACTTAATATATTCCCCTTTTTTATTTATTTATTTATTTTTATAATGTTGATATATTCAAGTTTATTTTATTTTATTTTATTTTAATTTTGTATAATTTATGTTTCTTATTAACCCCGCTAAAAAATAATCATGTAGCCGCCATCAGCCATAAAAAATATTCGTGCTCCCCTGTGAGTCTTGGTAAAGGCATCTTGTTTAGTTGTTGAAGAATACTTTCCACTTTAAAGTAGTGCATATCTTTATAGAGAAAAATTGTAAAAAGCTCTTTTTAATTCCCTCCAAATCATCCATCTAGTACTATCCTCCGTTTTGAGTTGTATAATGCTAGTATGATCTTCTTTTTCTTCACCAGAGTTCGAAAATATCTCATATTCTTGTTTCCATAAATAATCCAATCTCTTCTAACGTTTTTGAGTTCACATGATCTCTTCGCCAATTCATCAAGCTATTCTTTCACTAACTGTTTTTTAGGGGAAAGTGGACTTTTGACTTTATTTTTTAAAATATCTAGCATAATATTCCTGTTTTGAAACTATTAAGTATTGTGTCCTTGTTTTGAAACATACTTTTAAATAAATCAAGTTACAGGTGGAACTCGACATTAGCAATGTTGAGTTCTATATATATTTTGCCACTTAATTTTTTTTTTAAATTTAAGTGAAACTTGACATTAAAAAATATACATATAACTCGATTTTGAGGATATCATGTTTTATACAGAACTCGATTTTGTTAAAATCGAGTTTCAAAAACAGGGGCATTCTGCTAAATAGTTTCAAAATATGGACATTGTGCTAAATATTTAAAAAAGTAAAGACAAAAGCCCATTTTCCCGTTGTTTTTTAAGGATATACATTCTGTTGAAACTATGAAATTTGGATGAAAAACTATTTCATTGAATCGATTCTGTAGCTGTACAAATGTATATATATACTAACTTAACAACACGTGTGAACACAATGAAACAAACATAACTAACTCTCTCACGTGTATGACTTAAAGCTAACAAACTAACTAATCAAGAATCAAGAAAAACTACATGCCGTTTATGCGTACTCATCAAGCAGACCAAGCAAACCACACTGTCGTTTAGAAGAATAATTGCAAGTCTTCACTTTCTTCAACTCTGAGAAGTAGTCTGGACTTCTACTTGAATTTCTTGTCTTAGTTGTTCCAGTGCTGCTGCATCGAGTACCAATCTGTGCTGCACTAATTGTGGCAGCTGGGTCTGCATCACCTGATGCATTGGCTGCTGCACTAAGTGGCATGCTATGCTGCACTGGTGTAGCAGCTGGTGATGCATCCTGCTGCACCAGCTCACCCTCTTGTTTTTCATACTCCCCCTCAAGATGGACTGAGGAAGAATAGAGGTTAAGCAATCCCATCTTGGACGTTAACACAGAGAATTGTTTATGGCCTAATGCTTTAGTCAATAAATCTGCCAATTGACAATGTGTTCTCACATGATTCAATTTAATCACTTTAGCCAACACCTTATCTCTTACAATGTGACAATCAATCTCTATATGCTTGGTCCTTTCATGAAAAACTGGATTGGAACCTATGTGCAAAGCTGATTGGCTGTCACAAAACAGCATTGCCTCCTTATCATGTCTAATCTGCAGATCCCTTAACAAATAAAGTATCCAAACAATTTCACAAGTTGCCACAGCCATGGCCCGGTATTCTGCCTCAGTTGAAGACCTTGACACAGTAGCTTGTTTCTTTGATTTCCAAGAAATCAATGAGTCTCCAAGGAAAATGCAGTAACCTGTAACAGATCTTCGTGTATCTGGACATGATGCCCAATCTGCATCACTGAAACCTTTGACATGGAGTTTTGATTATGCAGAAAAGAATACTCCTCTCCCTGGTTCATTCTTGAGGTAGTGAAGTACCTTAAGTGCAGCGGCATAATGAGGCTTTCTAGGTGTTGCCATGAACTGACTGAGCTTGTAAACAGCAAAAGTAATGTTAGGTCTAGTAATGGTTAAGTATAGCAGCCTCCCTATCAACCTCCTGTATTAACTAGGATCATGTAACACATCACCTTCATGTTTACTAAGTTTCAAAGTAGGATCCATAGGAACCTTGGCTGGTTTGCATCCTAACAGTCCAACATCTTCCAAAATCTCTAGAGCATATTTCCTTTGACATAAGGAAATGCCCTTGGCTGTCCTTGCTACTTCTAAACCAAGAAAATAATTCAAGTCCCCTAAATCCTTCAACTTAAACTTTTGGTCTAACAAAACTTTAAACTCCTCAACTCCCTTTTTATCATTACTTGCAATTAGAACATCGTTAACATAAACCAGCAATACAATAAATGAATCTCCTTGCTGCCTAGTGAACAATGAGTAATCAGCCTTGGATTGAACAAAACCAAGATCAATTAAGGCAGTTGAAAACTTAGAAAACCACATTCTAGAAGCTTGTTTGAGACCATATAGTGATTTATTTAGTTTACAAACCAACTGAGGCTGTTGCTCCCCCTTGCTGTGAGAATGCTTAGACTGCTGAAATAGAGGCTGCCCCTTGCTGTGAAAGCCTGGTGGAAGTGACATAAAAACTTCCTCATGCAAATCTTCATGGAGAAATGCATTGTTAACATCAAGTTGACTGAGAAACCATCCTTTCACAGCAGCCACAGCAAGCACAGCTTTGACAAACACCATTTTGGCAACTGGTGAGAAAGTGTCAATGTAATCCAACCCCTCCTTTTGGGTGAAACCTTTGGCAACCAATCTGGCCTTATACCTCTCAACTGAACCATCTGATTTGTACTTCACTCGATAGACCCATTTACAACCAATGGGTTTCTTACCAGGTGGCAAGGAAGTAATAGTCCATGTTTGATTAGCTTCTAAAGCTAAAATCTCAGCATCCATGGCTGCCTGCCACTTGGGGTTACCAATAGCTTGGTGGTAAAAATTAGGTTCAATGATGGAAGAAATGGCATAGCAAAAAGATTTATAAGGCTGGGACAGATTAGTGTAAGATAGATAGGAGTGAAGGGGATGAGAAGTACCTGAAACATGATTGGAGGAGCTTGGAATGGCTGCTGATTTGACTTGATTACAGTGATAAGCCTTAAGGTAAGAGGGTGGTTTAGAAAGTCTGGCAGACCTTCTAAGAACAGCAGGTAAAGCAGATGCATCAGGAACATCATTTGCTTCAAGAAACTCAGATGCAGCAGGGACATCAGATGCATCAGGAAACTCATGAACTTCTTCATCAAAATCTTGATGGATTTGGACAATAGTGTCATCAGAAATGGTAGAGGAAGAAGAAGGAATAGAGAGAGGAACAACAATAGATTCAGAGGAAGAAGGTGAATGGAAGATAGGTAGAGGAATAAGAGTGACAGATGGAGAAGAGGCATCTGAAGCAAAAGGAAAGCTGGACTCATGAAACACAACATCTCTAGATAGAAAAGTAGTGTGAGAATCAACATCAAACATTTTATAGCCTTTGACATTGAAAGGATATCCTAGAAAAACACACTTTCTAGCTCTAGGTGTGAATTTGTGTTTATGAGGAGTGAGATTGGCAGCATAACACAAGCAGCCAAAAACTCTAAGATGTGAGTAGGAAGGAGGTTTGTGAAACAAAAGTTCAAAAGGGGTTTTATGATTTAGGAAAGGGGATGGAAGCCTATTTATAAGGTAGACTGCAGTGAGGACACAGTCACCCCAAAAAGAGAGAGGAACATTGGATTGAAGTTGCAAAGCCCTGGCAGTGGCAAGGATGTGTTGATACTTTCTCTCCACAATCGAAATTTGTTGTGGAGTGTAAGCACAACTCAATTGATGAACAATCCCTTTGGAGTTGTAAAAATCACTAAAATTAAACTCTAAAGCATTATCAGATCTAATGGATTTAATCTTGGTTCCAAATTGAGTGAGAACCATGTTATAGAAAGAGACAATGAGAGGTCTAACTTCAGATGTTGCTTTGAGCAAGAAAACCCAAGTTGCTCTAGAAGCATCATCAACAATGGTTAGGAAATACTTATGACCATTAGAAGTTAAACAGAAAAGGGACCCCATACATCCATATGAACAAGATCAAAAGAGCAAGCACACTTATTATTATTGAAGGGAAAAGTAATTCTTTTCTGTTTTGCCAAAGGACAAACAGTACAAAGCTTATTACAACAATTCTTAAGGAAAGGTAAAGTGCTACTTAAAGAATGAACCTTGACATCAGAGGGGTGCCCAAGTCTGGAATGCCAAAGAGAAGACACATTTGTAGAGAGAGAAGAAGAGCAAATAGCAGAGAAGGACTTGAAATTCTGCTTGGAAAGGAAATTAGAAAGGGATGTGGTAGCTTGGGAGAGGCTTGAATCTTGCAACAAGTACAAGCCATCATGCATTTTACCCATTCCAATCGTGCTCCAACATGTAAGGTCCTGCAGAAAACAAAATTGAGACAAGAAAACCAAGCATATAGGTTGGGATTTTGTTAAGGCACTGACTGACAGAAGGTTAAAGGTAAATGATGGCACACAAAGAACATTACTAAGGGTTATACGGGAGGAAAGTTGAATGGTACCAATGTGTGTAACAAGAGTTGCTTCCCCATTAGGCAGTTCAACCATAGTATGTGAAATTTCAGTATAAGAAGTCATCAAATGAATGGAACATACTATGTGATCACTTGCACCAGTATCAATGACCCATGTATGAAGATTATAAGCTCTTCTATTAACAATTTTGGCAGAGAAAATAGAATGCTTGAAGTTGATAGAAGTACCTGCAACAACATTTGATGGAAAGGTCACAGAATTGGCAACATGAGGTTCTTGACCTTTAGGAAACTGTTGAGTAGAACAGGAACCAATTAAGGTCAGAAGTTGCTGGTATTGGTCACGAGTGAAGGCTGGAGCTTGAGATACTGACATGGATGGAACAAAATCAATGACTCCAATAGAGGTGTTGCCTTGAAGTAGTTCAAGATTCGTTGAAACTTGATGTGCAATGGCATTTTTATTGTTCTTGAACTTGAATCTTGGTGGGAAGCCATGCAACTTATAGCATTTGTCCACAGTGTGGTCTAGCTTTCCACAGTGAGTG
The DNA here is from genome assembly GCA_032727855.1 of Quercus ilex subsp. ballota. Taxonomy (NCBI): domain Eukaryota; kingdom Viridiplantae; phylum Streptophyta; class Magnoliopsida; order Fagales; family Fagaceae; genus Quercus; species Quercus ilex. Next base: position 69,248,314 of record CM064909.1, on the reverse strand, counting down.
CATAAGGGCTTGTCTTTGCCTTTGAAGTTAGTTCCTGAGTTCTTGGTTGCTAAGGCAGTGGATTCAACTCTAACAACATTATGCACAGACCTTTGCATTTCTTCTTGAATGAACAAAGAATGAGCCTTATTGACAGAAGGCAATGGATCCATTAATAAGATCTAAGTTCTTACTTGAGAGAAAGCATCATTCACTCCCATAAGAAATTTCATGGTGGATTCCTTGGTTTGAAGATTCTTCAACTGTTGATTAATTCCACACATGCACTGACCACAAGTACACTGGGGAAATGGACTCAAATTCTGCAATTGATCCCACAAAATTTTGAGCTGAGTAAAGTAATCAGTGAGTGATTGCTCTCCCTGATGAATCTCAGCAATTTGTTTATGGATATTGAAGATCTTTGTTCCATTTCCTTGACTGAAAGTGTCTCGAAGGTCAGTCCAAATCTCCAAAGCAGTGTCTTTGTAGATAATGCTTCCTTGGAGCTTTGGTGATACAGAGTTGATAAGCCAGGTGCCAATGACATTATCAGCACGAATCCATGCTTGAGCAGCCTCTGGAGAATTCACCAATGGTGAAGAGATGGTTAAAGATCCATCAATAAATCCTAGCTTGTTCTTGCCAATCAGAGATTTTCTCACTGATCTCGCCCAAGCAGGATAATTTTCACCTCCAATCAATGGTTGAGAAGTGAGAAGTGCTCCTGGATTTTCCCCAGGATGCAAGAACAGAGGATTGCTAAGATTATACAAATCTTGTGAAGAAGACAAAGCTTCTGTAGTATTGACTGTTGCTGTTTCTGCCATTAAAGAAAAGCTTGAAAAGCTTGTAGAACACAATAATGGTGGAGAAAAAAAAATTGAAGAGGATAACAATGCTTTCTGATATGAAAACAAGAACAGAGAGCAAAAGAAAATCTCTCTGATATGAAAAACAAGAACAGAGAGCAAAAGAAAATCTCAAAGGAAACAGAGAGAAACAGAGAGAGTTCCCAAAATTGATCTGAGAAACCCTTAAGAAAATTAGAAGTGCTTAAGAAATCGCTCTAATACCATATGAAATTTGGATGAAAAACTATTTCATTGAATCGATTCTGTAGCTGTACAAATGTATATATATACTAACTTAACAACACGTGTGAACACAATGAAACAAACATAACTAACTCTCTCACGTGTATGACTTAAAGCTAACAAACTAACTAATCAAGAATCAAGAAAAACTACATGCCGTTTATGTGTACTCATCAAGCAGACCAAGCAAACCACACTGTCGTTTAGAGGAATAATTGCAAGTCTTCACTTTCTTCAACTCTGAGAAGTAGTCTAGACTTCTACTTGAATTTCTTGTCTTAGTTGTTCCAGTGCTGCTGCATCGAGTACCAATCTGTGCTGCACTAATTGTGGCAGCTGGGTCTGCATCACCTGATGCATTGGCTGCTGCACTGAGTGGCATGCTATGCTGCACTGGTGTGGCAGCTGGTGATACATCCTGCTGCACCAGCTCATCCTCTTGTTTTTCATAGAAACCTTAGATTCTACTCTTGAATAAATTTTAGTTCTACTTTCTTTTTAAATATATATCTTTTAATTCTACCAACCTAAACACTTCTTTATTTTAAACTCCAGATTTAGCTCTAACTTCTTGCAGTTTGTACATCAATCAAAATACATTGGAGCCTGTCACCTCCACTATCCAAGCTTGCTACATCACCTCCGGAGAAATTAAGATGAGTGAACCACATTGCTTCAAATTAAAATGGTCTTAGTTTGAATTGAATGGTATGTCCGTCTTTCTCCAGGTAGTGTGCGGGTTCAAACCTTCAAAAACGTAGTCCCCATAACTTTTATGAGAGAGAGAGAGAGAGAGTATGTTAGGGCAGAACTAATCGAAATTATAATTTTTAATTAATTTTAGTAATACATAATATATAATCAAAATTAATTTTCTAAATATAATTAATGACATGTAATATAATTGAAATAAATTTATTAAATATTATAACACATAATGAATATTATATATGAATCATGAAAATAAATTTTATTAAAAATTTCAAATTAACTAATAGCGTATATGCGCATTGCATGGGACATCGAGTAGCCAACTTACTTAATAGAGTTTCTTAGGAGAAAAAAAAAAATACTAAATAGATCCTAGCCTTTACAATGACCTTATGAAAATTTTAAAATATTTTAACCTTTGTTCCAACTATACTATGTGCATTACAGTTACAAAGAATTTGCATGAAGGAAAAATTTTTAAGTATAGTTCATATGACTACATAATAACATAAATCAACGTGTCACATAATTGAATTCAATTATCATTTTTTTTTTAAATAACACATTTTGTGTTACATTTTGGTCAGTGCTATTATATAGTTAAATGAAAAGTACTTTCAAAAGTAATAGGGAAAATACCAGCACAAGAATTTACTTATGGTGAAAAGAAAAACATCCTTGAATGCATGATGTGAGAGCCTAAAAGTAAAAAGACAAAGTCAATCAGAACAAAAACCTAAAGTTTAGTGGCCAACGCATTGACATTCATCTTTCAGGTGGAAGCATCCAATTAGATAGATGTGTTGCCATTAGAATCATGTTCCCAAAAGATTATAAAGGCGTAGTACTTTTGATCTTGTAAGTTGCAAGCTTTCTATCAGCAAATCCTTATCTCCAAATTTAGTCAACCTTTAAAATTGTTCTTTCTTTCTTGAGATTTTATGCCGTTTTTGTGAGGTCAAAAGCATTTGAATTTATGGTATCTAGAAGGCCAGTCAAGTAATTTACTTATCTATTTCTTTTGGGTCATCAAGTTACTAGCTAGAAAATACAATAAAAATAGCTTATTAGGTTAAAAAAAAGAAAAAAAGAAGAAGAGAGAGAGGTAGGTCAGAGAGGCCCATACACAATACATGAGCAAAAGAGATGAGACATACATCTTGAAAAATGCTCGAAGCCGGGCTAGCTCGAATTTTTTGCATGCTTGGTTAGTGGCTATACATGAATGGTACAAGTTAAAGTGTTAAAAATTAATCTTTTCTACACTTATTTCATCTTTATTAACACAGTTTTCTTTTTGTTTTTGTTTTTCTTTGTAAATTTTTAATTTCAATAGCCAATCATATGGTTTAAGATGTGGATTGTGATCCCGAATTACATTGATACATGTTATATTTGTACAATCAAGTCGGTAATACAAATAACTGGTCATTAGAAATTACATATTTTAGAGAAAAGGATGCTGAGATTTAAACATTGCTGGAGGAATTTTGCGAAGTATATATTCCGAAAATTGGAAATAGATTAACAAGATTTAACCCATTAAAACCTTCACTTTTTTGTGAATTAATATGCTTTTCTTTTCTTACTTATAAAAAAATAATTAAGATTCTTTAGAGTTCTTAGGGTACTTTGTACTCTACCCCATAGAGTTTCTTTAATCTAGATTTTTCTTTTTAAATAAACCATTCAAGTTATGCCATGTTATCATTCCACTAACAAAATCTCTAAAAATAATAATGCAAACAAAACGAAAAATTTTGGACCACCTTAGCCTGATGCTAACGTTTCCAAAGAGGCAAAAACCTCAAAATCTCTACTGCCAAATTCCATCTCTCTAGAATCATCCAGAAAAATTTTCCCAACTTTTACAGTTTCTTCATCATCTTCTACAAGTCAATCTCTTCAAATTGTCCATAAAATTTTTTAGAGGATTTTGATCTAAACATGTTCTTTGATCAACCACATGAAAATTAAGCTATGGTGTTTTAGGGAAAGAATTTTAAATAAAAGCTTTAATTAAATGTGATTTGGTTAATGTGTTTTCATGCCCCTCTTACCCATTTCTATCTCGATCTCTTCTTTATGTATTATCTTTTCCTAACTCTAGAAACGCCGTCTACTTCATGTTAACATTACATATTTGGAGTAGTTTTAAAAAACTATTATTTTATGAGATTATGTTAATAGAATATTTATTTTAAAAGAAGAAATAGGATTAAAAGAACTCGGTAGAGTTTTCTAAGATTTTTTGAGGATCTTGATTCTTTCCGCGTTGTACATCCTTTTAAGGAATTTAAGGTCAGCGTAATTAGGTACATATTCACAACAAGTGGCATGATCAAGAAGCCATGTGACTAAATACCATATCAATATGCATGAGTTTTCTTCCAGTGAAAATTCTTTCCGCATGGATGAGCTACATGAAAATAATACATTAATTTGGGTCCCCTCAACTAAAGGGAATATATTCCGTTAGGGCTGCCAAATAAAGCACTTGACGAGAAGAAGATATGCAAAGATAATGCATTTGGTGAGGTACTAGCTAATTTTTAATATTGATCCGAATCTAATCTTCTCTTCTTTCATTGCCTATAAATTGAAACTCCAGAACTTCAAATTAGAGCAAGAACATTTGAGAGGAAGTGAGGTCTAACATGAAGATAAGAGTCTTGTTTGATAGCCAAGGATGACTTGCCTGCTACTTTGAAGAGGTTCAACTGTTTGACATTGTCTACAAACCTTGTTTTGTTCTCACGCAGGTCACTCCTTGGTTAACTGACAAGCTCATCTCTTTCATGTTAGACTTTCTCTTTCTTCCCCCAGTTTAGCTTTCTACCCTTTTTTTTTTTTTAATGAGAGAGAAAGGTAGAAAAGCTTTCTACACTATTATTTGCCCTGTAAAATGGAGATTGTTAAGAAGAAGGGAGGTCTTACATGAAAATAAGAGTCTTGTTTGGTAGCCAAGGATGACTTGCCTAATTCCTTTGAGAGATTTCAAGTGTTTGACATAGACTAGAATCCTTCTTTAGTTTCTAGGCAGGTCTCCTTGGCTTAGCTGACAGGCTCTTTTTTGTCATGTTAGACTTCCTCTTCTTCCCTACTTACAAGCTTTTGATATTTGAGATAAACATTGTTCTGCGCATGTATGCAAGGTTTGTATTAGACGAAGTATGAAGGGGGCTAGGCTATGCAGTTAAGCCTAGGTATACATACATACATAAATACATATATATATATATATATATATATGAGAAACTCAAATCACTAGAAACTTATATGTTATTTACTAGGTTATAATTAACTAGTATGGTTGACTATTTTGTGATTTTTTGGTACAGAAGAGAGAAACCCAAGCAAGACATGAAGGAACATTCATATGGGACTTGGAGGCCATTGTTGCCAAACTCACACTTCTTGCAGAATTGTCTTTGCACTTGACAGAAGAACAACCTTAGCCTCGATCCATGGATGTATGAATGTCCTAGAAAAATGATAACCCGGGCCTTGGAATTTTATTCTTTCTTTTGCAGACTTGTTGCATTCCTTCGTGCTAAACAGAAAAATTATTTTGCAGTAACCATGTACAATAGCCTTCAGAACAGCCTCTTTGCGAGTCTGTCCTGTACTCCTGTGCTGCTGAGCTTATACAGCCATCAAACAGTCCGCTTCCATTTCTTTTCTTTGCCATCAAAGCAAAGCATCCCAGTGTAGTTATCACAATTTGGTCCTAACATGTGATTATAATTGAATTTTTATACTTATAAATAGATAATTCAATTTTAATAAGATTTCAAGTAGCACTCTTTTTGTTTTGAAAAAAGAAAAAGAAGAAAGGTTTGCCTTTTATTTTGTACTAGACGGCTAGGCGGGTTGAGAATGGCTTGATTTGGATGGGCCTGAATTAAGAGGACTTTGATAATAAAAATCAATCTATCTATAACTTGTATCTATACATTATTTAATCTATATAGGCGTAACGCTAGGCACTTTGGTCGCCCAGTTCATCCACTCTCCAAGATTTCTAGTATGGCTGGTACCCTCCTCCAAGAATTCCTTGCAGTTCAGTCTGAGCCCCCAGCACCCCCTGATCCAATCATTATGCAGCAATGGAGACCCCCTGAACATAATTTCTATAAGGTGAATTTTGATGCAGCCACATTCAGTTCCACCAATTCAGCAGGCATTGGAGTAATTGTACGTGATTGTGCTGGGGAGGTTATTGGTGCTCTTTCAATGCCTTTTCCAATGCCTCAATCTGTAGCAGCTGTGGAAGCTCTAGCATGTCGCTGTGCGGTGAAGTTTGCTGCAGAAATTGGCTTGCCTCGGGTGGTGATTGAAGGAGACTCAGCTGTGATAATAAATGCACTTACCACGGACAATGGCGAGCAGACCAGCTATAGTAATATTATAGAGGACATACGTGCACTAGTTTCGGGTTTTCAACTGGTAGAATTTAATCATGTACCCCGAGCTTGTAATTCAGTTGTTGATGCTCTAGCAAAAAAAGCGAGCACAGTGACAGGTCTTCAGGTCTGGTTGGAGGATACTCCATTCGATATTACCCCGCTTGTTTTAAGGGATGCTTTTGTAGTATGGGATGTTCACTAAGTTTTCAAGTTTTTGAATAAAATCCCAGACTTATTGGTCTGGCTTCTTAAAAAAAAAGTAATGTTACAATCGTAAATTATTTTACAATATTTTTATAAAATATTGATGTAATTAATTTTTTATTGATTTTCATATAGGCCTATCATTAATATCACTTTTTCATTTTTTAATAATCACTCACCACATCAATAATTTGTATAATAATTTGTATTTCTAGTATTATTCTATTTAATATATAAAAAAGGAGGCATAGCAATAAATTTTGCTACTCTATCATTGTGGAATGTTATCCACTTATTTTCAACATTTTCTTTCTCTTTTTAAACTTTTCTTCTCCTTATTCCTAAAAAAAAAATTAATAATAAATAAATAAAAATCTTATTTTCCTTATTAATCTGCACAGGTACCTATTGTTACATCTTCTTCAACTTTTTCATTTTCTCTTTGTTTTTTTATCTCTCTACTATTACACTTCCTTCATGTTTTCCTCATTCTTAAATTTTAACTTTTCTTCTTCCCATATTAATTTGTATAAATTTGGTATAATATCTCTCATTCAATCCATATTTTTTCACCTAAAAAATGTTAGCACACTTTCTCTCTATTTTTTTACTTTATTTTGGTGGATTTTTGTTCATTCTTCTAACTCTAATTTAGGTTGATTAATTTATTTAATATGTCTTTTAGTGTTGTGTTTTCTAATTCACTATCACAAAGTCTTATCTCTCCCTCTTAATACTCTTGTAGCTTTGGTTGGAGTTAATAATTAATACTTAGTTTTTTTTAGAAATAGGAATTTGAGTTTATATTAAAGCGCAATCTACATGGTTATAAATTTGAATGTGCCTACCAATTTTTTTAGTAATAAATTATTATAAAATCTATATTTTATTTCTTTGGTTTCTATTATAATTTTGGTTAAGATGACATTATAATTTTGTGATGAGTTTTGATTATCATGATAATCTTTTTTTTTTTTATAGGCGTGACAATCTCCTTAGTCCTTAAGAGGTGAGAAATTTGAATAATAAATTTGAAACTTATAAAATTTAGTTGTATATTAGACAAATATAACAGACTATTAATCGAAGTTAGAAGAATATAGATCATCTCGTGAAAAAAATATTGATCAAACATACAAAAAATTATAGAATGATATATTTGTATAAATAAAAATATAGTAAAAAAATACTTGTAGAAATCTTATAAAAAATACAATACTTAAAGCAATTGTTGCTTTTTTTATATTACACCTTATTACAAAATATTTATATATTATCACTCATTGTGTGAAGTTGTGACTAGTATATATAAAATTGAAGACATTTGACTTTTGGTTGGTTTCATAATATTTTTCTATGTATTCTTTTTGAAAAGATACACATCAATATTATAATATATTTTTTAAAAATTTATTGTAATTTTTATTCTATATTAAAACACACAATTAGAATCTTGCCAAATTTTGCGTTATTTAAGAGAAATTCTTTCTTTAAATGATAAAATAAATAGTTTCATATACAAACACAATCATAAAAAAATATCTATTAATAATTATCACAATTATTTATTTAATATTTTCATTTAAAAAATAATCATAATAAACACTCATTAATAAATACCATAATTATTAATAATATTTCATAGACAAACACAATCAAAATAAATGTGTATTAATAACTATTATAATTTTCAAATTTCATATTTATCCACAATATAAAAGAGAAAACCTAATTTTTTTAGATAAAAATATCAAATAATATTTTATTAAACTTTCCTATGGCATTGTAGGGTGTGTTGGGGAGATAAACACATTGGGAAGCTACCTTGAATAATTAATATAACATATACAAACACACTTTTACCCAAAAGGCCTAAACCCAATAGGTATGTGCTCAATTATGTTATATTAACTACTCATTCTTCAAATCTTTATTCAATATGAGACTTTACTAACACGTGTACGTCTAACAATCTCCCCCTCAAGTGTAAGTCTCTTCCTCTCTGTGGGTTTCGAGACCTCTTTGTGGGCCATGAATAAGTCCTACTTGCTCCACCTTGCCTAATGAGTTTTTTCTTTCATTAGTGCATCATCCATGGGCCTTCATGTGTTAACCTTGCACATCTTTTATCCTCCATGGAAACCTTGCACCTCAACGTTGTCTAGCACAATTGGCAATAATACTCCTTTGTTGGGTCTTTTCCAAGATCGTTTGTGTGGGCTTTGTGGGCTTACTTGGTGTAATATACCGTCCCCGCTCTAACTGCGAAAGGGACCCACCTTACTCTATTTGAGAAATGGCTTCAAGTACACATACCTCGTTCACGCTCCAACTACGAAAGGAATCTCGATAACCTTGCCATCTTTGCCCCACACCACCATGAGTTCTGATACCACTTGTTGGGGGGATAAATACTTTGGGGAGCTTCCTTGAGTAATTAATATAACATATAGAGACACATTTTAACCCAAAAGGCCTAAGCTCAATGGGTATGTGCTTAATTATGTTATATTAGCTACTCATTCTTCTAATCTTTATTTAATGTGATACTTTACTCACATGTGTACGCCTAACAAGTTGCTGACTAGTTTATATAATCTATATAAAATAGAAAATGTTTTACCTTTAGTTGACTTCATAATAGGTTATCACCTAAACTTTTGAGACCTCACAATTAAACATGTCATTATTAAATATATAATTTTTAATTAAATTTAGATTCTATACTATATTTAAGCCACCAATTAGAATATTGCAACATCATATGTTCTTTATATGGTAGAATGGACAGTTCCATATAAATACAATCATAATAATTCTTTATATGGTAGAATGGACAGTTCCATATAAATACAATCATAATAAATGCATATTAATAACTAATTATCAATTATATTTAAGGCAAAAAGACTAAAAGAATAAGAAAAAAAAAATTATATTTGTTAAACTTTGTTGTGTATTGTGCGGGTTACCGACTAATAGAATAATAAAAATAAGAGATTAAATTTTATAAGGATGTGGTGTAAAACCCAAGTTTTACCCCTCCAATCTAAACATGCCACATCATCATATTACATATTATAGAATAGGCACAACCACACTCAATCAACTTTAATATTCATTTGAAAATCCAACTTAATTGTGAGTTTATTAAGATATTATTATGTGTGGTATGATGTATTAAGTTTTAAGTAAAAAATTGATGTGACAATCATGTGTTTTACACCCTATCCTTACCAAATTCATAAAAATAAACTCAAATCTCAAAAAAAAAAAAGAAAAAAAAAGAAGAAGGAGAAATTCACTTGTATTTAACTGATTTGATCTAATGAGTTTTAATTAGCTCAACTAGTAAAATCTATTTTCATCGAATGTGAGATTTTGGATTCAAATCCCATTTACACCAAAATGAATTAGTTTCTTAGCCTTATGGTAAAAAGCAATTATTTTGAAGCAAATACTATAGATTGAAAATATATCGTTTGTAATGTGTGTGTGTGTGTATATATATATATATATATATTCGATCAATTGAATTTTACCTAAAAAGACAAAAATTGATTTGATCAAAATAATTAGAATCTTTGAGAATCCTAGCCACTAAGATTATACCCATTTGATAAGAAGAAAGATGCAAGTTTCTGATGTTTCTTGTCGATTCCAAGAGTACGTGTTCATTCTATCTATAATGGATTGGTAGATATCTAGTTTAAAGTTTTGCCATACGAGTAACCTAGTTGTTCATACCATTTGCTAGGCTCTGACACTTGGTCGAAGACTGGCTGAGGAACTATTTTTATTTGGAAACTTTTAGAGATCCCTTTTTACTTTGGAAAATGTTTTTCCAAGTCAATCCAGGATTTTTTTTTTTCTTTTTTTTTTATGGCTTTTACAACTATGGGCTTGTGATCGTTATCTTTTATTAGACTCAGATAACCAGATTCATAGAAATAATTGGAATCTTTATCTTCTTTATGGCTAATACTTTATGGAAGGCACATATCCCTCCTCCTCCCCCGTTGCTAGTCGATTTTTGGAATAACAAATAAATTGGGCCAATAAACCTAGGTTTAATATGGAAGGGAGTCAAGCCCACAAATTCACAGTAGCATCAAATACAGGTTAAATTGGTTAATGGTGTAAATAGTAAAGAATTAGAAAGGGTCCAAAAGCAGTGACTCTCAAAAGGGAAAGTAGACCAAAGAAACACTTTGAATGTTTATTAGTCATAATTCATAAATATAGGTAAGAGAGAGAGACAGAGAGTACACATGACACCCTTAAAGAGCTGCTGCTTCTGATGGTTTAGAAATTAGAAGTGATGAAGCTTGAATTCGTCAGTCGGTGTGTGCAGACAAGAGTGGTCTCCAGCCTACAAGAATGTATTCTCGAGAGTGGTTACCGGTGTGGTGCCTGCCACAATGCCTTTGATGCCAAAGTCAGTATCAGAAGTTTTTTAAGAATGAGCAATATAATATATTGGAATCAAAGAAATCTCTTGATATCTATCTCAGTGTGTATGTACCTTGTTCTTGACAATGTGGGGGTTTTATATATGTTGCTGCAGCCTCTAGCCGTTGAGGTAGTTATGGTGGCTTTAATGCCCTTCTGGGTAACATTTTTTGGCCTCATAATATTGCTTTAATTTGCTTACAACGGTCTGTACAATTAGCTTTGTAACTGTCCAGGGTGTTTATTGGCGGCATTGAATGAGATGTTTACCATCGTCAGTGAGGTGGATACTCGTCCTTGCAGACCCGTCTCGTCTGTCTAATCGATCTCGTCTATACTTGATTTCGTCAGTCCCATCAGCTGCCTCCGGATTCCGTGGTCGTCATGACATGTCATGTTGACCAGGGAAGGTGAACGGTTTTTGGATTGTAAGCGGTTAGGTTTCCATGCCGTATTAAATGCGTTGCGGCGGCGCCTTTTGGGTTGTGGCCTACGTGGCACATTTTGACTGGGGGAGTTAATGCTCCATACGATAGGACTATTGGTTTTCCCGCTGGATCTTTAGTTTCGCAATTCTTGGTTTTAAACTTCCCCTCTTTTCACTTTTTCCTTCTCACTTTTTTCAAAAATCCTTCAATCATTGCTCTGACCATCTTCTCCGACGACCTCATTCTGCTATTTTCCTCCGACTTAGTGCACGGCGCCGTGGTGCTTTCTCTGTTCATTGCTTTCTAAAGGTACGCCCACTCTCTTGTTCCTTTCTATCTTTTTCCTTTCTTTGCTATTACAACCCCGTTTCTGATTACTTTTCTCTCCTCTTTTCCTTCTTTTTCTTTGTTTTGCTCTTGCTTTCTTGGGGGTTTAACTTATACTGTGTCTTCTTTTCGGTTTTCATGGTTCGTAGCTCTGAGGTTAGGACAGTCTGCCCATCAATTTCTTTCCTATTTGCTCGTTTAGGGGGGTCCTTAGGTGTTTTTTCTCATATTGAGAATTTTGTTTTTGAGGGCAATTGTTTAATCGTAGCATTGGCTGATTTGTTGCCCTTGCTTTGTCAGTCACTAGATTGGTTTGCCAACGAGGTGGGAGAGAGAAGGAATATGTTTGAGGTTAGGTCGAGCGAGCTCGAGACTGGGTTGTCGTCTAGCGGCGGCCCAGCGGAGGGGGATATTGCCATCTCTGCCCCTCTTGAGGTTAGGGCTTTCCATGCTCTAGAAGAGAGGTGTGGGCTGGACGCTGACACACTTAGGAGATTTAAGGATAGATTTCAATTCCCAGATCGGGTTAGGGTTCATCTGCCCAATGAGGAGGAACGGGCTTGCCACATCTTCCCAGGCGAGGTGTGCTTTTACGAGTCTGCCTTCGTCTGTGGGCTGAGGTTTCCCTAGGCGAGGTGTGCTTTTACGAGTCTGCCTTCGTCTGTGGGCTGAGGTTTCCCGTCCATCCTTCTTGATGGAGTTGTTAGACCATTTTGGTATTGCTCTTGGGCAACTTATGCCTAATTCGTGGAGAATATTGGTCAGTTGTATGGGGATATGGTTGGCCGCCACGGACAGAGATATGCTTAGGGTCGACGAGCTCATCTATTTGTATCGCTTGAAAGAGTCAAAGGAGCATAGGTACTATGAACTGGTGCCTTAGGAGAGGAAGACTAGGATCGTCAAAAAGTTACCCTCATCCTTCAGATACTGGAAGTCCAGGTTTTTCTTTGTGTCTAAAGACGATTTTGAAACTCCCTCGGGCGAGGTTTGGGGTGATCTCCCGAGGTTGCATCGTCGGTGGGGAACCCCGACCTTAGGTGCGTCAATATTCCCTTTCATACATTAATTTCCGGTGTGCTTGCCTTTATCATTATTGATTCTCTTACTTCTTCTTCTGTGCAGTTAAGAGACGGCCCAAATTGAAGAGCAGGAATAAGGAACGGGTTCAGAAGGCAATTGAATACGTGCAGAAGATCGAAAGTTGGGACGACCTCGTAGATCCCAGGACACTTGCCTTCTACTGTCTTGGCCCAGATCCGTCCAATTACGTCCTGCGAAATCTTGATATTGAGAGAAAAAAGAGTAAGTATTGAGTTCATCAGTATTCAACTTATACCCATCTCTTCACTTTTTTTTTTTTTTTTTTAACAAGTGTTTCCTTCTTGTAAAGATGACGACAAAATTCAACAAAGACATGTATGCCAAGATGAGGGCCAAGAAGGACAAGCCTCTGTCGAACTTGGGAAAAAAATCTGTGCGCGTCACTGGGAAGAGTGGCTCTATCCCTCCCATTTCTTCCGTTAGCCCAATTGTGTTAGGGGTTGCGACGACGAGGACCACTTCTCCCACGACTTCGGTGGAGGAGATCGGGGGTACTCCCATTTCCAAAAGGCCGAGGTTGTCCGAGAAGGAGAAGGAGAAGGAGAAAAGCGTTCCTCGTCCATCCACGCTCTAGACTAATGAGACGTTGGCCGTGGACAGGGCTCACGAGGTGGTGACTGCTGCGGATCTAAAGGTCTTATCCGGTGTTCCGTTCAATGACGTGGCTACTCGCCACGTCCACAAGCTTGTACAGGTTAGTTCGTTTGCGCCACCCTTCTTCTTCTTCTTCATCTTCTTTTTATTTCTTTCACTGACGACTCTGAATTTCTTTTCTAGGTACTAGGGGAGAGCATCCATATCACTTCTGAATATCTTACCCAGGAGACGAGGGTGGCATCTCTTATGTCCAGGATGGAAACTCTGGAGGCGAAGAACTCCACGTTGAGAAAGAATCTTATTGATTTTATGGGCGAGGCTGCTTCCTTGAAGGAGAAAGTGAAGACACTGGATGACGAACGTAGAGTTGAGCGCCAGTTGACGCTGGAGAAGGATGAGCAGCTCTTAGGTGCTAAGGAGAAGCTGAAGACAATAGCTGTGAGGTCGGTGGAAGCATTCCAGACTACCGACGAATATAGCACCGTTTTGTTCGGCTGGTATTTCAAAGGATTTGAGCTCCTGAGGATATACCTTCTGAAGCATCCTTCTGGGGTGGACATGGAGAAGTTGGACCTGGAGGAGGTAGACCAGGAAATAGCTGCTGACGAGGCCACCCAATCTTCTGCCATTGAGCCTGACGCTCATGAGGATGTCCCTGCTAATGACGCTCCAGTTGGTGAAGACAATGCTGCCAACGCCTGACTTTGATACTTGTGAAAATTTCTTTTTCTTTTGGTGGATGCCCGTTATGTTTTTGGGCCAATTTTTTTTTTTTTTTTTTTGGACCTAATTTCTGAACAATTGCTGTTTCTTTTATTTTGATAACAATATTGGTAACCCAGTGTTTATGGGTTTTATGTAAAAACAATGGTAATTGCCCTTGGTTTTGGGACTTTAATTAGATTTTTTGCATACTTACTTGCACTTCGTGATTGCCCACGTGTTTGTTGAGTTTTGCCTGACTCCATATGTTGTGCTTAGTGGAAGTTCCTTACTGTGACTTTCTTCTCTTTCGTCAGTAGTTTTAGCTGTTTTCTTGCAACTAGAACTCCTTTGGTTCAGGCAAATGAGTTAGGCGCCCGGGTTCAGCTCTTAGTTTAATTCGTTGTGATACCATCGTCGGTAACTTACATCCGTTAAGGCGGAATCTTGTCACTTAGCTGTTTTATCACTTCAACCCACTTTTAGGGATTTTGTCGTCTATACTTGTATTCGTCAGTAACTTACATCCGTGAAAACGGAATCTTGTTATTTAGCCACCTTTTTGACTTACACCTTTTTAAGGGATTTTGTCATCTTTAATTGGCTTCGTCCGTAACTTACATTCGTCAAGGCGGAATCTTGTTACTTAGCCATTTTTGACTTACACCCACTAAAGGGATTTTGTCATCTTTAATTGGCTTCGCCCGTAACTTACATCCGTCAAGGCGAAATTTTGTTACTTAGCCATTTTTAGCTCGTGTGGCTTTGTATAGTTGGCCAGACCCGTTTGCACGGAGACATTAGCTGAATAATTCATTTATTGACTTTAAGAACGAATACATTTATATGCTACATCTATTGATGGTATTTCTTCAAATGCTCGATGTTCCATGGCCTTGGTAATCTTTGTCCGTCGAGGGTCTCCAGATGATAACTGCCTTGTCTGGAGTAGTGAACGACTCGGTAAGGTCCTTCCCATGTGGGATTGAGTTTTCCTTGGGCGGAGTCTTTAGTGGCCATTGTGACCTTGCGCAGGACGAGGTCGCCTATGCTAAGTCGTCTCAGCTTTACCCTCTTGTTGTAATAGTCAGTCATTTTCTGCAGCTAACCCGTCATTCTCTTGCAAGCTTTGTCTCTTACTTCGTTTAAACAGTCCAGGTTAACTCTTAAAAGATCGTCATTGTCTTCTTCATTGAATGCTTCTCGTCTAGTGCTGGTTACTCCAACTTCGACCGGGATTACTGCTTCAGTACCATAGGTAAGCCTGAAGGGAGTTTCTCCCGTTGGGGTTCTCGATGTAGTTCTGTAGGCCCACAAGACATTGGGCAACTCTTCTGGCCAGGTCCTTTTTGCATCGTTCAGCTTTGTTTTGATGATCTTGAGCAATGTCCCATTTGTCACCTCTGTCTGCCCATTCGCATGTGGATGTCCTGGGGACGAGAATTGATTTTTGATGCCTAGCCCTGAGCAGAAGTCCCTGAAACCTTGGCTATCGAACTGTCGTCCATTGTCTGATATGATCGTCCGTGGTATCCCGAACCTGCAAATTATATTCTTCCACACGAAGCTCTGGATTCTTGCTTCGGTGATGGTCACTAGTGCCTCTGCTTCAACCCATTTCGTAAAGTAATCAATAGCAACTAGTAAGAATTTTACCTGACCTTTGCCTTGTGGTAGCGGGCCGACAATATCGATTCCCCATTGTGCAAAAGGCCACGGGGATGCAATCGTCGTCAGCTTCTCTGCTGGAAGCCGCTGAACATTCCCAAACCGTTGACACTTGTCACATTTCTTGATGAACTCTACCGCGTCCATCTGCATAGTTGGCCAGAAATAGCCTGTTCGTATGATCTTGCTCACCAAGGACCTAGGACCAGCATGATCCCCACAAATTCCTTCATGGATCTCCTCTAGGATGTACTTTGCTTCTTCTTCGTCGACACACTTCAAGTAAGGCATGGAGAAGCCTCTCTTGTATAGGGTGTCATTGAGGACTGTAAATCTGGCTGCCCTCTTTTTGATCTTCCCGGCCTCGTCCGCGTCCTGAGGGAGCCGTCCGTCTTGAAGGAAAGATAGGATGGGCGTCATCCAGCTGTTTGTGCTCTGGATCGTGAACGTCGGGATTTCTTCAGTGCTGGGGTTTTTCTGGACTTCCATCATCAGGTCTGTGCTCAATTCCCTATTTTCTGACGAGGCTATCTTTGAGACTTCGTCTGCTGCCGCATTTTGGCTTCTGGGGATCTGCATAAACTCCACTTCATCAAACTCCTGAGTTAGGCATTTCGTCAGCCTGAGGTATTTCTGCATTCTTTCTTCCTTTGCTTCACATTTCCCCTTGATTTGCCCAATTACTAGCTTCGAATCATTTTGGACTAACAGGTTCCTAGCTCCAAGCTCTTTTCCGAGCCTCAAACCAGTCAGAATTCCTTCGTATTCGGCCTCATTATTGGTGGCAGGAAATTTCAGCTGGACTCCATACTTTAGTATTTCTCCTTCGGAGGTGATTATGACGACCCCTACTCCCCCCTTTTTTTGGGCTGACGAACCGTCGGTCTGTACTGTCCATGGCCTATCTTTGTCAGTGAGGTCATCTTCGTCTAGGGGGGTAAACTCTGCGATGAAGTCTACCAAAGCCTATGCTTTAATGGCTGTCCTGGGATGATATTCAACATCAAATTACCCATTGGACCATTCTCCCCGTTGCCTCCAGTTTGCCCATGGACTTCTTGATAGGTTGGTCTGTCATCACCAAGATTGGATTTGCTTGAAAATACTGTCTAAGTTTGCATGAAGCTACAATCAACGCGAACGTGATTTTTTCAATCTTGGGTACCTGGACTCAGCTCCTTGGAAAGCTTGGCTGACATAATAAACTGGAAGTTGTTTCCTGTCTTCTTCCCTGATCAGGGTTGCACTGACGGCTGTAGCTGACACTACTAAGTACAAATACAAGTTCTCACCCTCTTTTGACGGGCTTAGAATGGGTGGATTGCTTAGGTAACGTTTGAGTTCCTGGAAAGCTGCCTCATATTCGTCAATCCAAGCGAAAGCCTGTTTCAAGGTCTTGAAGAAGGGTAGGCATTTGTCCGTCGCTCTAAAGACGAACCTATTTAGGCCTGCAACCCGTCCTGTGAGCTTTTGGACTTCTTTGACAGTCTTGAGCAATGTCATGTTGATTATGACTTGTACCTTCTCTGGATTTGCCTCTATTCCTCTCTAGGACACCATGAATCCCAGGAATTTCCCTGAGGCTACACCAAAGACACACTTACTAGGATTCAGCTTCATATGGTATTGTTTGAGGGTAGCAAATGTCTCTCTGAGGTCGTCCAGATGGGTAAGTTCCTCTTTACTCTTGACGAGCATATCATCCACGTACACCTCCATATTCCTGCCTATCTGCTTGCTAAACATTCTGTTCACCAATCGCTGATAAGTGGCACCTGCATTCTTCAGTCCAAAGGGCATTACCTTATAGCAATAGAGCCCTTGACTGGTGATGAAGGCCGTTTTCTCCTGATCCTCGTCAGCCATGTTTATCTGGTTGCATCCAGAGAAGCCGTCCATAAATGTCAGCAGCTTGTGTCCAGCTGTGGAGTCTACCAACTGGTCTATTCTTGGCAGAGGGAAGCTGTCCTTTGGGCATGCCTTGTTCAGGTCTGTGAAGTCTACGCACATTCTCCATTTCCCATTCGCTTTCTTCACCAAGACGACGTTTGCGAGCCAATCTGGATAATATACTTCGCGGATGAAGCCTGCAGTCAAGAGCTTGTTAACTTCGTCAGTAATCGCTTGGTCTCTTTCGGGTGCGAAGACTCTCCGTCTTTGCTTGACGGGCTTCCTTTCTGGGTCTACATTCAGCCTGTGCTGAATGACTTCTGGAGATATACCTGGCATGTCATCGTGGCTCCAGGCAAAGACATCTAGTTTTTCTTTAAGAAATTGGACCAGCTTCGTTCTCATCTCGGGACTTAGAGTCGTCCCTATCCTGGTTGTCTTATTTGATTCTTCGTCGGTTAACTCTACTGTCTCCAGGGCCTCCACCCTTTCTTTCTCTTTTTCTTCGATCGTCCATGTATGGTTCTCCCTTGCGGCCACGACGGCCTGGTAGCACTCCTGAGCCAAAACTTGATCTCCTTTGACTTCACCAACCCCGTTCTCCGTTGGAAATTTTATCTTCAGGCAGTAGGTTGACGTAGATGATTTCCACTTGTTGAGTGCTGGTCTTCCAATGATTACATTGTAGGACGAGGGGCAATCTACCACCAAGAAGTCCAGATGACAGGTCAACTGTTTCGGGTAGGTTCCCACTATCACCGTCAACGTCACTATGCCCTTGGGGTATACCCTGTCACCACTGAAGCTGACGAGGGGAGAATCAAATGGACGCAGTCTTTTTGGATCTAATTTCAACTGTTGGAACGCAGGGAAGTAGATGATATCAGCGGAGCTACCATTGTCCACGAGGATCCTTTTTGTGTTAAATCCTTCTATGGTAAGCGCTATGACCAAGGGGTCGCTGTGAGGCTACTTCACTCCCCTAGCATCTCCTTCGTTGAAAATCATGTCCTAATCAGTTCGTCTGTGCTTCAACGGGGGTGTCATGTGAACACTGTTCACCTGTCGTTGATATGCTTTCTTAAGGGACTTAAATGATCCTCCTGCGATGGGCCCTCCTGCGATCGTATGTATTTCCCCTATCACATTTTGGGGAGGTTGGAACTGACGATCACTGCCCCCGAATGAGGACTCGTGCTAGCCCTTGTTTCCATCCCAGAACCTATTGAACTCCCCTTTCTTCACAAACTTCTGTAGCTTCCTCTTCTGTATCAACTCCTCTATCTACTCTTTGAGGTCTCGACAATCTTCGGTGTAATGGCCGTGGTCCTTGTGAAATCGGCAGTACTTATTCTTATCACAGACGTTAGGAGATGAGTGCAATGGTCGCGGCCATTTAAGATAATGCTCGTCCTTAATCTGCGTTAAAATTTTATCAACCGGCATAATAAGAGGGGTAAATTTTACCGTTTGCGGTCCCTTATCGTCTTTCCTCCTGATCCCGTCATTGGTCCGACGATTTGGGCGCTCCCGCTTTTGCCCTCTACGATCGTCATCTTTCCTTTCTTTGTCCTCTGGTCTCCCTGCATCCCTGATGGCTGCTAATGCGTCTTCAGCGTTCATGTACTTCTATGCTTTAAGGAGCATCTCGGCCATCGTTTTTTAGGGATTCTTTGCAAGTGATGTAACGAGCTCTCTGGATCTCAACCCTGCCTTGAAGGTCGTCAGTTGCACCTTATCGTCTGCTTCGTCTACCTCTAGTGTTTCGCGAGTAAAGCGTTTCACGTATGACCTTAGAGTTTCCTTTTCTCCTTGCCTGATAGTAAGTAAGTGGTCCGCGGTTCTCTTAGGACGCTGTCCTCCAATGAAGTGACGCAGGAAGGCGTTGCTCAATTGCTTGAAGTTGTCAATGGACGACATTGGCAACTTCGTGAACCATTCCCTTGCAGCTCCTTTGAGAGTAGTTGGGAAAGAACGACACAGTATTTCGTCTGGGGGCTGCTGGAGCCCTAGGGTCGTTTTGAAGGTGTTAAGATGATCCTGAGGGTCCTTTAGCCCATCGAATGGCTCAAGCTGGGGTAACTGAAATTTTGACGGTACTGGACATTCAAGGACTGTTGGGGTGAATGGCGAATCCGTTGCCCTAACCATTCGGTCTACACTCCGCTCTATTTTCTCCTTGATGGCGTTCCTAAGTTCGTCCATCTCCCTCCTCATCTCTTGGAGAAGATCTGAATTGTGCTCGGTTGGAGTAGCGGGCCTTTGATGGTCACTTCTTCTGTGGCTATCTCCCTCGTCATCCCGGTTTCCTCTAGACCGATTCTCCTCCTGTTGAAGCCGTAGCTTCATTTCCTAATTTTGCCTGGTTAGTTCTTCAACGGTGGCTGCGAGAGCCTGAACTTGCTGAGCTAAGGCTGTGGAATCTTGATTGGATTCCATTTGATAGTAATTGTTGGTTGGAAACTATTTTTTCGAGATTGAACACGAAAACGTCGTTCCCGCAAACGGCGTCAAACTGATGAAGCTTGAATTCGTCAGTCAGTGTGTGCAGACAAGAGTGGTCTCCGGCCTACAAGAATGTATTCTCGAGAGTGGTCACCGGTGTGGTGTCTGCCACAATGCCTCCGATGCCAAAGTCAGTATCAGAAGTTTTTTAAGAATGAGCAATATAATATATTGGAATCAAAGAAATCTCTCGATATCTATCTTAGTGTGTATGTACCTTGTTCTTAGCAATGTGAGGGCTTTATATATGTTGCTGCAGCCTCTAGCCGTTGGGGTAGTTATGGTGGCTTTAATGCCCTCCTAGGTAATATTTTCTGGCCTTATAATGTTGCTTTAATTTGCTCCCAACGGTCTGTACAATTGGCTTTGTAACCGTCCAGGGTGTTTATTGGCGGCATTGAATGAGATGTTTACCATCGTCAGTGAGGTGGATACTCGTCCTTGCAGACCTGTCTCGTCTGTCCAATCGATCTCGTCTATACTTGATTTCGTCAGTCCCATCAAGAAGTATTATTATTGAGTAAGTGGATTCAGATTTTCTAAATTTTCTAAATTTCCTAAGGTACTCTACTAGTAAGATCATTAATTGCTAATTATGAGTTTGGCTTGGTATTGAGGCTTTATAGCAAGTCTGGGGTGCTTCCAGAATTCGTTTTTGAATAAAAATTGAAGCTTTTAGCTGCTGTATCTCTAGAAAGATGGAAACTTTAGATTTTTTTTTTTTAATTGGATCTTAAGGTGGACTCGTTTAATACTTTAATCATGTTTTTGGGTAATTTGTTTACTTAGCTTAATTTGCTAAACCTTATAGGCTAAAACGGCACCGAGGGAACTTGCTAAATTTGTGAAACTCGTCAGAGATCATTTACTAAAGCTAGCATGCTTCTCATGGCTAAAAAGGGTTCGGTCAAATTTTCAGACGAGTAGCAACTCATAAGTGTCTTTTTGTTTTGTGTGTAAGTGGCCAACACATAGACTTGTTCAGGGGATCCTAAATTTGCAAGTGTCGACAGCCCATTTAGAAACATTACATTTTGGTTCCATTCTAAACTCAAAATAGGCCCAATTTTTATCTTCCAAATACTACTACTTTAATTTCCCCATCAAAATACATAGGCTTGAGTCATCCTTAAAATAAAATAAAATAATTACAAATAGGTGATCCCAAAGAATTGGGCTTTACTTTGTGAGGACCCGTTGGACCTTTAGCAGAAATGGCATCAACACTCCCAATCATCACTTGCATTCTACTCCATCACTCTTAAAAATCCCTTGAGTTGAAACTATGTTCTATCGAGCATGTCAATGAGAGTTATGTTAAATGACTACAGAGATATATAATGTGGACGAATTTTTTGGTCTTTTGAAACCTTTTGACATTTGATGTGATAAAAATAGGTTTGGAAGATTATTGTCGTACAATGTGTGCTTCACAATTTGACCTGAAATAAGTCACTCTAGCAACTTTACGCTGGACTAGCAACATCCATTGGCATGTACAAACCGTTTAAATTCCAAAAATTTCTCGAATTCCTCAATGCCACATAATTTTTCAAGACTTGGCGGTCTCCTTAAACTACATTCTTACTTACCTTTTGCTCAAAAAAAAAAAAAAAAACCTACATTCTTTAACAACAATTATGCTATCCTGAATGCATTGAAGGCCATTGGACAACCATGACCATTTTTTGACATCGTAGAAAATGAGAAGAAACTTGCCAACCTTCCTTCTTCAGAAGAAGTAGGAGAAATTATAAGATCTACACGGTGGACAAGTGATGTGGTCCACTATTCTACTAAAAAACTGTCATTTGTTTAAAATTGTTAGTTAGAAAATTTTTTTTAAACAGAAATTAATTACCAACTCAGCAATTTTAAACAAGTGGAAGTTTTTTAGTGGAATGGTGGACAAATAACATGGTCCACCGACCCTATAATTTCTCAAGAAGTAGGAATGCAAGTCCTCCGTACCATTTTTTGTAATTCACTTTATGTTTCATCAATCGCAACTTGTAATGTATTTGTTTAACTTTACTTATAAAACAGTCAAAGTTTAAAATGGAAAAAAATAAACACATGACAAGTTCTGATTAGTGGAACATAAAGTATAACACAAAATGTGGTACATAAGATTTGTGTTCAAGAAGTAGAGGCATCACAAGTGAATTCCCTATCACTATAGGTTTGCATTAAGGATTAGCATTATATCCATATTTCTTTATAGTAGTGATGAATGATCTCATTAGATAAACTTAAGATAAAGTCCCTTGTTGTATGCTTTTTGTAGATGATATATTTTTAATGGATGAAACTAGACGTAGAGTTAATGTTTAGTTAGAAATTTGGAGTGATGTTTAGAATCTAAATTCTTCCGACTAAGTACTACTAAAA
The DNA here is from genome assembly GCA_032727855.1 of Quercus ilex subsp. ballota. Lineage (NCBI taxonomy): Eukaryota > Viridiplantae > Streptophyta > Magnoliopsida > Fagales > Fagaceae > Quercus > Quercus ilex. Next base: position 69,225,850 of record CM064909.1, on the reverse strand, counting down.
CAAAATACATGAAATGGAAGTTAAATAAAAGAAGAAATAATGATGAAGGTGTTGTATTGTTGTAGACTTGATCAAGAAACAGTAGTGGCTCCAAGAATTTTTCTCAGGGTGTTCCTTAGGAAGTATAAATTATACAATTTAATAAAAAGATAAATTCATATATTGACAACAACAACAATAAAAAAAAACTCGCAAATCCATAAAATTTACAATTGCCTTCTACGAGTTTTCATATTTTGAAATCGTTGCATGATATTCTTATTATCAATGCTACAAGCTACATCTTTTTCAATATACACAATTAAGCAATCATTCATCCACTAAATGTAGATCAAATTATGAAGCAAAATTTAATTTTATTGGTATAAAAAAAAAACTGAGGGTGTTCCCAAAATTTTTTTGAAGGGTAGACAAATAAAAAAAATTTAAATTATTGTATATATAAAAAAAAAAAAAAAAAATTAGGTCAGGGTGGTCTTGGGACCACCTTGGCCTTAAGGTGGCGCCACCCTTGTCAAGAAATAACAATGAGTGAAAACTTTCAATATCTTAGGTTAATAATTTATGATCGAGAGATTGAACAAGATGTGAATCATAAGGTAGAAGCTGGGTAAATAAAGTAGAGAAGTGTAATAGGAGTATTATGTAATCATAAAATACTTTTATTTATATATATATATATATATATATAATAATAATAATAATAATAATAGAATACAAATTAAGTTAAAGAGAAAATTTTGTAAAATTACTAAGACCAACTATGTTCTGTAGTAATGGTTTTGGGGCTGTTAAGTAGCAATATCTTCATAAAAGGAATGTAGCTAAAAAACAAATATTAAGATGGATAAGTAAAAATAGAAGTATAGGATTTAAAATGAAGAAATTCACTTAAAGATATGTGTGAGCACCCCTAAATGTGACCTTTGAATGTCAACATGTCATGTGACTTACTTTTTTGGAAGTATCCCAGTGTGGGTTCATCCGCTTGGACCTATAATACACAACCAACTTTTGGGTTAAGGTGCTTTTTTATTGGATTGTATGGTGTACATTTATGATAGAATCTCATTCTTTCTCCCTTATATGTGTGTGTTTGTTTATTTCTCCCACAACAACAACAACAACACCAAAAAAAACCCTCTAAGGTTAGGGTGAAGAGATGAGTTGTCACTTACGTTTAAGTCCAATCCAAGAACCATTTTGACACTATGTAAAGCTTTAAATTAACAAGACTTTAGTCTAGAGTTAGAGCATAGGTTTGAGAAGGGTTTAGACACTCAACTTTGCCTAACCAATCAATTAGCTTCCACTTTTGTTACATGCACCTTTTTTTATTTAAGAAAAATATTAAGAAGATTTTGTATTCATTTTTTTAAGAAACAAAGGGGATTCTGTTTCTGTATTCTAATTACACATTTATTATATATAATAAATAATGACATATAAGGCAAGATTTTATTATAAAGAGTAAATCTAAACACAAAAAAGGAAAAATATTTAGAACTTCAAACTACAAATCAAATCACACTACATATGGGAAAGTATATCAAACATACCATATCAAATTAAATATTTGATATGAGGTGAATTGTCTAAGGAAAGAGATTTAAAATAGACAACCCAATTCTAGGATTTCATGTATTTTATTGTTTTGATTTTGATTTTTATATAGATACAATAGTATTTCAAACCTAAGTAACCACTCTATGATGATTGCACTCTTATCATTAGGTTAAGACACTAATTGATTTTTAATGTAGATAGGGATTGAACCTCATATCTCTTATTCAACAATAATATACTTCACTAGTTAATTGAGCTAATTAGAACCCACCATACAATCTATTCAATTTGCCCAACAAATTGAAGTCAACCATATTTTACTATAGGTAGTAGCTATATAAATAAATCTTAGAAATCCCATTTAAAGGTTATCAATTCTTCATAATTCCTAAATCAACCCCAGATATCATAAATTGCAATTAAAGCACATTCTTTACTTATCTTTCTTTTTTTCTCTTTTTTCTTGTTTGGGAGAGAAAACATTCATTACTTATCTTGAATTAGAATGCATAGGCAATCCTCAAATATGTGTACACAGGATCTAGGATGTGAGAAACACAACCAGAGGGGACCGAGATTTTTGGGTATCCCCTTGGATAATGAGTCCTATAAAAATGCTCGACTGACAATGTCTACTCCCCTAAATCGAGGGATTCACAAATGTAATCATCACTTTATTCTTTTTGGAAAAAAAAAATCATATTAAATTTTATTCAAAATAAAATTCATAATTACATTGTGTCATTAATGGAGAAAATAAGAAACAATTCCTCTAGTTACAATGTAAAAGAAAATTACAATACTTTAATTTCTAGTTACAAACTAATAAAGAAAAATCACAAAGGATAAACACTAACTTAAATCCTTCGATCTAAATTGGAAGCTAAGTGATGAAAGGGGAAAATGTTAAGCACTCATTTCACTTTAATCTGAAGATTGATCTCCTAGGAATTAATGGCTAGCTATAATCCCATCGTTATTAAATCAAACCAATACTTTCATAAACATCGCACCATGCACGAAATGAGCGCAACCAAAAGAATAACACATGAGAATATGAGATAAAACAAATAAAAAATTGAGATCCTTTCGAAAAAAATTCCCCAATGAATGAATCTCAGATAGGTTCAACAATTTTGGCAAATGCAATTCTAAACCATCGTGATGTGAGATCATGATTAATACACATGTGGGATTGATTAATAGACTTCGGGTTAGATTTTGAATCATGCTCTTGAATATTCCCCGTTGGTTTTAGGGTTTAAAAAAATTGTATAATAATTCCCAAAAATCGAAATAAGCTCACAATAAATTGTATGAAATTTTTACATATTATCTTAATGCAGCAATTCTATGAGTGTTATCATATGTAAATAATTTTATAATATTAAGAATAGTAGGGTATAAATATTACCGGTATATGACTTGGCTGAGACACAAATATCTAGCTCTCTTTAAGGCATTTTATACCACCACAGAAGAATATTCTATAAACATTTCAACTAGTGCAACAAGTTCGCTAGCATGCTACCCCAAGGTACAACAACCTAGTCACATATGCCATAAGCTCTATGAGTTTGCACTTCAACATAGAGCAAAAGTTCCACCAAAGAAATACCTATTTTTCCCCTGAAATAGGTAAATAAAAAAAACCAGTCTATATACATGTGTTCTTATCTAAGATGTTTGTTTTATACACTCATAGGGCATTCTAGATACATATCTGAAGAATGATTTATATAGAGATAGAATGCATGTGAGTTACAAGCACACAAAAAATGCGAAATAAATCACAAAGATAAAGATGGTTAATGTAATATAAATTTTTGTAACAACAATACGAGTTAATGGGTTATAATGTTCCATAATAATTTTTGTAACAACAAAATTATGAATATAAATAATTTTTATTTATTTATTATAATATACCAACATTCTCTAAAACTATCGTAAATGTATTCATTCTGTGAAATGCATGAAAGTAAATAATTTAGGTAAAGTTTATTGTAGTTGAATAAGAGATTTAAGATTTGATCTCTGCTTACACTAAAAATTAATTTGTGTCTTGCCTAATAATGAAAGGTAGTCATGATAGGAACCCTATAAAACCACGACTTATAAGAACTTCTTAGAAAAACAATGAGATTAAAAGAAAAGATGTAATATTTTGGTAGACCTTTTAATTATGTATTATTTTAGCTATTAATGTGACAATTTACATAATTTTTTGGATGATGTAATAAGTAATAACATTGCAACTAAATTTCCAAAACAAAAAAGAAAGAATAATAATTTTGAAGTAGATTTTTTAACACTAGACGCCAATTACGGTACGAGACCTAGTTAGCTATACAACCAAAAAAAAAAAAAAAAAAAAACTTAAATACTTTTTAACCGAAACATTTCATTTTACTCTTCTTCCGTCTTCTCTCACAAACCCCAACAACTCAATATACCCCAAAAAACCAAGCCCATAGCGATGGCTAAGTCAACCTTGATCTGGGCTGCGTTGGCTCTACTGCTCGTTTCGTCAACGCTGGGCAGCTCCGACGTGCCCTTCATCGTGGCCCACAAGAAGGCCTCCCTCACCAGACTCAAGTCCGGCGCCGAACGCGTCTCCGTCTCCATCCATATCTACAACCAAGGATCCTCGTACGTTTCCATTTCTTTCTTATTGTTGTTGTTTTGTTTCTTTTTAGATCTATAGGTTTTGTCTTTGATGTGTCGTGTGGTAGATCTGATATGGGTTTGTTGTTTGCATCTGCATGCGTTGTTTTGTTTTGGTTAATTCTATGATTCATAATTTGCGATCTGATTGTTTTTTTGGTTTTTGTGTCGGGTTGACTTACTTGGTCAATTTACCAAATTGAATTGAGGTCCTATGCCATTTATAGAATAGCTCTGGTGAATTTTTATTTCAATTGGCCCTTGAAAATTAACGATCTTTAAAATAAATAAGTAAATAATTTGATTGTTTGGTTACTGAGAAAATTCGAAGAAGGATGTGAAAAACATGATTCTAGGCCTCTCATGGTTTTCTGTATGTGTTGATTTTCTCAATTTTCGATTGTATCGATTTTAGGACTGAAGAATTTGTAATGTAGATTCTTAAGAATTTCAGCTGGAGAGAGATGTGCATGATATTTTGTGTTGATTTATTAGGTTCATGTGTTCTAGTTTTCAACATTGATACCAATTTCTTACGTGTGTATCCTAGATGTATTGGCTCTTAAAAAAAATATGACTCGTATGTATCTTAGAGGTATCTGGTATGATACTGGTACGATATGTATTGGATACGGGTACGTGATCAAAAAAGGAGTATCCGTACATCCTAGGTGCCATAGTGGCCTCTGTTAATAGATTAATGATCTATGAAATGAATTTCCCAATTTTCCCTTCTTATGTGATGGGATGTAGCATTTAATGGAAATAAAAAATGGTGATTTTGTGGGGAACCAAACTAGAAAAAAGTGGCTTTGTGGACTGGGAAATAGGGGCTGATTTTTTGGTGTCTGAGGCCAATATGATGTTAAATTTGTGCTTTTCGTGTCAAATTGGAAGTGTTGAGTGGAATATTCTGCCCTGGAAAAAATGAGTAACAAAGTCAGCGAGTTTCCTCTTATTTGTGATGACTTTCATATTGTATTTGTATCTCTCCATCAATATGAATATTTTTCCTTGTCAGCTTCTACTGGTAGCATCCAATTGATAATGTTGTGTAGTTGTAGAATTGTCCTATGATTTATATATTGTGTGCTAATATTACCTTATTCAGCCATAAATTGTTATGTTTTTCTTCCACATGTTTTCCAGGACTGCATATGATGTGAGTCTTACTGATGATTCATGGTCTCAAGACGTATTTGATATTGTCAGCGGTAACACGTCAAACTCATGGGAAAGGCTTGATGGGTAAGTAATGCCTTTGGTAATGACATTTGCTGGCTCAATAGACTGTTTATACCACATGTTTTCCTATTTAGTCATTTCCACTGATGTGGTTTGCAGTGGTGGTCTTCTAACCCACTCATTTGAATTGGAGGGCAAAACAAAAGGATTGTTCTATGGTGCTCCAGCTGTCATCACATTCCGTATCCCCACTAAGGCTGCTCTACAGGTTTGGCATTTGCAGCAATATTCATGTTTTTCCTATTTGCATGATTAGTTTTTAACCTTTGATTGCTGCGACTGCCTTTAGGAGGCATATTCAACGCCAATACTGCCTTTAGATGTCCTTGCTGATAGACCTCCTGAGAAGAAGTTTGAGGGGGTAAGTTCTAAAAAAAGTAGTTATATTTAGCTTTCTGATTTTGGAAACTTCCATCAGTGTTTACTAACGCATATATTTTTGTTTTGGGTTTTTACATGGATTACCTTCACTTGGGGCCACATTTTCACAGGTTAAGGTACAAATCATTCTTTTTGTCCTCTCAAGTGTGTAGATTTTGAAAGTTTTTGTTACTTGTAAATTGGGTCTGCCTTGTGCTTCCATATCTTAGAGCACTGTGTCCTACTTAATTATAATGGTTGATGCAAACACTTGTGAACATCTGGGAAATTGTAGAATCTAATGTTTCAGTGTGTTGATCTCCCATGTGGGTGATCAATACAGTGTTTCCTTGACGAGCATTCTTCAGGTGCATGTTCAGTAGAAAAAGTACTGGCTTTACCTATATCTTGTGAATTACTCTTATGGGGGGACCTGCAATACTTGCAAGAATTCTCTCTTTTTTCATTTTTGATATGGTTTTTGAACCCATAATCTTATTCTCTTCTTCTCTGTTTTAAGGGAAGAAGGTATCATTTGAGTTAGAGCTCATTGGCTAAGTTCCTATTTTTGTCTCTTACAAATTTTGATATTTTCTACTTGCAGAGATTGCTGGCAAAATATGGCTCTCTAATTTCTGTGATCTCCTTTATGGTCCTGTTTGTGTACCTGATCGCCACCCCATCGAAATCCAATGCTGGCAAAGGAAGCAAGAAGAAGCGCTAAACAGCAAGAGATTAGATTTTAACGGATAGTTGTTGAGGCAAGAGCATGCCCATCAGTTGCCATTTTGTCTTTTGGTTTTGCCTCCCCACTTCTTTCTCTTTTCTTTTACTCCTTTTTGCCCCTCGTTTAGGACCTTTGTTGGGAATTTTAATTGAACTTTAGAATGTGCAACAAATAGCCATGCAGAAGACAGCTTAAACATTTTTTTTGGAGGACTAACTTTATGTAAGCTGTGTTGACTATTAGAATCTGGCAACTATAGTCGGGTCTAGGATTGCGTTCAAAGTTTTAAACTTTATGTTGGTTATTGTCAGAACTGAATATTTTGATGTTAGTACATTTTGGCATCCCGTTTCAAATTTTACACACTATTCTTTAAAAACCCAAATGTTAGAGAATTCTAAAATTGGAAAAAAAAATTACTTTTACATCTGCTAGTGGTCGTTTCAGCTGGATATTTTATCTGGAGTTTGGAGAAATGCTATTTCCACTACACTTCCAAAGTGCTAGTAATAATTTGCAATAATTCACAACAAATTTTGAGGGATAGATTTTTATTGGCAGTTATTAGTAGACAAAAAAATAATTTTAGTTGAGAGTTCAAATTATAGCTAGTAACAACTAGCTATTTAAGATTTATTGTAAAAATATTGTGAATGAAGTATTCTTATGGAATTGACAAACTACAATGGGTTGGGTTTGGAGTTTATGTTTGTTAACAGTCGGGTTAGAATCTTATTGAATTAAAATGTTTTATTCATATGACCTTTTTCGATCTTTTGACGGATTGAGTCACCTTGAAATGGGTTGTAATTTTTCTTTGCACATTATTTTAGGTATTTCTTTTAATTTAAATAAAACAAATTTAAAAATGAAGATTGAATAATATATATATTCTTAAGTTTATAATTTGATAATTGATTTTAATATTTTACAAGAATAATAATTCTACAAAAGAAGAAAAGAAAAGTGTATAGAAATAAAGTGAAATCTCTCATAACTAAATGTGCATTTGGATTTTTTTTTTTTTTTTTTTTTTGAAAGCCTATTTGTTTATTTACTAGTTAGTAAAATTACCATTGTACAAAAAAAACTTTAAGACATTTAAAAAATTGTATATAATCAAATAAGCTTAAAGTTACGGGGAAAAAAAAGAGACCCTATGAAGCTTTACTGTTCCCTGTGATTAGTTTTGGACCTTTGTCGTGGATATCTTAATAGGACAAACCACCTCTATCAGAACTCATATAATATATACAACTTTTTTATAAAAAAAAATTTAAAAAGTACATAATTATTATGTTTTCAAAAAAAGGAAGTTTTGAAAACTCTTCAAACAAGAATATGATGTTACTTGCCATTGAAGCTTTATTTTAGTCATTATTAATAACTATTCTGCTCCCAAGGTTATTCTTTTTAGGGTAGGTGGTACTAGATATTATAGGGAAGACATATAAATTAAAATAGGACAAGGATTTGCTGTAAACTTAGTTGCAACAATTGCATACATGATTAAGTGGTAGCTAGTGGGAGTGACAAGTGTCCTTAAGTCATGTGCAAGCACATGACCAGTTAAGATAATAACAATGTTAGTGTTTGTTTAGAATAGTTTGCTCTCTCTCTCTCTCTCTCATCCTTCATGCCTAGTCCCACCAAATCCCTCCCACTGACCTCACTCCACTACGTTTCGACCTTCACCCACCTTTTTGTCGCCAAGAACCACCATTCCCCAACTAAACCCATTTTAGTCTAAGACATTTGCACACATCTATACCCAATCACAATTAACTCTTCTTTTTGCAGAAATCTCTCTGGGGCTCACGCTCTCTTCACACTCTCTCACCCTTCTCTTTCGATGCTAAGATGCATTGCTAACCATGTCGCCACTATTGAAGCTCGCAGTTGTGGTTTCATTTCTAGGCTTTTTCATTGAATGGGGATTTGATGGGTTTTTGGGATTTGATTTTGGTTTTGGTTTTTGAGTTTCTCATTAAATAGGGTTTAATGGGTGTCGGGAATGGAAAAGTTTTCTTTCTGACAAATGATATTTGTGTTGGGTTGAAGGCTTAAACCGAAACTCGACAATGGGCTTGAAGCACAACCCAAAGGCTATCGGTGAAGATTTGAAGAATTCGCCTTATTTTATGCCTTGGGCCTAAGTTAGGACTGACAAGGATTATGGGATGGCCCAAAAACGTTTCCTACAGCAAACACGTTAGCAAAACAGAAAAAGCATACTACAATGAGTAAATAGCCCAGTAGTAAAATATCCCAACAGTGAAATATTCCAGCAGTAAAATATTCCAACAGTAAAATGAGACATAATAAAATAAACCTCCAGTCCTTAATTATTTCACAGATTAAGGAGAGTGTCTGCATCTCCAAAATCATTATCCATAAGTTCTAGTGAGAAGAAGTCCTCCAATACAAGAATATGAGGGAAAAACTCTATAGTAATAATTACATTATAACCTTCTATAGTAAATGAATAGACAAACACTATGGGTTCCATTATAACAAGTAGTGGAGAAAGCTTAGTGTGAGATGAAGGGAGAGAGAGATTCCAACTAGCGTAACAAGATCATTATGATGCTAGGGTATGCTCATGGATACAGTATATGTAGTGAGTAGTGAGGGTCATTTTGGTAGTATGAGTAGTGAGGGAGAGAGAGAGTGTTTAGTAAAGCTGCTGAGACTTTCTGGTGGGAATGGATGAGAGTTTATAAGTAGAGGTGAGAGATATTTGTGAGCTAGGGGCTGAAGCGCTTGGTTTCTAAGTTTGAAACTAAGAACTCAGAAGCTCAACCTCACTAAATGCCTAAGAAAAATTAGAGAGAGAGGAAAAATAGAGAAGTTTATTAGAGAGTTCTTCTCTATTGGTGTGTGTTGAAATGTTGGTGGAGAGCTCTATTTATAGTTGAGTTTAAGGGGGTTTTTAGCAAATAATCACTGCCAAAATCAATCTCAATCTTTAGAAAATTCTTAGAAAATCGTTCCTAGGATATGGCCAAGAGTGGTAAGTTCAACTTTAGAATGTTCTTACTGTTTTGGGTAATAGCAGCTGGAGTTCCAACTTAGCATTAAATGCTGATTGTCCTTAGCCAATGGGATTAAAGCATGAATTAAGCTAATGGTTTTGGTTATCTGCTGCTAGTATCAGAGCTTCCTAGGGCAGATTGTGTCACCCTAAGCCAGGTGTCAATCTTAGAGCCCTCTGTTGGAAACTCTGTTGGAGACCTCCTTGCTGCATTCCAAACCACATTTACCTAAGTTTCCCCATTTGGGTTCATGTGCTTGGTTCATGAACCAGAAAGTATGCATTTTTGGCATGGTAATGAGCTGTTTATAAGTGATTCTAGAAGCTTCCATGGTCTGTTCATGGATGCCCCATAATTCCTTGACTGATTGTGTTGGAGAAGAGAGAGAGAATGGCTGGTTGCAGCTCCATAACTTTGTGTCTTGTTAGCACAGCTTTATGTCACATCAGTAATCATGAAAATCAGCTTGCCAAGGGTGTAAGGTCAGCTAGACATGTGTCCCCTTCTGATCTGATTTGACAAGCTGAAAATGATGGTAATGGACCTTAGTTGTCAGCTTAGTTGTGCTGAAACTTGACTAATGGCTAGTCTAACTACTTTAGTTACTCAATTGAACCTTGGTTTCTGAGATTAGCACATGGGATGGGTTGTCTCGGTTGGACCTTGTTGTTGAGCTTCTTTGGGCTTGTTCATCTCTACAAAATGAATAGTTTTGTCATGGGTAATATACATGGGCTTTTTTAGTTAGAGTTTATTATGGAAAAAATAAGTATAGTTCCCATAAATTTAGTAGCTTTGAAAGATGAGTAATATATCATAAGTAATTTATGCTTCCCATGAGTTAGGGACTTTAGTTTATGAAAATATGTTTTTGCCAAGGAATAGTTTTGCACTTTGAGCATAATGTAATTATTTTGCCAAATAATATTTGGGCTTTTGTAAATAGTTGCCAAGATAATATTGGGTTTTTGTAAGTAGTTGCCAAAATAATATTGGGCTTTTGTGAATAGTTGCCAAAATAGTATTTGGGCTTTTGTAAATAGTTTGAGATTTTGTAAAAAAATATCGTCGTATAGCAACGAGCTTTAGGGTGCTGTGTAGCAACGGGCTTTAGGGTGCCATGTAGCAACGAGCTTAGTAAAGAGAGTTTTGTTGGGCTTTTTGGATTTTGCCCACAAGGTAAATGAGTTAGGGCTTTTTATAGAGATGGTATAATTTTGTGGGCCAATTTTGGTAATGGTATGATAAGTATTTGTGTGAGAGCCCAAGTTGGGTAATATGTGGGATATAATGGATAATATTTGCGAGAGGACCTAAAATAATTTATGGGGCTTATATGAGAAATTTTTGTGGGAACCCAAGTTGTGTAATAATATGGGGAAATATTTGGGTAATATGTGGGAAGTATTTAGGAAATATTTATAAGGGCCTAAAGTAGTTTATGGGCTTGTATGGGTATTTTAGTGAGTGGGCTAATGAGTTTAGGGCCTAAAAATTTGTACCTCAACAATGGGTTTTTTGGATTTGATTTTGGTGAGGGTTTGAATTTGTGTGAAGATCTTGAATTGGGTTTGGAGAAATTCATGGTTATGGTTTTGAACAATCTGTGCGATGGTGGCTTTGTGTAATTTGTGGAGTCTAGCAAAAGCTCTTGTGGCAGTTTGACAAAGAATTTTGTGGTAGTGGAGGTGGTTTTTATGGTGTCTCACTATCTTGGCAAATTGGGTTTGAGATGTGGTGGTTTGGGATTTCGAGCAGCAGTGAAAGGGCTAGGTCAAGTAGAGATGGGTACTGATGTGCGTGATGGTGGCTGGGTCAAGTGGTGGTGATTTTATTGAGGCTGATGGTGGCTAGGTACTAATGTCAGCAAGTATCTTAGACTAAATGGATTTGGCTAGAGCGGTGCTTTTTGGCTGCAAAAAGGTAGGTGAAGGTGGAAAGGCGACTAAGTGAGGCCAGGCTGGGCATAAAGTAGTGGTAGCTCCAGGAATTATTTTCAAGGTGGTCATTAACAAACTTAAATTATACAAAATTTAATAAAAAGAAAACTTCATATATGGACATAAAAAATAAAAAATAAAACACAAATACATAAAGTTTTGCAATTTTCTTCTACGAATTTTCTTATTTTGAAATTGTTGCATGATAGTCTCATTATCAAACAACTACAAGTTACATATCTTTCACAATTTTAGTTGAGAAAATTTTTTCTTGGACTTTTTCTTTTTTGTTTATAAGGACTTAATTTGAGGACAAAGATAGGCTACAAACTTAATTGTACCCTATGGCAGCAACTGTAACATGACTACATATTTTGAAAATCTAATCGTTGAATGTATGTTCTTTATGTTCTTAAAGCATACCAATCAAATGTTATTTACTATTCAATCCATAAACTTATTTTTCATGTATAATTTTAGACTACAAAAACTTGAACTTTAAAATTTTGATTGATGATATCACTATTGATCTTTCATTTTCTTAAAATTTTGCAAATATGGAGGATGTAAAAAGAAAATGTAATTCAAAGGTAGATTTGTCAAAATTGACATCTAAAAAAAAAATTATATATATATATATATTGAGTGAAGTTGTAGACTTAGTCTACAATCATGTTTGTTGCCAAATTAAACTTTGTCCAAAGTGTAATTATGTTAGGCCTAAAAAACTTAGGATGGTCACAAATATTTTTTTAAGGATAAAAAATCATAATTTTTTTAAAATTTATATATAATTGTTATTATTTTTTCCAAGTTAGGATGGTCCTATGACTACCCTAAACCCAATGTGGAGCTGCCCCTAGCATAAAGGATGAGAGAGAGGGCTTGGACAAAGAGAGAAAGAACGTCTGATTTAGAGAAAGCAAAAGGTTCTAAAGCAAATTAACACTAATACTGTTAGTCATCTTAATTGGTCATGTGCAATGCACATGTCCTAGGGACACTTGTCACTCTTACTAGTTGCTACTTAATCTGTATGCTGCAATTGTTGCAAGTTGCAACCATGTTTGTAGCAAATTCTTACCCATTTAAATACAAACCATTTAGAAGCTTTCTATACTTATCATTTTTTTTAGTGAGTATATATAATGTCTTGAACCATTTTTTTTTTTTTTTAATTATTATTTATAAGCATAAATCGAATGTTTGTTTTTCAGTAAACTCAATCCAATTTTATGAACCCCATCTTATTGAACCGGCCCTAACAACTCATTCAAATCCGAAATTTTTTCGCTTGACATGTTTTTGAGAGATTTTTAGTTTTAAAAATTGCTCCCTTAGAGCTTCTTTATTAGACCAAAAAAATAATTTTAAAGAAAAGTCTACAACACATTTATTTATTCTTTAAAAATAAATAAGAAGTTTATGGTCTTTTAAGTCAATTGTTATCTCCTAGTCTCTCAAAGAGGAGATTAAAGGTCCAAGGTTTGATCCCCCTTCCCCATTATAATATAAAAAACAAATAAAAACTTTGAAAAAAATGCAAAGGTTACGGTTTAAAGAGTTTGAATGTTTGTATATTTTATTATTATTATTATTTTTTAATATGCGCATACGCACGTTGTGTGTGTAATAACAATATATAGTCATTTATTATTGAGAGATGCACAATATCTAGCATCCAATCAAAATCCTTGGTGCATATTTGGTGATTGTTTTATTGACCCGCTCATTTTTTTAAAAACAGACAAACTTACAGAACCCTAACAACTCATCACACGTTGGAAACAATATTGGTAATTTTATTTTCCAAAAAAAGTTTTTACCATCACTTATATATTTTCATACATATCCTTGAAAAATCATTGAATTAAGTTTTACAGATGCTTTATTTTCAAAAAGAAAAAAAATAAAGTTTTACCTATGCTAATTTGGACTAAGTAGTTTTAAAGGAAACATGCAGTTGTTTTTGGGCCACTCATCCGAATCTACAATCCTATTGCTTAAGCTAAGACTTATATGAATGTTTTACTAGTTTCCGGAGAGTAATTCTCTTATAGAAATTAGATGTTATGTTATTGTTTAATTTACAATACCAAAATTTTAAAAATCATTCGTAATAAACGTTTGTTTACTGAACCAGGAATACTCATTATATTGGTTTAACAAAACTTTCAAATTCAATACATTAAAATAAAAAGGATAATGAAGTGAATTCCAAACATGGCAAGGGTTGTTTTTCACAAGAAAAATACATCACTTGCCAAACGTTTTGCGTTGAGGCTGGTCAGGTTGACATGAGATAACTATTACATAATAAGACTGTAACCTCAGGTTTTATTCGCAGTAGGAAGCTCACTTGAGTTTACTCACTCACAAATAGACCAGCCAACTCGACTTGGTGCTAAATTTCATTCTATAAATGCGTCCTCTTCTTATTGGTTTTGCGCGTAGTACTCAGCTCTAATATCTCTCTCTCTCTCTCTCTCAGTTTCAGTCTTCTTTCTCATACTTTGTTGACATCACTAGCACCATGGTTTATGCACTTTTCACCTTCCTTCTCGGCTGCCCTGAACATTCTGTTCCCTACCCTTGGGAACGTTGTTATAATGTTATGGTTTGTCTCTCTCTCTCTCTCTCTCTCTCTCTCACACGCACACACACACAAAGAAACAAGCACAAATGTATCGAGAAATGAAAAAGCTTTTTGAGCTATTCTTGATTGTGCTTGATTTAAGATATCCTAATTGATAGATTAGTATATAACCGATAATAAAGTTTTGGAATTAAGTTTTATTGTTTTTGTAATTCATAGACTATTACTTATACAATTTTCTCATTTTGTTTGGCTGATAAATGCAGACTAAGGTACTTTACTACAAGAACATAGATGATGGGACCATGGTGATCGATCTAAGGCCATGGGTTAACCTAGGAGGTGGTCTACACCATGAGAACTCGATGTGGAACCAACTCACTGGCCAATCCTCGGGTCGTCAACCTCCCTTCTGCGACTATCAATATGATCAGAACTCTCCGGTTATTTTTTATACCAACTGCTTGGGTTGTCTAATTTATATTATTATGTCCGATCTGGTGCAATTCTGCCCGCTTTGTGGACAGTTTGTAAGCTAAATTTTGAGTCGATCATTTGACCATGGCCTTCTCTTCAGTAATAATTATCTTATGTATCTGGTGGATGAATTATCTTTCTCATAATATGTGGATCTCACACAATTGAAGAATACATATGTTATATGAAAAATGATACTTATGTTCGATACATAAGATATCTCCTCGTAGTTCTGAGGTTTTTTTTTCCTCTCTCTTTACTCTGATGAGTTGTTTGGGTCATTGAGGAGGCCTCTAGAGACAAACAAATGGAAGGACTTACAATTATATTCGAAGTTGTTGTAATGCGATTTCTTGGTTCCATTCTTATTTCCATATGTTTTCCATACAAATTTCGTAATTTCATGATATTTAGTATAGAGTTTTACATAAGGTGTTTTCAACGAGACTACCAATCGATGGTTATTACCATGGTTTTAAACTGAACCGGCCAATCGAGTCACCAATCAAGTCCAATAAACCCCTCAAACAAGCTAAGACTGACCAGAATCAAGAGCAAAACCGGTTCATTGACTATATTGGTTTTTAAAACCATGGTTATTATAACTTATTAGTATGAACTTTGTTTTACTTTTATTATCATTTAATTAAAATTTTGTGTATTGGGTATCATTTATTAACAGACAATTTAAACTCACAAGAGTGTTTGAAAATTAATTAAATAATTAAATCCATACTTCACTTTTAGAGATAAGTGATGATTTGTCATCTGCAATGAGTGTTATTTTAAGGATAAATATGCAACCATTAACTGCGCCATTAAATTGAATGAGAGGATCCATTTAATGGCTCTAATTTAATTTTTCATAAATTTAAGAGTTCGTATTATGGCATGACTTAACAATTTATTTTGGTAGTATTTTTAATTTTTTTAAGAAATAATTACAGTATGTTGCTAACCCTGCAATTTGAATAATTTCTCCTTGGACTCCTAAACACTTTGTGCATGAGGACGTGTCAATTTAACTACCTTGACAGTATTTTTAATTGAGCATAGATAAATTCACGAGATGAAAATAGATGGCAATGATGTAAGATTATAAATCATGATTAAAATTGTTTGGATATTTTGGTAATGTAATTTCATTTTTTTTTTTTTTGTGCAAATGTTTTTTTATTTTTATCATTATTTTTGTAGGGTTTTACGTAATGGCTCCTTTATGACGGATAGTTTTTATTATTATTTAGTTTATAAATAAGATATGATTTAAAATTTATGACATCTACTACATGATAATTATTTTTTGAACAAGACTTAGGTTATGTATAGTACTTAGATGTTGTTCTTTAGGTTCATTTTTTAAGATTCTAACATGTGGATTTTTTCTCATGAGATAAAAATATATTTCTTAGTTAAATAGTTATATGACTGAATCTTAAGAAGGAAATATAACGAACAGCACCTAAAATACTGTACCTACGTTTTGTCCTTTTTTACCCCATCATATCAAGTCAAGAGTCAAGACATCAATGAGTTTCTATGTGATGTAGGCAAGATTTGGATTCTTGAGATCACTTAGTTGATTTTTTTTTTTTTTTTTTTTTTTTTTTTTTGAGAAAGCACTAAGTTGAATTTAATACCTTGCGAAGTTGGTTTTATTATTTGACTGAATCGTACAGAGCAAGAAAGAATCATTCTTGCTCTGTTCAGCTTTGTATAGTATGGAAAAAGAGGTAACCCTTGTACAATAAAGATGTTCTTCCTTAAAAGAGAGACCTTATTTTCTACCTCACTTTCTTATCAACTCTCTACCCTATTCTCAAAAGATCTACTTGGGTTCTTACTCTAAAATTCCAGCTGCATGTTCCTCTTATAATCTAAGGAATATTGCTTAGTACAAAGACAAATGTCAAGTCATCATTTCTTTATTTTGGACCTTACCACAGCTATGGTACTATTTGGTGATTAGAGGAGAGAGAGTACGCCAACATCAGTACTGTGGCATAAGAATAGGTGACTTTGCCACTGCCTAGGGAACAACTCTTGAGCAATGAGGGACATCGGAAGTACTGTAGGTGATACACGTGTCCCTGAAGTGGTCCAACATGCACTCAGCCAATAAGGGGTGTTTCTATAGTTGCTAACCTTAGGAGATCATTATCTCCCTTTTGTGAGTGCTCGAGTACCATGTCAGATGCATATCTTACTTCCTTCCCAAGGCAGTCACGCCCTTGGCACGGGCTAAGGATAGAATCTTGTAGCCAACGTTTCTTCTCCCTTGCTCACAATCACTCCAAGTGTAAGATCTAGATCCAGCCACATTGACACTCTCCCATGTCTTAGCTGGTATACTATGCAGGGTTCGAGTTTTGTGAGAGTACATTTGTATCACTATTACAATCTCTCTCTAATTTTTTAGGGAAATTTTTTCTTTCATTGCCATTCGTGGACGTAGAATATTGCCAAACCACAAAAAAATTTATTTTCCTTATCTTGTGTGTGGTTCTGTCTCTTTTCTCTTCTTTCTTCTTGTATGTTTTATTTATTTATTATTATTATTTTTTTATAAATGTTGGGGCTTGTGAATTGCATGTAAAGTGAAGGTCTTAATTGTCGTCGTTTGGAGGTGGTGTTTTTCGTTTTCCCCCTAAAGTTGGTACACTTTGGAATGACGACAGTGTGCTGGCAATAACTCAAGTTTGAGAGTTAATTTGGATATTGGTAATGACTCAAGTTTGAGATTTAATTTGGATAATGATTACATAGGAATGCAGAAAGATATAAAATAGCATCCTACTCTCTTAAAGCAATAATAATTATCTTATGCATCTAATATATATATATATATATATATATATATATCATTCCTCTTATATTGTGTAGGACTCACAATTGTGAGAGACCCACGCATTGTGAATTGTTAAATTATATATCAGATGCATACCAGATGCATACGATACCTTTTTTTTTTTTCTAAGTCTTGATACAAGGGTTGCTGATTTAATTGATCCAAACACAGCAAAATGGAAGAATGAAGTTCTTGATAGTCTTTTTCTACCTTATGAAGCTGATTTAATTAAAAGTATTCCTTTGAGTGCTACTTTACCGGCGGACAAATTGGTTTGGGCTATAACTAACAATGGAATATTTACTGTTGGGAGTGCGTATAAGTTGGCGGTTTCCATGTTCAAATCCTAAATTCCATGGTACTACTTCTGATGGTACTCTACTAAGAAGATTTTGGAAGAAAGTGTGGTCATTACTTATTCCTCATAAGGTGCGTCATTTTTGTTGGTGTGCTTGTCGCGACACTTTACCAACAAAAATCAAATTGATGAGGCGTAATGTTATTGCTGAATCTCTGTGTGTGTGCTGTTTGGATAGTGCTGAAATGAATGGTCATATTTTCTGGGGTTATCCGACACCATAGGCAGCTTGGGCTGCTTCAAAGTTGAATCTGTTACCTACTTATGCTAATATCGTTACTTTCCAAGATCTGTTATCGCATGAATTGATGACCAATGATGCTGGAAATATGAAATGTTCACAATTGGTTATGATTGCTTGGAAATTATGGTGCAATAGGAATGAAATTTATCATAGAGGTGAAGCAAAAAATGGACCGGAAGTGGCTCGGTTAGCAGCAAGTTATTTACATGAATTTTGGTCTGCAATAGCGAAGCATGACTCCACTGCCTCTGATCTGGTTCAGCCTTTTGGTGACAGACAAGATGATGTTTAACACTCAGTCTGGGTCCCTCCTCCTTCGGGTCTATGCAAGATTAATGTAGATGGTGCTCTTTTTTCCCACAAAGAAGTTGGCTGGCATTGGTGTGGTTATTAGGGATCAGCAAGGTAGATTGTTGGCTGCATTATGTTGGAAAATTAGAGCTCAAATGGGGGTACTTGAAGTTGAAGCAAAGGCATATGAAGCTGGTGTTTTGCTAGCAAGACATTTGGGGCTGAAGAATGGAGTGTTGGAAGAAGATTCTTTGATTGTTTCTAATGCCCTCAAGCAGGTTTCACAGCCTCCTACTTCGGTTGCAGCTATTGTGGAAGGAATTCATGTTTTGAGTTCGAATGTTGGGTTGTTGGTTATTCTCATATGCGAAGGACTGGTAATAAGCCAGCCCACATTCTAGCACGACAAGCTCAAAGCTTTGTCAATGATGTAATTTAGATTAAAGAGATTCCTTGTTGTATTCAGCAAGCTCTTATCCATGATGTACTTGGTTCTTGATGTTTAATAATATTTCAGTGTGTGTTTTTATCAAAAAAAAAAAAAAGATTGCGTAAATAATTGGGTTTGAGCCTCCAATGGCATCCGCTTTTTTCTATGGGGTTTAGTTTTGAGACTCGAATACCATTTTACTTACAATTACAAACAAGGAAAAATAATTTTGAGCACTACAACCATTTAGATCAACTTCATAGGAAAAGCTTGATGGGTAAGCAATGCCTTCGGTAATGTTATTTGGTGGCTCACTAGACTGCATGCTTGTACCACATGATTTTCAATCTAGTAACCATTTGGAAGCATTCTATAAATTGAAAGACTTTTTTTAGTGAGGATATAGAATATCTTGAACACAATAATTTTTTTTTTTTTTTTGCATATCTTTTGTATAGATTGAATGACTGTTTTTTTAGTGAACTCAATATAGTTCTAAAAACTTCATGTTATTGAACCCTAACCACTCATTCAAACTCGGAATTTTTTCAATCAACATGTCTATGAGAGATTTTAGATTTTAAATATTGATCACTTAGAGTTTTTTTATTACACCAAAAAAAAAAAAAAAAGGAGAAAATTTGAGAGCACATTTATTTATGCTTTAAAAATAAAATAAGAAATTAATGACCTTTTTAAGTCAATTGGTATCACCTAGTCTCTCAAAGAGGAGGTTGAAGGTCCAACTGTCCAAGGTTCTGATCCTTCTTCCCCAATATAATGTAACAAACAAATAGGAACTTCAAAACATGCAAAGGTTTACGGTTTTAAGAGTTTGAATATTTAACCACCACACACTCTTAGTGCGATGGTCATTCCACAAGTATAAATGCTTGTGGAGTGTGGGGGGTAAGAGCCGGGGTTTAAGTTTTCAGATAGAAGTTTTACACACATATACACTTATATTAAGAAATAGTAGAATTCTATCTTGTATTAAAAAAAAAAAAAAAAAGAGTTTGAATATTTATATATTTTATTTTAAAATTTTTTTGAACATGCAAAAGTTTACGGTTTTAAGATTTTGAATGTTTATATATTTTATTTAAATTTTTTTTTGAATATGCACATACACGAGTAGTGCGTGTAATACCAATAGTCATTTATTATTGAGAGATGCATAATATCTAGAATCCACTCAAAATCCTTGGTGTAGATTTAGTGACTACTTTATTAACTTACCCATTTTTTGAGAAACTGACAAATGTTATAAAATCCTGCTAACAGTTCATCGTACGTTACAAACAATATTGATAATTACATTTTCCAAAAAAAAGTTTTTATCATCACTTATATAATTTCATAAATCCCCTCGAAAATCATTGAATAAAGTTTTCCCATGCTTTATTTCAACCAAAAAGAAAAAAAGAAAAAAAAGTTTTACTTTTGCTATTTTGGACTAAGTAGTTTTAAAAGAAGCTGTGTGCATATGTTTTTTGCCATTCAACCAAATCTACAATCCAATTGTTTAAGCTACACTTACATGAATGTTTTACTAGTTTTTATAGAAATTAGATGTTATGTTACTGTTTAGTTTACTGTACCAAAATTTTTCAAAACCATTCCTAATAAATATTTGTTTACTGAACCGAGAATACTTATTATATTTCTTTAATAAAACTTTCAAATTCAATATATCAAAAGAAAAGGATAATAAAGTGTCTTCCAAACATGGCAAGGGTTGGTTTTCATAAGAAAATTACATCACTTGCCAAATATTTTGTGTTGAGGAAGGTCAGGTTGATGTGACATAACTATTACACAATAAGACCGTAACCTCAGGGTTTATCCGTAGTAGAAAGCCCGTTGAGTTTGACGCATACTAGAACTCTCACTCACTCACAAATAGACCAGCCACCAGCTCGACTTCGTGCTAAATTTCATTTATAAATAAGTCCTCTTCTTATACGTTTTGTATGCAGTACTTAGCTCTAATATCCCTCTCTCAGTTTCAGTCTTATTTATTATACTTTGTTGACAACACCATGGTTCATACACTTTTGACCTTCCTTCTTGGCTGCAGCCCTGAACATTCTGTTCCCTACCTTGGGAACGTTGCTATAAACTCGTGGTCTCTCTCTCTCTCTCATACACTCAAACAAACACAGAAGCATTGAGAAATGAATAAGGTTTTTGAACTATTCTTAATTGTGCTTGATTTAAGATATCCTAATTGATAATTAGTACTTAACCGACAATAAAGTTTTGGAATTAAGTTTTGTTGTTGTTGTAATTCATATACTATTATTTATTCAATTTTCTCATTTTGTTTGGCTGATAAATGCAGACTAAGGTACTTTACTACCAGAACTTAGATGATGGGACCATGGTGATCGATCTAAGGCCATGGGTTAACCTAGGAGGTGGTCTATACCTCGAGAACTCGATTTGGTATCAACTCACTGGCCAATCCTTGGACTGTCAACATGATCCAAACCCTCTAGTTATTCTTTATACCAATTGCTTGGGTTGTCTAATTTATCTTATTATGCCTGAACTGGTGCAACTGTGCCCACTTTGTGGACAGTTCATTAACTAATTTTTGAGTCGATCATTTGAACATGGCCTCCTATAATAATAATAATAATTATTATCTTATATTTCCGGTATAAAAACCATCTTATTCACAATATGTGGATCCCATACAAATGAGAAATTCATTTGTTGTAAGAGAAATTATATATATGTTGAATACAGAAAATACCTTCTTGTAGTTCCGAGGGTTCTTTATGCTTTTTCTATTTCCCTTTTTCTTTGATGTGTTGTTTGGGTAATTGAGGAGCCTCTAAAGACAAACAAATAGCAACGCCTTACAATTATAAATCATGATCGAAGTTTTCTTAGTATTTTGTAATGTAATTTCCTGGTTAACTCTTATTTCCATTTGTTTTCCATGCAAATTTCTTACTTACGTGATATTTGGTATAGAGTTTTACATAATGAGTTTCCGCGGATAAACTACCAACCAACGGCCATGGGTATGAACTTTGTTTCCATTTAATTATTTAATTAAAATTTTGTATATTGGGTATCAATTATTAACAAACAATTTGAACTCACATTTGAGTAAGAGTGCTGAAAAATTAATTAAATAATTAAATTCACCCTTTAATTATAGAAATAAGTGATGAATAATCATATGCAACGAGTGTTATTTTAATGATAAATACGCGTCCATTAACAAACTCCATTAAGTTGAACGCTTAATTAAAGATGAAGTCACTAGGGGAAACCATAATTATAATTATTTTGACTAGGACATATATATATATATATATATGCGATTTCACCAATCACCACTTTCAATTGGATCTCAAACATGTTTAAACTCAAATCCTAAGAAAATCTCTTTATATTTCACCACTTTCACACTTGAATTTCACATCTAAATCAATTCAATAACTTTTCATACAGAATCAAAAATTACTTCAAACTTTAAGAATGATTTGTAGTTTAGGTTTTTTTTTTTTTTTTTTTGGGGTGGATATTAACCATACTATAATTTTTTTAATGTATATAATATATCAAATATAAAATATATATTTAATATAAATCGATCGACTATTGCGGTTTTTGTCGATTTTTATAACCCCACTACAAGCTATGTTGATCCCGTCAAATTTTCAATAATTTGTTTCAACTACAATGTCCAATGTTGTTTGCGGTCGCATTTGATGATCAACTCCAAACCAATTTGATTGGTTTCTTGTTTTGATGAACCCTCCTAACTGAGGAGACTAATAATAAGAAGCTTGTGATTGTTGGTGGTGGTGTTGGTAGTGAAAACAATGGTATATGGTGATGGTGACAAATGGTGGACTTGGAGATGGGGCTAGAGGCCGAACTATGTAAATGATGAAAAATTGGTGTGACTAGTAAAACATGAGTAATATAGTAAATGCTTAATTGTGGGTCATTCGTGATCTCTAATTAGCTAAATTGTTAAAATATTTTATCGTCGAATAAGAGATCTATCAAAAAAATATTGTGCATTCTAAAAAGAGTCACAAATTCGATGAAAGTCGTAATTTTCTATCAAGCCAATTGTTAGACATTGCAGAATTGCAAGTGATATAATCTTGAAGAATTTTGTGGTCTTTTTTTGAGAAATTATTCCTTAAACATAATGTATTGTATCTTTCTCTCACATAAAATGCAGTCCCCTATATAAGACCCACATGTAGGGTCTACCTTTATATGAGAAGATAGTTTAGTACATCAAAATGCATTGAATAATTTCACAAGTTTTTGAGGTAAATTTATTATATTGTAAATTATTTTTTGCCACGTCATTGACATTTAAACAAATATTAATTATCATTATTTGGTATGTAATTTTTAGTTATTATCCTACCGTAAGTTTCAACCACTCATATAATAATGAATATTATGACTTTAGTAATTTTATAGTGTCTTCTAAAAAAAAAAACCAATAGTAATTTTATAGTGGAGTTATGCAAAGAATATATAGGGATCAAATGCATCCTTGATATACTACTAAAATAATCTTATAAAATTTTAAACAAATTTTCAATATTTTTGTATTAGACCTTTTTTTTTTAATATATATATATATATATATATATAATTTGAACTTAAGACATTAATTGATTTTTTACGTAGCCAGATAGGATTCAAACTTAGGTCGCTAACTAAAAATTTTAGTAATTCTAATACAACATCATATCGTTTATTCCTTCTCTTAATGAAATATTTAGATATGTCATAAAGTAAAAATTTTTGCACAATGTTTAAACTTCTGACCAATGGCGAATGGGGGGGTGGGGGTTGGCCCTAGGCTCTTGAAAATTACCCCCCTCTTTTATATGTGTATGTATATTATATATATATATATATATATATATATATAATTTTATATGAATTATTAATGCATCATTTTTCCTCTTATTACTTTTATACCATATTATATATGTAAATCTCTTTAATAGGAGTCTATATATTTTCCAAAAAAAAAAAAACTTTTTTTTTTTCATTTATAAAGTTACCACTACGTTTTTATTTTTATATTTATTTTTTGAAGAAATGACTATTTATGGATTTCATTGTTAGGAGTTAATTATCCTTATTGTATTTGTTATCTTTGAAAAAATAAGGTTTTCTATAAGCTTTTATTATTTTATATTGACTTGTATATGTTTAGATATGTAAATAGTCATATATTGACATCTCTTTGAGAGATTTTAAGTTTAAACATTGGTCTCCTAGAGCTTCTTTATTAAACAAAACAAAATTACAAGAAAATTCTAGAGCACAATTATTTATTCTTTGAAAAGAAATTAAGAACTAAATGACCTTTAGATCAATTGGTATCTTTTGGTCTCTCCAATGAGAAGGTCGGAGGTCTAGGGTTCAATTCCCTTTCAACATTTATATATTTTGTTGTGTTATAAATTGACCCCGGTTAAATTAACCAATTACCCAAACTAAGTTAAGTGTAGTAAAAAAAAAGTTTGACACGACAATTTAATCACGATAGGGAAACCTCTCGCAGGCAAAACCCTATCAAGTAAATTTTAAGTCATCATTTCTGAAGAATCCACTAACAAGAATAGAGGTTACAAGTACAAAAAATCTTACCATGTCCCAAAGTATCTACCTACAGTAAAATCTATTGATCTAAAAGGAAGTTTAGCTCCAATATCCAATTGGATTACTTCTTGTAGAATACATCTCTTTTGCTCAAATCTCTTATCCGTGACTAACACCAAAACAACAACTTGATTGATGTAGCTTTTGCAATGTTCTCCAATAGTAACTTGGTATAAAACCCTAGGTGCATAGAACATTGCAACAACTCTTGGTTTGCGTGTGTTTCTCTTTGTGTTTGATAACGATCATAAAGAAACCCTTTTAATGTTTTGGCATGCTAGTGCACATATTCCAAGATAGGCCTAGTTATTGTGGGCCGAAACAAAAATTACTATTCAGTTTTCCCCTAGCTTGATAAATCGAGAGATATTGAGTCAAGTATCAAGATTTATTTATTCTCAATAGATCAACAGGTATCGAGAAGTATCAAAGTTGCTTTTCAACTTTTCTTGAGCAATCTTGTGTCTTCAATTAATACCACTTGTTGTTATTCTTGAATACACTTATAACTAAGACTTAAGATACATGAAAAGTGCGTTTTGACTTGGATATGCCAATACATAAAAATATAATCCTTACATACTTTATTTTAAAAAATTCATGAATACAAGCATATGCGTGTATCACGTGTAATGAGACTAGTCATTTATGGTAGTGAGATGCAAAATATCTAGCACTCAAATCCCTAGTGCAGATTTAGTGACTGTTTTATTGACTTCTGTTTTTCAAAAACTGACAATACTTACCTAACCCTAACAACTCATCATGCGTTAAGAATACTATTCATAATTTTATTTTCTAAATAAAGTGTTCTTCATGACTTATATAATTTCATATATCTCCTTGACAAATATTTGAATTAAGTTTTACGTACCTATATTATTTTAGACTAACTAGTTTAAAAGGAAGTATGCAATTGTTTTAGGCATTCAACCAAATCTACAATCTTATTGTTCAAGCTATACCTTTACGAATGTTTTACTAGTTTCAAAAGAGTAATCTTTTTTAGAAATTAGATGTTGTGCTATTGTTTAATTAATTATACCAAATTTTGCGACAATCGTTCTCTTTTCTTTTTTTTTCCTAGTAATAGAATAGATTTTAACCCCACAAAATTCAAATCAATGATGCGTTGAACTCTAGAGTCCAGCCCTCCACTATTAACTTTAGAAAGAAGAAAGCACATTAGATTACAAAACTATTACTTATTATATTGCTTTGATAAAACTTTTAAATTCATTTTATCAAAATAAAAGGATAATAAAGTGAATTCCAAACATGGCAAGGGTTGGTTTCACAAAGAGACCAACCAACTCGACCGAGTGCTAAATCTCATGTTATAAATATGCATCCTCTTCTTAAAGGTTTTGCGTGCAATACTCAGCTCTCTTTCTCTCTCTCTCTCTAACACCATGATTTATACTCTTTTGGCCCTCCTTCTTGTCTACCCTGAACATCCAGTTCCCTACCCCTGGCAGCGATGCTATGATACTGTGGTTTGTCTCTCTCTTTCTCGCTCTCTCACACACAAATGTATTAAGAAATGAATAGGCTTTTTAAGATATTCTAGCTTTTGCTTGATTTAAGATATCCTAATTGAAAGATTATTATATAAACCAATCATAAAATTTTAAGATTAAATTTTTGTTGTTGTAATTAATCGGTACTAGTTGATATTTGTGTATCGTTGAACTATATGTTCTATATGTTCTTAACATTTATACCAAATTTCATGTCAATTGGATGTTATTTATCATTTGATCCATAAACTCATCTTTGATGCATTGTTTTAAACTACAAAAACTTGAATTTAAACAATTGGTTGATGATATAGCTATTAATCTTTGATCACCTTGAAATTTTGCAAGCATGAAGAATATACAAAGATAATGTAATCTAACGATGGATTTGTCAAAATTTGCATCCAATTAAAAAATATTGAGCGATTTAACATTGCTTATAGTTACATCAGGTGTAAGTTGAACCCAACCCTACATGTACTTAAGTTATGTATGCTTTTTTTTTTCTTTTTTTTTTTAATGTTTATCAACGAATAATTTAAAATCGACATATTTTATAGGCCTAAATATTAGTCTAAGTACATTAACTCAATATATTAGCATAAATAACATGTTTTTTGAAAATATTTTTTATTGTAACCACTGAGACACTTACAAAAATTTCGATAAACCTAGCATTTTTATTTAGTACATTTTAGAGGAGATACATTTTGATACGGTATATACTGCTGGTACCAATTTGATATTGACTTCTTGTAATTCATAGACTATTATTATATGATTTTCTCAGTTTGTTTGGCTAATAAATGTTGCAGACTGAGGTACTATTTTACAAGAACTTAGATGATGGGACCATAGTGATCGATCTAAGGCCAGGAGGTGGTCTACTACTCACTGGCCAATCCTCGGACCGTCACCCTCTCTCTGGAGACAATCAAGATGATCAAGACTCTCTATTTCTTTTTTATACCAACTGCTTGGGCTCTCTGATTTATGTCATTGTGCCCGAACGGGTGCAACTGTGCCCATTTTGTGGACGGTTCATTGGCTAATCTCTGAGTCAATCATTTAAACATGGCCTCCTACATAATAAATAAAGAAGATACCTTCTTGTATTTTTTAGGGGTTTTTAATTTTCTCTCTTTTTTTTCCCCTTTGTCTTTGATAAGTAGTTTTGGTAATTGAAGAGGCCTTACAATTATGAACCATGATCGAAGTTGTCTAAGTATTTTGTAATGCAATTTTTTGGTTCTATTCTCATTTTCATATGTTTTCCATGCAAATTTCGTACTCTTATGATATTTAGTATATAATTTTAAATGGCAAGGATGTAAGATTAGAAATGATGACTAAATTTATTTGGATATTTTGGTAATGTAATTTGATAGGTCAATTCTAATTTTCATATGTTTTCAACGCAAATTTCATAGTTTTTTTAATAATTTCTTGTGATGAGCTCCTCTACTATTGTTTTTATTTATTTATTTATTTACATACTATAGGATTCAAAATCTACAGCATCCGCTACAAGATGATGTTGGAAAATTTTGGGATTAATCAATGGAATGAACAAATAAATGATAGATAAACAAAGGCTTATAGGCATGAATCTCTATTGTCATCAGACAATATTTGCCGTCGTTGAAAAAAAAAATTTACTGGCACGGCAAAATGGAGTTGGACCAAATTTTCACTGCAATCAATAATTTATGACTAATAATGACCAATTTGTGTTCCGCTCTTTGTCCTGGTTCGAATTCAAAGTATTGCTTTGTGACACCAAAAGGTGTGTAAGAAGAATTAGCATGGTAGTGAATGGTTTTGTGTTTTTTGGGTCTTTGCAGCCTCTTCAGATCATGACTTTTACTAATTATCTGCTTTAGATTTACCAGCAGTCCAACATAAGATTTTGAATGAAAAAGAAAAATAAGCATGACAATAGAGGCACATCCTTATTCAAAAAAATTTACAATCTATGAACCAATGCTTATTATCAAAAAGAAAATAAAAAAATTACTGAAATGAGTAACGGTACTCTTTCACGCTAGAGAAAGACATAAAGGTACACAAGTGAGAAATTCCTCAAGGAAACTGAAGAATTCAGCAATGATAGTCACTCTTCTGTCCTTCATCCACTGGTTTTACTGCTATCCCAGATACTACAAAATTGGAGACACCTTCTGAGAGATTCTTAGATGCTTTATCATAATTAACGAAACCCATAAACCAAAAATCATGCCCATCAACTGTAACAATCTGGATGTACTTTTCGGATGGATTATCCTTCATGGTTACAGTGTTGATGGTGCCAATCTTGCCCAGAGGCACAATAACCTGCTCCAGACAACATCATCAATATAATTGCAAGGAAATTACATGTTTTGTGTATGTTTACAAAATTAAATTTTTACCTTGTAGTAGCTCCATGTTTCCTGGCCAGATGGTGCAGTGAATGACAAGGGTCTGTCACTGCAGAAAGCTACATGAATATTGGAAAGATAGAGAGTTCCAGCAACTGGTCCAGTTGAGGTTGAAAGATAAGAGGCAAACGACTTCTTCAGCTTCTCATTTGGATAGGTAGTGAATATCTGCTTGTAGAAAGCTTCAAACCCACCTCCTGTGATTGCTTTAGCAGTAAGGTTCATCTTTCCCCACGCAGCCTCATGTACAGATGAGTTGGTTTTAACTGTTAAACATCAACACCAATGTTAATAGAAATAGATGATAAATTAGGCATATTGTTATGCAAAATCAAGAGGTGTCATAAACGAGTGTGTTATGTCCATGACGATAGCCCCATCGTGGTACACGTGCTAATAATCATTTTCATCACGTAGAATATATAATATCGATGAGTCAATAGCAGAGATCCATTTTTCATTTAGCTAAAAAAATAAATAAATAAAAACAAGCATGAAATTTGATCATACGGTTGTGCCAGATGTTGTGGGCCATGGTTTCAGCCTTGTGGCTCCAAGAGTTGAACTTATGGAGAATGGATTCCATTGGGCTGTTGCTTGACTTTTCAATTGGGTCGAACTGGAGGTAAGGGTGATGGAGGTTGTGAGCTTCATCACCAGCACCCCATAAAGCTGCTTTCTTGTTGTCTGGGTGACATGTGGGAATAGCAGGTTGCCCCATGACATGAGTACCCCATTTCTCTGCATTTTCATGATCACGCGGTTGTGGAGATGAGGATGATGGAGCTAATTCATGAGGCTGTGCATCTTGTTTTTTTGGAGATGAGGATGATGATGGATCTAATTCATGAGGCTGTGTATCTTGCTTTTTTTGAGATGGGGATGATGATTCTTCTTCGTAAAAAGGATTTGTTTCAGGTACTGTGGATAAGGTGGGGTATAGAGGTCGTGATTCGGTGTTGTTGTTGTTGTTCATCTTTATCAAAGCTAAAGAATAATAATACAAACTAATCCAATTTGTGGGAATTTCTTGTGTGAGTATTGGATTTGGAAGTGATATATATTGCTATAGCATTTGGATCTGACCGCCATTTATAGCAGACGAAAAAGGATTTAGGGGTGTACTGTGTCATGACTCATGACTCATGGGGCTCTACCTTTTCTAGAAGAAGTACAATTAAATAAACAACGGGGTTGGATACCAAGAATGACTTTGGGGCGTTTGAATGCGACGAGTTTGACTTCAAAATGGAACTACACGGTTGCTTAACCGTGTCTTTCCATGATTATTTAATTTTATTTATTTCTTTTCTTTTCTTTAGTCTTGTTAGATCAGATGTTATCATTTGATTTGCCTGAAATTCTGGATTTCCCTTCTGTACGAATTCAATTTCAGCCAGCGAGGTTTATGGTGTGCCCCTGTTCCACTTTTAGGAAATTATTTTAAACTCTCGAAATATCATAAATGGATATTTTATTCTTTTACATAAATGGTAGGTCTTACTAATTAAATTTATGATGAGACTCATCATTCATATAAAAAAAGAAATTATACATTTATAATATTTCGAAAGTACTTAATAATTTTATTTCTCTTTAATTTAACATTCTTCTCTTATCTTATCAAAAAAAACATTCTTATAAAAAATGGGCCTTTTTTTAAGTATTTTTAGAAAAATTATCTTATTTTTCTATATTTGATATAAACCTTAGAAATTAGTTAGAAAACTATCTTTTTGACTTTCCTTGTTTAGTTTGATGTGAGATAAATTTGTTTTTCAAAAAATTTTAGCAGAAAATACTTTCTAAAAAATCAGTCATTCTTTTAATAGGTTTTTTTTTATTGGCTATAAATTTTTTTTTTTTACCCATTTTTTCTGATATTACTAAATACAAAAATATGAGGAGAATGATATTTACATCAAATTTTCCTTTGAAACAAACGGAGTGGGGTCCTCTAAATCCGTGGTGCCATTTTACAACCATAACGGACTGCCAAGAGGCTTGATTAAATTGTCAATGGGCCACTAACTTTGGGTTCTTCAAGCCTAGAAGAAGGCCCAATGCCTCAACCGCTTATCCAATGGTCAACAGGCCAATAGTTTTGGATTTCCCCCGCCGCTCTCTTAGAAGTTAGGTTTCCTTTTTTCTTTTCTTTTTCTTTTTTTCAAATATAAGGACAATACCTTTATTTTTAGAAGTTTATATCCTTATTTATTGAAAATCGACAAAATTATAATTACAATTTATAAATATAATAAAAATTAGGGTTTTGAATAACTATACATAAACAAATAATATTAAGAGACATGTCAAAAAAGGGTAATTCAAATACAAGCTCACAAACCAAAAAAAAAAAAAAAAAAAAAAAAGCACATCAAATAAATTTGTGAATAATGGGGGGGACAAATTAGGGTTATGGTTGTTAACCGATAAAATTAAAGACACTTAAGGGAATGACACTTGCCTTTGTGACATACATGTGGACAAGTGTATGTATGTCACACATGCTCATAAAATATTGGTTTGAAAGGGTTTTTATATAACGATGTATTTTGGAGAATGTGAATATTCTCAAATGATTTTTCATAACAATTAAGTTAGCAAACTTATCTTGATTTTTATTTTGACCCACTACCGGTATCATATTTTTATCCACTACCAACAATTTGCCACATCAGTGGATTTGAAATTTTTTTTGTCTATAAACTCTCTTCCCGAATAGTCCTTGGACACAACTTTTGATTGATGGATATTTTTTCCAACTTCTTCCATTTCAGTTTTTTCTCGCCAAATAGTATCTGGAAGGCTTTTTGGGTGGGAATAAATTTTCTTGAGGAATAGGTGACATAATTCATTTCTGAATGGATAATTGGTTGCCTAGTGGACCATTAAAAAATAAGTTTATAAGCACATTGACCGAATGAGAGTTCAACTTAAAATTATCAGGTACTTAAAATTATCAGGTATTTCTAATAGGACTAATTGGGATTTATCTTCCATATCGTTCTCCATTCCTCCTGCAATATCAAAGAATTGATTTGGGCCCTTCCTACATCAACCACACATGTGATGCTCAAATTTGGCCATGATGGTAAGTGCTCTGTCAAAGATGCTAATAGTTTCCTTTATCAATTGATCCCCCTAATCATAATGTCCCTGGGTGGAACTGGATTTGGAAACTCAACATTCTTAATAAGTACTAATAACACCAAACGTTTCATTTGGAAATGCTATCAAAATCTACTTCTAACCCAATTTGCATCATTTGCCAATTCGAATGTCCCATGAATCATTATCAGCTGTGCCCCAGATGTCCACAATCGAACACCACTCTTCATTCATATCACCTTTGGAAAATGTTACCTATCCCACTTGTACAGTTCTACTTAGTTTCTTCACTACTTCACTTCGCTTGGTTAGCCTCATCCCACATTAGCTAAGTGAAATGTCATTATAACCTTTATGATCAATATGGCGTGTCCGTTTGGCATGATTAATTTTGCCAATATATTTTACTATTCAACTTATTTTTACTACTATTTATGGGTTCCACTGCACTTTTTGGTACTATTTATGGGTCCCACTATACTATTTTAGCTAATTTTTACTTTTATCTACAGTACTTTCAACAAAAAGATTTCAATTTCAGTAAAATAAGCAGATCCCAAACAAACCTAGCATATGTGGCTTTCTAGGAACACGTTTGTTTTTCGACAAGAAATCGTTTGTCCAAGAACTATATCCAT
Source organism: Quercus ilex subsp. ballota (assembly GCA_032727855.1). Classification (NCBI taxonomy): domain Eukaryota; kingdom Viridiplantae; phylum Streptophyta; class Magnoliopsida; order Fagales; family Fagaceae; genus Quercus; species Quercus ilex. Next base: position 69,193,710 of record CM064909.1, on the reverse strand, counting down.
AAGATAATCCATCAATCAAATGAATTTTCTTCTATATAGAAAATGATGATATAGAAGCAATCCCTCATGTCAACCGATATGATAATCTGTCTTGGCTACATGAATACTATTTTAGAATCTGATTCTGCATTGGTCATTTCATTACTAACTACCACAGATTTCATATCTATGGTTCCTTCTATTCTTTATTCTTCTATTTTAGCATTTTATCATGTTTATTTCATTGTAAAATTTGGTTAAACTTGAAAAAGTTTTCAGTTGACCGTAAAATTCATTGTAAAATATTGCAAAATATTTTGCCTTTCAAAACTTGGTAAAATATTTTACAAAAACACATAATTGCTAGATTCTCGAGATTAATGATTGTTTGGTTCACGAGATCATTGTATTCATCTCCATTAATCCAACTATTTCATTTGATCTCACCCTAATTGTGCAAAAATCAGTTTTTCCCTTCTAATCACTAGATGTCTAGATCCCAAATGATCCGCTCTTTAATTCATCTATTATCTTGTGATTCTTTAGTTTGGTTACTGTTAAATACTCAAAGATCAAATAATGGATCTAATGGTCGATTTGTCTCCATTAATCTATTATTTGTGATGTTTTAGCAGGTAATTCTTTAGGTTCTAATGAGCTGCTTCTTTTTTGGTCACTTTCCACCATTTTCAAATGCATTCTAGGTCGTCCAACCTTTATTCCAACTCCAGGCGATTCATACAAAAGCGACATAGCCAAATGTTAAAGGATTGTCAATTTTCCTAGTCGTAGAAGAAGCGGTATTATACTATTATTTGATGAGATTTTATTTTCTAAGATAAGGTTCTGTTGAGAATGGATTGGGTGTGATACTCCTTATAAATTAATTTTATAAAAAATTTATGTGGCATTCTGGTATTGGTGGGTGTAAATAAAGAGAGATTTACACAGCTCCTTATTGAATTGAAACTCAATTATAAAACCCCCTGCCTGTATACAGAATAAATGACATATACACCCAAAACATAATATAATTTTTCCACTATACAGAATGAATGGGCCGCCATGAACTAGTTTTGGGGCAATTAATAAGATAGATATATATATATATATATGTTGGGTTTGTAAACTTTATGCCCAGGTTGTTGGTTCCTATTGTATCAATCAAATAAACTTGCTCTTTAGTTTGAATTCTCTATTTGTTTATTTTCACGAGATTTTAAGATCTCTTAAGTGTGGCAATTTTGAACCCGTTGAAGATAAAAAATTTATAAAAAAAATCTAGTTAACAATACCAAAATTTTCTTAAATTATCAAAATATTACAGTATAATGATGTGTAGTGAATTAAATCAAATCAATTTGCTAACTCAAGCTTTTCAAACCCATGGACAGTTCCCTAATTGATCCATGAAGGGGGACATCTCATGTCTTTAAATATGTGAATATGTTACTTTCGAATTTCAGCTTTTTTGAATCCCAAACAGGTGAATAATGATGGTTTATTATAGGTATTTATACCATCCACATAAAGCTAAGCTAATATCTTATTTATTAAAATTATATGCTACATAATAAAAATTGGGTCTTACATGCTGCAATTAGAACAAGTGACACAAGTTGAAATCTTATGTGATATATTATACACTATATTAAATTTTTTGTTTTATGCGTTGTGAATTGTGATTATGACAAGAAACTCGATGTAAATGTTATATGTTGTACAATATATTTGTTCACAAATTATCAATATGGTACAATTTAAGTGAATCTCAATTGTCCATGTTTCGAGAAATTTAATATATGTTATACAATATACTTGTTCACAAATTATCGAGATAGTATAGTTTAAGTAAATCTCAACTTGATTCTCAAAAAAAAAAAGTAAATCTCAACTATCCATGTTTCAAGAAATTTAATATATTACTTCAATTGAAACTACTTTATTATTAAATTTGAATCCTACACGTTACAACTTACAATTCTACCAATTTTTAAGAAATTTAAAGATTCATGAAAAAAAAAACATATGTTTCACGATTTTTTTTTTAAACCATCCACCATACGTTTTTATTTAATAAAATTTTGAGTTTATAGGATGAGCTTCTACAGTATAACTTACGATAATTTTTTATTTTATTATTTAGTTGCGTCACATAGACATAGTTTTTTTTTTTTTTTTTTGAGAAAAACATAGACATAGTTATATCATATAAAATTGGTGAATTACTTATTCAAAATCAAATACTTAATAACATTCCCATTAAAAAAAAATACTTAATATCATTACATAATATGTCATATCTGATCAGTTAAGTAAATGGGAAAAAAGAAACACATTCTAAGTGGAAAAATAATAATAAAAGGACATCATATGTGAGTAAAGCAAATGAAGAAAAAACAATATTTTAATAAAAAAGACACACACATACACACACAAATGGAAAAATAATAATAAAAGGACATAATGTATGTATGCCGCCATATGTGAGTAAAGAAACCAAAATAAATATAAAAATATTAACCTCCCTTGAAGTTTCAAAAAATGACAGTCCCCTCAAACGTCTCAAAAAATATACTTAGACCCTTGAGGATTCATAAAAGCAAGATACAAGTCCATCACCTTTTAGGACGTCACTTTCCTAACACAAAATTTCATTTGATGAGAGTATCTATATCAGAAGAGATGGAGTCACCTATTGCATTTATAAGAGCATTTACATCCGGGTTTTTATAAAAGAATCTATTTTACAACCCAAAAGTCTATTTTATCTATTTTACTAACTCATTTAACAATACACCCTCTATCACATTCTCTATATTTCTATAGAACTCATTAAAATAGAATTTAAATTCTATAAAGATGTGGTATAAAATCTAAGTTTTACACTCTTCAATTCTAACATGTTATATCATCTTATCACATATTAAAAAATAAGCACAACCACACTCAATCAATTTTAATACATATCTGAAAATCCAACCAAATTGAGAATTTATTGAGATGTTATTAAGTTTGGTAAGTTTATTGAGTTTTAAGTAAAAAGTCAATGTAGCAATCTCTTATTAGATTGTATAAAATATGGGTTTTACACTCCATCCTTAGAGCATTTACAGTAAAGAAGTTAAACTTTTTGCATTTAGCATATCAAAAAACTACTTTATCTATTTTTAGAATACACTTTACAATACACCCAACATCAAAACTCCTATTTTCACATTACCTAATTTTTTTTTTATTTTTTATTCCTCTCTCTCTCTCTCTCTCTCTCTCTCTCTCTCTCTTTTCATCTGAAGCAAACCCACACACCCACAAGGCCACCTCCACAACCCTACACTTACCACCTCCACAAACCCATAACCAACTACCACCACGCTCCGCCCATCCTCCACAAACCCACAACCCCACACTTCACCCATCCTCTCTCGACAGCCTTTGCTCCGGTCATGCTCTCTATCTCGCTTCCTTTCTTTTGATTTTGCTCAAATCCAAACCCAAAATCTCATGTTTTCCTCTTAGGGTAAAAGATGAAAGTGAAAGAAAGGCTGGTGAAATAAGAAAAGAGAGAAGAAAGTGAGACTAGTGAGAGAAAAAGAAAGAAGAAAAGAGATAGAATAGTGAAAGAGAAGTAATAAAAATAAAAATAAAAATTAAGTGTTGAGCTATAGTAAATTGTCATTTACGGCAATGTATTGTAGCTCAGTTGCCAAAAATTTTAAGTATAGCACCTTGTTGCAGCGTGTTTTTTTTGAAATGAGTTGTTAAAATGAGTTTTTAGCATTTTCACACCTTTGATGTGAATGCTCTTTGAGCATTAGTATTTTACTAACCAACACCAATTTATTCATGGAAGAGAAGAGAGCGAAACAAATTTTTTTATATTATTTTATTGTGTAGTTTATGTTATTTTATTAGATTGTATGAAAAAATAAGAATCGAGATATTGGGTATATTGTTAAATTGGTAAAGTAGAGAAAGTATGTAAAAATTTTATTATTATTATATTATTTTATTGGGCTGTAGGTAAAAATAGATAAAATAGTATTTGAAGATGTAAAATATGTATTTCTTACATTCTCGAATATGAATGTTCTTACCAAATTTGGACTCATCAAAATAATATGCACTACCCAATAAAAGCGGGAGAGAAAAAGTGAGAGAGAGAAAAAAAAAGAATAAAATATAATGTTTTAAGTTTACAACTCATGAATAGTAGTGTCTATAAATATAAGAAGTTACTCTTAACAGTATCTCCTAAAAATATAAGTACTTACTATTTATAATTGCTAAAAAAAATTTAGATTTACACACCTGAATAAAGTTCATCTTTAGAGCACTAGCATTGGGGGTGTAAAAACCCCCCAGTTGCTATTTTACCACCTAAATCCTTAAATTCCTTCCACATCCGGGCATGCAAACCCAAAAATTTTTCCATCTCAACTGTAGTAAGGTTGCATATTTGCAACCTTAGAGCATTCCCATCCGAAAATTGTATCCTATCCTATTTTACCATCTCAAAAAGCTATTTTATCAATTATACCATACCATTTTATAATACTCCAACATCCCAATTTTTATTTTACAATACAACACATTAAAATAATATTTCTACACAATAAAATAATATATCCCAAAACCCAAATAAAAACAAAAACCCAAATCACCTCTGCAACCACCTACTACCACCACCACCATGAAGAATATATCCAAACTGATTTTTATCTCCAAAACTCAGTACCAAAACTGATTTTTATCAACTGAAAACCAAAGTCATCTTCAAGCACATATAGAAGCTTCCTCTAAGTATACCCATCCATACTGTTGTTTTCTTGAAACCCCAGAAACCCTAGCCACAAACTCATGGCCATCGAAACCTAGAAACCCATAGATTAACAAAACCCAAAAATCTATAGAGAAAACAAAACCCAGAAACCTCAGCCACCGAAACCCATGGCCACGCCACCACCATCACCACGGCAACCCCCCCCCCCCCCAACCTTCACCACCATGAACCCACATATGACCCATAATAAAAACCCCACCCCCTTCCACCACCACCACGGCAACCCCCAACTCCAACACCATGAACCCACAAAAAAAAAATCCATCCCAAAATCAAATCAAACCAATAGCAAAATGTCATACCCAATTCAGCCATACCCACCTCTTCCTTTAAGCACCGGTCATAGGGGGGAAAAAAAACCCACAAAACCCAGAACTCCAAACTCACCAATCCACCGATCCACTAACCCACGACCCACACATCGGCATGGAGGCCCAACCACCAGCACAAAGAGAGAGTGTGGGAATTGAGAGCAATTCAGAGAGAGAAAGGGAGACGAAATACTGAGATGAGGAAAGAGAGAGAGAGAGAGAAAGTTGAGAAAGAAAATGTGTTTAACATAGAGAGGAGAGAGAAATAATAAAACAGATTAAAAAAAAAATACAATAGTCTACAATGCCATCATAAAAGTAGGATGGCATTGTAGCAGTATTGGAAATTTTTTTACAATTCTAAGTTTTTACAATTCCGAATGTTGAGGTTTTTGAGAGAAAAATGCTAAATAGATGCAACATATGGCATTTAGCATTCCCATTGTAAATGCCCTTACAATTCATGAGAATGTAAAAAATTATAATTTTTTAATCTCTTCTCTCTCTTCCTCTCACTTCAGACTCCTCTGACCTCTCTCTTCTTTTTCTTTTCTTTCCTTCTTTTTCGCATCTCTTTCTCTCACACCCTCTACTCTCTTCCTCTCAAGGTGAAGCCTCCCTCTTCTCAAGATCGGCTTTGGGTATGAAGAAAAAGGCTTTAGATCTGCTTTGGGTGGCTTTAGATCGGTGTGGGGTTGTCAAGGCTATGGGTGGCTATGGGTAGGAGTGGATTCGTGGGGGCGTGGGTGGCCGTGGATGGGTGGTTTTCTTTGCCGTGGGGTCGTGGGCCGTTGTGGGTGGGTGGTTTTACTTGCCATAGGCTGTCGTGGGTCTTATGTGTTTAGATTTGGGTTTTTATGGGTATTTTCGGTGATGAATTAGCGTTTAGATTTAGGTATTTTGGCACCTAGGTTTTTGTTGGAGTGTTTCTCAATGCTGCTAATATTGGTGGGTGCTGTTGCTGTTGGAGTGTTTCTCGGTGGGGGTGCTGCTAATGGGTGCTGCTACTGTTGGAGTGTTCTCGGTGGTGCTGCTATTGATGGAAGAGATAATACTTTTTAATATTATTTGTTGGTAAATTTTATATTATTTTAATGAGTTGTTTGTAAAAAAAAAAAAAAAAAATCGAAATGTTAGAAGAGTTATAAAATGAGATGGTAAAATAGATAAAGTAGGTTTTTAAAATGTAAAATAGAGCTTATTTAGCATCCCAAATGCTAGTACTCTTGCGAATCTGTTGCTAAAATAGCAATTTCAGAGTAAAAATTAAAAAAAATAGCAAAATGGACCAAAAAGAGCTTGTGTGTGGTTTTGGAAGGTGGTGATATGGCACGCCATGATTGCGCACAGGCTGGCTGTACCAACCACGTTTTTTTTTTTCTTTATATATTTTTTTTACCTAGTTAATTTTTTTTTTTTTTTTTTTTTGAAACTGAACCTGACATTTCATTAATCTGAAACTGGAATACAACAGAACACAGAACACAGCAAGGAGGAAAGAAGAGCTAAAAATTAAATAATCAACTTTTGGCCCTATCTAAAAGCAACATATGCCGTAGCATAGGTGGCTCCACTCCTTTCCACTGCTGAGAAGAACCCGTAGCCTTAGCAAACTGAGCAAGCTCATGCGCCGCTCTGTTGTAGTCCCTTTTCAGATATCTCACATTCCAGCTCCTAAAAGACCGAAGCAACTCCAAGGATCCTTGGATGACCATCCCAAACTCACCGTTGCAGTTGCCCTCATTGATGGCCCTAACCACCCCAGCTGAATCAGATTCCACAATGATTTTCTGAAGCTCTAACTCCATGGCCAAACGAACTCCTTCATCCACTGCAAAGGCTTCCGTAACAGCTGCACCATAATCACCATTCAAAACCTTGCAGCACATAGCTACAACCATCCCTCTACTATCTTGAATAACCACTCCCACAGTGGACCAACCCCCACAACCCGCTATAGCACCATCAACATTTATCTTACAAATTCTTGGAGGAGGCACCGCCCATCCAACTTCTGGGGCCTGCTGCTTAACATGCTTATACAGAATGGCATTCTTGTAGTCCTCTTGAGTACGCACCTCAAGGTTCCAAATCTGAGAATGGGGATTGCATTTAGCTTCATGAACCACTAGATTCCTATTAGACCAGATGGCCTACGCAGTGGTAAAGAGGGTTTCAAGGTCAAGTGGAGATCTAGCATCCAAAATTTTTAAGGCTAAATCCACAAGGCACATGTTCCCAGCCAATAAATTAATTGGATAGTCTTGCCAATTCCACCAAACTTCACATAGCTTATCACAATATATTAATGCGTGACTAGTACTTTCCATTGCTTTCTCACAAAGTGGACATTCGGCTGCAACCTTTACACCTTGCTTTGCCAAATTAAGCCTCGTGGGCAGCCCATCCAAGCAAGCCTTCCAAGCAAATATTCTGATTTTGGCAGGAAGCTGGAGTTGCCACACTTTCTTCCATAGACTAGTCCTACTATCTCCACTTGAGCACTCGCCCATCTCAGACCTCTCCACCACCTGAAGAGCAACATAATAAGCACTTTTGACAGAAAAAACACCTCGTTTGTTCCCCATCTAGATTATGCTATCTTGTGGTAAATTATAGCTGAGAGGGATGTTTAGGATAGTGTCAGCCTCAAAAGGAAGGAAAAACCTCCTAACCATGTCCACTTTCCAGTGCCTTGTTTCTTCATCAATTAGCGATGATACCATTGAGAAATCACCAATTTCTTGTTGGGGGGAGCAAACTTTGTAGGTAATGGGAGTTGGTAGCCACTTGTCTTCCCATATATGAATCATTTTACCATTTCCAACCCGCCACCTTATACCCCTGTGAATAACCTCCAAGCTGTTATAGATACTTCTCCAAGCATAAGAGGGGTTGCATCCAAGCTTTGCACCCAAAATATCACTATAGGGGAAGTACTTGGCCTTATAAATCCTTACAATCAAAGAGTTTGGGTTGATCAAGATACGCCACGCTTGCTTCGCCAACATTGCAAGATTAAAGGCTTGTAAGTTGCGAAAGCCCATTCTGCCTTCTGATTTTGATTTGCACATTTTTCTCCAGCAAACCCAAGCCATTTTAGCTTCTTGATCTCTCTGACCCCACCAGGAATTTCTCTCCATTCTTTCTAAGTCCTCACACAGACCCTTATTCAATCAAAACTGATCAAATATCTATATATGTTTCTCCACCAAAAAATCTCCTCTTGAAAGCCTGAAAATGAGTTACCAGATAGCTCCACAAGAACCGTATCCTACCCCAGGTAAAAAATCCTTCGATCAAATAGTCCCTTTTTCAAATGTAATTTTCGAATTTCAATTTCTTACTAGAATTCAATTACTTTTGCATTCAATTTTAATTTTGGTGAAAATTTTAAATAAATTGTAGGGTACGGATATCCATATCCTCCACCACCGCCACAGGTATACCCATCAGCGCCACCGTATGATAGGTACCCCCCACCACCACCACCAGCGAACCCACTGCCAGGATATCCAGGGTACCCACCTCCGCAGCCTTCGACGTACGAGGGGTACCAAGGGTATTTCGCACAAGGGTACTAGCATCCACTGCCGCCGCCGCCACCACAGCAATATCAACACTACCAGTGTGAGCATCAATACTACAATGATCAGCCCAGCTATCTCTCTTTCTTACGTGGTTGGTAATGCCATTTTATATATAATTTATGCCATTTTGCTATGTTGTTTGGTTTATGTGTTATTAGTTAAATTCATGTTCAAAATATGTAGGAGATATTTATATTGTGAGATTTCACTCTAAAGTCTATTTAAAACAATAGAATGAAGGCTTTTGTTAACGAAGTGCCCTTGGGGCACACGTTTAAGGTGCCCAGAAGAAAGAATCCTAGTGTGTTAAATAATGGATAAATGATTAAATTTACAATTTCCTTAAACTTTTAAGTTTAAGGTTTTGGGACAATTGATCTTGAACCATGTATGTTTCCCATGGTCCTGTAAATGAATCAAGCTACTTATGAACACCTTGAGCTCAACTCGGGAAAGGCTTGTTTATGTTCTTTTGTTTAATAAACAAGTCAAGTTCATGTCCAAGTTTAAACTCAACTATTAAAGAAGTCAAGCTCAAACATAATAATAATGTGTTCGTGAACATGCTCGTGAATACGATTTTCGATTTAACTACATATAATATTATTATTTCAGTGTATGCTTGTCTAAAATTAGACTTATACAAACTTGAGATTGGATTTTGTAAGTTTGTAAATATTTCCATATGATATCCAATTATTATTTGTTGTTTATTGATAATATTAATAGTCCATTTGTAGTAAAAATTCATAGATTTGTGAAGGGCTAACTAATTTTAGTCTTGCTTTTACTATATATGGGAAAATAGTAAGTTAATCAAGTAGTTTGTGAACAAACTCGAGCTTGTTTGAGAAGAAAATGAACCAAGTTTAAACATGTAATTTTATTTGGTGATAAACTCAAGCTCAGCTCATGTTCAAAATAAGATTTAATAAACAAGCCTAAACTTTTAATAGCTCAACTCGTTTACAACACTCTTACCTCCTTTTTAAAAACTTTAAAAATCCAATGTTTTAGGCTCAACTTATTAAAGAGTTTAGCTCATAAGTGAGGGGAGGTGTTAGAATAATAGTTAAATAATTAAATTCACATTTCCCAACAACATTCGAGTCATAGTGGCATGGAGTAAATTAGAATGGTTATTGCATTTTCACTTCTCATACATGACTCATGAACCCTAAAGAATATTTGACTTTTGTAGCACATTTGAGTGGAAGAAGAGTAGTGCTATTTCAAATGGTCACAGCTTCAGGGACAAAGTACACTTCTGACTTCTTTCTGGTTTATATTAACTGACTAGGCATTTCAGACGTTGAAAGAGCCACCCACTAGATATACTCACAATTGTAGGCATGATACCTAACATTCTCTTGTCAGCTCCCAGCTCTGCTAAATCTGCTCTCTAATCTATTAGAAACTTGGGGCCTTTAATAAGGATGAGGATGGCCATTTTGTTGAGTAGCCTATGGGCTCAAGTTCTAAAATGACAATGAAGAAAAGAGAAAAGAAAAATAATGGAAAAAGGAATTAATATCTAAGAATAGTTAAGAAATACTTCAATCTTCTTGGAAACTGTTTTTCTATCAAGTTCAAGGCAAGGGTTTTGAAGCCTAAACCCAAATGAAAAGAAAACGAGAAATATAATGAAAATAAAACAGATGAGAAAGAGCCTAACTTTTATGACTAAATAGGCCGAATGACACTACTTAAAACCAAATTGGCATCATCTAGCCAGGGTAAGTGCAATTGAATTTTCCAATATACTTCTCTTTTTTGGAGATAGATTCGATACTTCTTCTCCTAATGATATCTCTTTATTATTAAAATAAAATATCAATAAATTTTTGAAGTAGACAAGAATTGAACTCCAAATTTATTATTCAACCATCACAAACTACCAAGTGAACTAACTTGAATCCACTTTCCAATATATTAAGAGCACCATACCCAAGTGAACCATCATTTTTAACCACCGTACACCCTTGGTGCAGTGATCACTACACAAGTATAAATCATTATAGGGTGTGGAGAGTAAAGACTGGAGTTTAAGTCTCAAAGAGAAAACTTCACACACATATATACTTAGATTAAGTTAAAGTAGAAATTTTATCTTTTAAAAAAAAAACACTATAATAAATAAATAAAAATGATCACATTTTAGTCAACCAAACCCAAAATTTACTCATGTAAAATTATGTAAAAATATATAATTGAGTATTTAACGAAGAAAAAGAGTAAATGATAATTGTGTATACCATATGATTAAAAAAATCAATATTTTAATTAAATAGAATTTAAAATAAATAATATGATTTAAAATGGGTTAAAAAATGAATATATAAAATACAAAAAATAAGTTTTTATAGTAAAATAAACGAAGTTTTACAGGAAATGCTCTAACACAATCTATTTATAAAAAAAAAAATTACAAATGCAAAATCTCTTGTAAATAAAACAATAACAGAACACTAACTCAACTAACTCATCGTTGAGCTAAAATCCATTAATCAGTTGACCTAAATAAAGTACAACTACATGATAACTCAACTACATTATTAGGTCCACCAGGAGAACTGCTGACGTGATCCTCCCTTACCTCCCAACCAATAAAATATTATTATTTATGCAAATGTGACATCATTTGGTAATTTTTATTTTTTATTCTTTGTGCTGATTAGAATGCTCACACATACATTTGCGTAATAGTATCTCATTGGTCAGGGAGGACCATTGGTCCTCCAGCAGTTCTCCCGGTGTAAATGATAATTTCTCCAAAGTCCGCACATGTTCCGGTGCATCTTTCCTTGGCCAAACCAGTGTTCGATACAGGTACATCTTCTCTACTTTTTGACTGTCCTCATGGGCAAATTCCATCTGGCCAATTTCATTTATTATCTCCACATTAAGCCGTGGCATCTTCTTTGCAAGTGTCTTGCAGCCTCCTAGAGTTAAATCACAGGACGACATCCAAAGGGATCGCATTGTCTCATACTTTCCCACGTCCCTTAGAAGTGCCATGTCCCCGAAGGGGCTGTCCCTGATCTCAAGCTTGCGAAGCCTCTTGCACCCATTCAACACATACAGCATTCCCTTGTCACTTTCGCCAGCAAATGCAATAGAAAGCATTTCAAGCTGCTCTGCATACATTCCAATGTAAAGGAAAACCTGGTCGGTTAAAAGGCCAGAGAGTGACAATCGCCGAAGACGCTTGCTTGACTGAACAATTGCTCCAAAACCTTCATCTAGTGGCTGCATGGTTACAGGGTCGGGTTTTGTAGGGTCAAGGATGCACAACCTGAAGCGGATAAAATTTGGACAGTTCTTAGCTACAGCTATGAGAGCAGCATTTGTCATTTGCTGACAGAAGTACAGCAATGAATTAAGCTTTGGGCAACCACTGGATATAGCAACCAGGCCAGTTTCTGTTACAGCAGCATGCCCAGCCCCAAAGGGATCAGATGGGAAAACCCTCAATTCCTGCAAGTCTTTACAAGTTGAAGCTACAACTTCCAGTCCCCTGTCTCCGATACAATCCAAAATCTGAAGTAATTATGAAAACTATGTCATTGATTTATATAAAAGAAGAAAGTTAGCTTCAGTTAGACCAGGTTTAAAAGATCATACCCATAAGCGCTGAAGTTTCCCACAGAGGCAAATTAGCTTGATTAGCTCAGAACCATGAATCCCTGCAGCATAGCTCAGGTTCAAGTAGGTTAGGTTCAAGCAAATAGGATATATGGCTGGCAGGCAGCGAGGAGCAACCTCTAAAAACCCTGACAAATTCCTAATTGATCTACACTTCAGAATGGTTGCCCTCAGTTTTCTGTAGGTCTCAGAATCATCAGAATCACGATCAAGGACAAAAGATCCTGTTCCTAAATCCACTAGTTGAGGTGCTCGCATCAAAATCCTTTGAAGCACCTCAAGAGGCACTGCACGGTTCAACTTCAAACTCTTAAGATTAGGATTTCTTGCTACAAGTCTCTCAAGAGCTGCTAAATTAATTTCTTTTAAGCATGCAAAATTCAGGGAGACCAGTGACGTGCAACTGTCGGGGAAGCAGCCAAGCCAGTGGTTTTCCTTTTCCTCAATTTCATTTTCTTGCAGGTCCAACTCCCTAAGAAACCTGCAAGAAACAAACGAGTAGAAATAGGATGTTAAAAGGACTAATCTCCCAACCAACTCTCAGCAATCAGCATAAAAAAATCTATCACATACTACATCCTATAATCATCAAGTTCTTTAAACCTCCCTGCCAGTCAATTTTAACCAGAAACCCCCAAAGAGAAAATATTACAATTGAAATATCAAGACCAAAAAGCTATTATACTACTGTTAAGAAACACTGCTCATAAACTCAATCATAATCCAAAACCAATGAATCCTAGACTAACCATATTCAAGACAGCACACGCTAAAAGACAACTTAAAAAGATATCAGCTTAACTATTTACATTGAGATGTCAGGGCATGGTTGCACATAAAGATTTTACCCAAACCACAGTTCACCCCACAAGGACTATAACCATACCTGCTGGGTAGACTTCAAAGATTTCAAAGACAATCACAAAACATTTCAACAGATGTGCGATTTAACTTTCTTTAGTTAGCTACTAGCCACATAAATGTCTAATAAGAAGCATAACCCAACATCAACTAAAGAAAAATAATATAATAAAAATGCTTTAAAAAGAAACTCCCTAAAACAAGACATAACCCTCCTCTTAGCAGAATAATTAAGAAAGCAACAAAAACAAACTAACATACTCTATACATACCAAAAATCAACAATCAACAAGTCTAAGACCCAGTCAAAGAAACCCATTTATAACAATTGGAATCTCATAGTAAAAAATTAGAAAATATAGCAAAATTATGCCAGAAAACCAAAACAAGAAAGAATATTTCTTACCTGCAATTAGCAGCTATAGCTACAAGGCCATCGGTGGTGAACCCTTCACAGCTAACAAGCACCAAAGACTTGAAATTCGCAAAAGAACGCGAAAGAACATCAAGGCTTTCATCTGAAACCACCATCCTCTTCAACCTAAGTTCCTCCAACCCAATACGACTTCTAGCCAAAGCTTCGATCCATGGCTGCACATAGCCTCCCCAATCTTGAGGAACCAAATTGAAGTCCGCGAAACGAGGCTTCCCTTTCAAAGTCAGAGCTTTTACCCCAGGAAACCTGGCGATCAATCTCTCTGGACTGATTGCATAGCAGTTTCCTATGAACACTCGCTGCCTGCTAAATTTGTCTACTGTGTACCATAATTTACACACCAAAGACACTGCGTTTCGGTCTCTATGCGATGTTACGAAATCGAACACGTGCTCTAAAACCCCGTCCGGAAAATTATTCATCGTCGTTTAACATCCAATCCAACACCCACAATTTTCCCCGAAAAAAAAAAAATTAACTTTCCGGAAAACTTAAAAAAAAAAATGGAGGATTTTGAGAGATCTAGCTGGAAATGAGCTGAGATCTACATGAGACAGAGTAGAACTGATGTGGGTTTAATCGGAAATTCCCTCACATAGCTTAGATCTGCGAAGAAAGAGAGACAGAAAGACAGAGTGATGGAAAGAAAAAATAAAAATCTTATGTTAAAGGTTAACTCAGAGTCAGAGAGAGGAACCCAGAGCTTTGAGCTAACTAACCATGGTTAGTGTTTTAACCCCAGAGTGGCACCAGTGTTAAAGTCATGAAATCTTTCTCATGGATTTTATCCAAATTAAGTGAAGAAGTTAAAATTTTAAAAGAGTTAAGTTCTGTCCAAATCCTATGCCCAAAAAAAAAAGATACAGTACCTTGTTTTGTAACTAAAAAAATATCTATATTTACATACAAAATAATAATAAATACAGTAAGAAAATACGAAGCTTTCCCTTCTAATAAGAATATTTAGAGTTCTCTATCTTGTCAGTATTGTGAATAGAAATAGAGTTAGGAATTTTTCTTTTAGGAGTTAAGTATGAAAATAAAATCTCATAGTATTGGTCCCTGAAGGGTTAATATGAAAGAGGTAATAATATAACAGTTGGTTCTACTACTGTTAAATGTAATTTTCATATTTCTTTTTCTATACGATAAGGGTGTGTTTGAACACCGTTTATTTTGTTAAAATCGAAAAATTATTGTTAAAAATATTATAAATAAAATTAAAAATTAGTTGAAATAATACAATAAAACTTATAAATAATATTAAAAAGTACAATAAAATTTTTAAATAATAATAAAAATAAATTAAATAATAAAATAATTTTCTTTTCTAATTACAACCCAAACTCACCCTAAGTTAACGGATAAGTTTACCAGAGTTAGCAGCAATCATGGCTAGTAGTACTCTGAGTGAGAAGATTGGACAACTGCCATGCCTTATCAGTTTGCTTTCAAGTTTCAACTGCCATTTGAAAGACTTGCTTTTTCCACGTTTTCAATTTCAACAGGAAAACTTTTTCTCCGTACTACAAAAAATAACTAGCATTAAAAGGAAAAGTTATACTTACTGCCCCTAAAAAGAAAAAAAAAAGAAAAAAAGAAAAAGAATATTATTAGTAACAAATTAACAAAAAACAATAATGCTTCTCAACTGTGTTCTTGCTCAGTTGCTTGTAAAAGCAAAATTACGTTATGGGTAACCAAATAAACGAAGTGGGGTCTTAACTTTTTAGTGCAAAACTTTTGCCGCTGATGTGACCAGTTACACATCTCAATTTTCCAAAGCTAATTTTTTTTTTTTTTTTTTGAGAAACCAGACTCAAAGGTATGCTAAAATAAGAGAAAAAGGACATTACAAAACATCACGAACTACAATAGGAGCTATGTCATCAGATACGGATTCCATCCAAACCTGAAGCTCATTACCAGATTTAGACTTTTTGGCAAGGAAATGGGCGACTAAATTTCCTAGTCGTTTTACATGAGCAAACTTACAAAAACGAAAGCCACTAGCCAGCCTAAGTGAGTCATTAATGACCAGACCAAACTCAGGGTGGTTAGACCCTCCAACCTGCAGTGCTTTAGTTACAATCTCTGAATCGCCCTCAAAGGTAGCCTCAAATACACTAAGTTCCCTGGCAAATAAGACTGCTCTCCTGCATGCCAAAGCTTCCACCGTAGCAACTAAGGGTGGGAGAGGGATTCTTTCAGCTAGAGCACCAACCACACCGCCCTCCGAGTCCCGAATGATCACGCCCAGACCAGCAGCCCCAATTTCTTTGAATATTGCTCCATCATAATTTACTTTATATAGGTAAGATGGGAGGGATCCACCTGACCCTTTGGGCTGGTATAGGGGGATGATGGAGCCTTATGGGAGAGTGGGCTGCTGCATAGTCACGGAGAAGGCCCAAGGCCCTGGTCCGAATGTCTTTTAAGCAAGACCAATGGCTCCCCACACGGACAGAGTTCCTTTTTTCCAAGGCTAATTAAAAGAGAGAAAAAGAAACAAAAATATTCTCTAACTACAAAAATCTCTCTTTTATTAGAATCTACTTGATTAAATCTTTTTGCCAAAATTTATAATAGAAATTGGTGCTAGCTCCCTTTTTTTTGATGAACGGTGCTAGCTCCCTTTTTTTGATGAACGGTGCTAGCTCCTATACATTTCCTGAGTGTCACCCTAGCCCACAAGTCAAAAAGATTTTCACTTGAAGATCAAAGGTACTTTTGAGATTCCACCGCCAGAAAATTAAGCAAATGCCAAAGTACTTCACTGTTGACTTTGTTCTAACCCAAAAAAAAAAAATAAATAAAAGTAAAGAATTGATTTCATATATATATATATATATATATATATATATTATTAAAGTGCACTATTCATATGTAAAATTGTAGAGTTTGGAGTTATTTTAATTTTTGCCATTTACGTATCAAGATTTTCATATTAACCCTTCATATCTGATTTCGTTTTCATTATAACATTGTTGTTAATCTTTGTTAGTAATCTAACAATTAAATGTCCTTTATATTTAACTAATTCAAGACATACAAGCTTTAAAAGGTTGTGAAATGCAGGAATTTTGTTGTATACAACCCCAAACTTTAAGGGTCAAAAGTACTCTCTCTCTCTCTCTCTCTCTCTCTCTCCCTCTGTGTGGAATTTTATTGTTTTAGGCAAAAAATCATATTATACACTTCCAAGTTCTAACGAAAATGGATGGCATTGCCCATATAAAAATAGAGTCAAACATAGGCCAAAATGAAAACAACCTCATACTTTTAAGGGTCAAAAGTATACTCTCTCATAACAAATATTACATCATATGGAGAAAATAAATCAATAAAAGTCAAAAATTGAAGAGCTAGTCAATTTAATTATCTATAATATTGGAGAAGATTGCATCCAACAAGCCCACGATTTGAGTTAGGCTTATCATACCTGTTATGTCCACAAGGCAGCAGTTGAAGCAGTGGGAGTTGCTGTGTTACACGCTGGAGTGGATGTGCGTCTGTTTCAAATTTGCTTTATCTTTTTATTTGAATTTGTTTAGGAAAGATAATAATAGCAATCTGAATTGTTATCAGATTGGAGTATTAGGGATAAGAATCTGAATTGTTATCAGATTGGAGTATTAAGGAGTTTGGTTAGGAATCGTGCTTATCCTTATCTAGATGTTGAGTTGTTTAGGGATGTTGGAGTTGTTTATTGTTATCTTGGTCTGTAAAGCTATTTATATAGCTTCGCGTTATATCAATAAAATCAATCAGAATATTATTCAGCAAATTGCTCTTGGGAGGTCTGGTTTTTCCTCGAATTAAAATCATATTTATTCTCTTGATCAGGTCTGTTACAACAAAGAATCACCATAGCTCCTCACAGTAGACGTGGTGGAAGTTGTGGTCAAGGTGGTCGTAACAATTTGGTATCAAAGCAGGTCATGGATGAATCATGCATCGATCGTTTGGAGGCAAAGATAGGCTCCATAGCAGCGGGGCAAGATAGGAAGTTCCGCAAGTTACAGGAAACATTGATGAAGGCGATAACGTCCATGAATAATTGATTAGACCAAATATCGGGCAGCCAGAGTCTGGAATGAGGGGAGAGTTCACACGATGGTGGTGGATCTCATCGATTCAATTTAGAGGCTCTCATGATTCCACTGAGTCTCATGGCGCAGTAATTCCAAAAGTTACCAAACTTGATTTTCCTCGCTTCAATGGCAGTGAAGATGCAAGGAGTTGGGTTTGTCAAGTGGAGTAACTCTTTGAATTTCAAAACATTGCCGAGGAAGAGAAGGTTTCGTTAGTGACATATCATCTAGAAGGTGAGGCACAATTGTGGTACCAGATACTTAAGGAAGAAGAGAAGGAAGTTACATGGCTCACACTCAAGGAAGGGCTGAATTCGAGGTATGAGCCAACGGAATTTGATGATTTTTTTGGAGATCTTACAAGGCTTAAACAGATTGGTTTGGTGCAAGAGTATCAAAGCCAATTCGAGAAACTCCTCAGTCGAGTGGGGAAGTTGAATCAGTCTCAAAAGGTTGCTTGTTTCATTGGTGGTCTGAAGGAGGGCGTGAGGATAGATGTTCAATCCATGAAGCCAACAACTTTGTTTGCAGCAGTAGGTTTGGCTCGACTCTATGAGGCTAAATATTAGAAGCGATCCAATTCCAATTTTGAGCCGAAGAGGGTTGTATCAACTAGCCCAACCATTTCTGGTCGCCCATCTCCATCTACTCCCGCTATTCGAAGGTTATCACCAACTGAGATGAAGGAACATCAAGATAAGGGACTTTGCTTCAATTGTGATGAAAAGTTTGCTCCTGGACATCGATGTAAGAAGCTTTTTTTGATTGAAGGTTGCTAGCTAAAGGAGGATAGCGGTGATGGAACTGAAGATGTTGAAGAGAAGGAATTCAGCAAAGATTTGGAGATTTCCTTGCATGCCATGGCTGGTTCCCTTGCTCCTTAAACCATGCAAGTCCATGGGGTCATCAACCAATAATCACTGGTTGTGCTGATTGACTCAGGGAGCACCCATAACTTTATCAAAGAGAGGTTAGCAGAGAAGTTGGGATTAACATGTAACACAGAAGAACAATTTAATGTAAAGGTTGCATGTGGTGGAAGGATCTCTTGCAAGGGAAGGTGCATTGGAGTGCAAGTTTGGATACAAGGGGTTACTATTGATATAGATTTTTATCTCTTACCATTAGAAGGATATGAAGTGGTTTTGGAAGCACAATGGCTTAGAACGTTGGGAATGATTGAGTGACATTTCTCTAAACTACTCATGAGACTCCAATATTGTGGGAAAAGAATTTCTTTGCAGGGAATGTCTAACCCACACAAGCAGATTGACGGGAATAAGGTGGAAAAATTTCTTAAGGGGAGCAAGCATGGTGCTTTCATACAATTTCATGCCATTGCTATGGGGGAGAAGAGGAAAAAATTCCCAACATCCTTATGGATCAAAATCTCATTAATCTCATCAATTCTTTTCAGGATCTTTTTAGGGAGCCTAAGAGATTACCACCATCACGGGCTCATGACCACTGTATTCCATTGGTACCTGAAAGCGGACCAGTTAGTGTGAGGCCATATCAGTATCCTCATTTTCAAAAGACAGAGATAGAACGACAAGTGGAAGAGATGCTCAAGTCTGGTATAGTGAGGCCAAGTAACAGTCCTTATTCATCACCAGTCTTGCTTGTCAAAAAGAGTGGTTCATGGAGAATGTGTGTCGATTATCGAGCACTTAATCAAATTATAGTGAAGGACAAATTCCCAATTATGGTTATTGATGAACTCCTAGATGAGTTGTATGCTGCAAGGTACTTTTCTAAATTGGATTTACACTCAGATTATCATCAAATAAGGATCCATCCTCCTGACATTTCAAAAACTACCTTCCGCACTCATCATGGGCATTATGAGTTTCTTGTGATGCCATTCGGACTGACAAATGCGCCATCCACCTTCCAATTTTTGATGAATGACATTTTTAAAAGGTACCTTCGAAAATTTGTATTGGTGTTTTTTTATGACATTTTGATATTTAGCAATTCTTGGGAAGATCACTTGCAACATGTCAAGATTGTTTTAAACATCTTGCAAAGTCATAATCTGTTCTTAAAAAGGGAAAAATGCCAATTTGGGCAAACACAAATCAAGTATCTCGGACATTTGATAGATGTGGAGGGGGTATTTGTGGATCCCCAAAAGGTGGCTGCCATGATGGAGTGGCTGAAATCCAAGACTTCAAAGGCCCTTCGAGGATTTTTGGGGCTTACAGGCTACTATCAAAAATTCATTCGTGATTATGGGAAGATTGCATCGCCACTGACCAACATGTTAAAAAAGGATTCTTTCACATGGACTTCCACATCTAAAAGGGAATTCCAAGATCTTAAAGAGGCAATGACTCAAGCGCGGGTGTTGGCTCTTCCTAATTTTGCAAACATATTTGTGGTGGAATGCGATGCTTCAGGGAGCGGTGTCGGCGGAGTTTTAATGCAAGAGAGGCAACCCATTGCTTTTTTCAGTCAAGCATTACAGGGAAGGAGCTTATTACTCTCAACGTATGAAAAAGAAATGCTAGCCTTGGTGTTGTCTGTTCAGAAGTGATGGCCATACCTCCTTGGTTGAACCTTTATAGTGAGAACCGATCACCGAAGCCTTAAATTCCTATGGGAGCAGCGAATCACAACATATGCTCAACAAAAATGGTTGTCCAAGTTGATGGGGCATGATTTCCAGGTCGAATACTGAAAGGGAACAGAGAATCAAGTGGCAGACACACTCTTAAGAAGGGAAGAACAAGCAGAGTTTGCTGCAATCTCCACCTCAGTCCCTAGATGGCTTGAAACCATTAAGGAGGAGGTGCAAACTAACCCAAAACTACAGCACATAGTCAAGCTTGTTCAAGAAGGGGAGGCAGTTGGTCCATGGGAATTCAAGGAGGGAGTATTATTTTTCAAGAATTGGATTTATCTCAACTCGGATTCTCCGTTACTTCTGGTTATAATCCAAGAGTCTCATTCAAGTACTCATGAAGACCCACACAAAACATTGCAGAGGATCCGATCAGTCTTTTATTGGGTGGGAATGAAGAAACAAATACAAGACTATATTCGCCATTGTGATGTGTGCCAAAGACATAAGGCTGAATGTGCTAGCCCAGCTGGCATTCTCCAACCTTTGCCTATTCCAACTAAGGTGTGGTCTAATATATCGATGGATTTTGTGGATGGTTTGCCCACTTCTATGGGTAAATCCACCATTCTTGTGGTTATGGATCGGCTTTCCAAGTACGCACATTTTATTCCCATTTCTCATCCATACACAGCTCAAACTGTAGCCAAAGAATTCTTTGATCATGTTTTTCAATTGCATGGGCTGCCTGAATCGATAGTCTGTGATCGTGACCCTACATTTACGAGTAAGTTTTGGGAGGAGTTATTTTGCCTTAATGGAACTAGCTTCAATTTTAGTATTGTTTATCATCCATAAACGGATGGACAAATGGAGGTAGTGAATCGCATGTTGGAGATGTACTTGCGGTGTTTCTCAAGCCCTCGGCCTAAGGAGTGGAAAAATTATATTATGTTTTGGGTGTATATGCCATCTCTCTCACAACAGCTGGATCCCACAACTGTGTGGGACCCAGCTGCTGTGAGAGAGATGACATATACACCCAAAACATAATATACTATCTCCAAGGAGTGGGTTAAATGGATTTCTTGGGCTGAATATTGTTACAACACAAGCGTTCACACGACCACCAAAAAGACCCCATTTGAAGTTGTGTATGGCAGGCCCCAACCAAACTTACTGTCATATGTTGCAGGAACAGCTAGAACTGAAGCAGTGGAGAAGGAATTGATAGCATGAGATGAGGTTTTGAAGGAGCTTCGTGAGAATATTTTGCTAGCACAGTCAAGGATGAAGTTTTATGCAGATAAAAAGCGTAGGGAAAGATCATTTGAAGTAGGAGAGTGGGTGTACTTGAGGTTACAACCTTACCGCCATTTATATGTGGCCTTGCGCAAGAATTTGAAGCTTTCTCCCTGATTCTTTGGACCCTTTCAGATCATACAAAGAGTTGGTGAAGTTGCCTATAAGCTTAACTTGCCTGAAACCTCCAAGATTCATCCGGTGTTTCATGTTTCCAACCTCAAGTTGTCACTTGGCCATAATAACCAACAAAGGCACTTCCTTGCCAGAAATTGATGGGAGTAGTGGTGTTGTAGGTTCTCTCCCACAAGCTGTTTTGGATAGGCGAACTCAGAGAAACAAAGAAGTTTTGATCCATTGGCAAGGGCTGTTACCAGCAGAGGCTACTTGGGAAGATGCTCGCGCAATAAGGCTTCGTTTTCCTGATATTACCCTTGAGGACAAGGGTCGAATTTAAGGGGGAAGAAATGTTATGTCCGCAAGGCAGCAGTTGAAGCAATGGGAGTTGTTGTGTTACACGTTGGAGTGGATGTGCCTCTGTTTCAAATTTGCTTTATCTTTTTATTCGAATTTGTTTAGGAAAGATAATAATAGCAATCTAAATTGTTATCAGATTGGAGTATTAAGGATAGCAATTTGAATTGTTATCAAATTGGAGTATTAGGGAGTTTGGTTAGGAATCATGCTTATCCTTATCTAGATGTTGAGTTGTTTAGGGATGTTGGAGTTATTTATTGTTATCTTGGTCTGTAAAGCTATTTATATAGCTTTGCGTTATATTAATAAAATCAATCAGAATATTATTCAGCAAATTGCTCTTGGGAGGTCTAGTTTTTCCTCGAATTAAAACCATATTTATTCTCTTGATCAGGTCTATTACAACAAAGAATCACCATAGCTCCTTGCAGTAGACGTGGTGGAAGTCGTGGTCGAGGTGATCGTAACAATGCCCAAGACTTAGCTCCAAAGGGCTCCTAAGTTGTACCTTAGTTCTAACACGTGAACCTCTAGGCTAAGATCTAATGGGATGTAATGTCCAAGAGTACTCTAGAGTCTAGACCAAACACATGTAATATATTTGGAATGACCTTTGCAATGCTTGACTTCCATTACAATCTCGAGCGACTAGCTTTGCCATCACACAAACTATATACCTTGGAAAGCTTAACTATGTGCCTAAGGGAATATCCCCTTTTTTTGGTCCTCAAATGAAGAGCTCGGTGAACACTACTCACTTCCTTTCACATCAGTATTTATTATATCTCACCAACTTTAAATCACATTAAATTGATTGAACATGTCTCTCATATGTAGCTAATGTATGCATTTTTTTCTTTTATTTATTTGATTCATCCTTGTTAGCTCAGTTTCAATCTACAAGACATTATAACTCTAACTTAGCCATTGAAGTATCTTTGGCGAAAACCCCAACTTGGGTCAACCCTAGTTACATTGATGGATTTTCTGTTCCTTGCAAAAAAGAAGGTGATAGGAGCTAACCTTGTTAGGTCGATTGAGGTGATTTCCTTGCGATTTCATCCCTTTCTTTTTAATCCACATCCACTTTCAAATAATGCTTTTTGTATGATAATTGAATTGATAATTTATACTTTTTTCTTATATACATAGCAGCATATCTTTTTTCCACATATATGCTTAAGACCCTTAACTTTTAGAGTTATTTTCATTGCAATGAAAGAGTCAATTCTCATCAAACACCAAAGTGTATATGATTGAGCCAAAAAGAAAAAGAAATACCTCCCTCTCCCTTGTGTGTGATTCTTTCTAAAAGAAACAAAAAACAAATGAGCCTTGACAAGTCTTGCTACAAGATTGCACGGGGTATATGATTTCAGCAAAGACCAATTAGTTTTTAAGAGTATTATCTAATATCTGCGTTATTCCTAATCAGGTATCACATTTACTGAATGCCATACGTCCATATTACCCACCTTTTTTTCTCCCAAAATATTAATATCGAAAACTATTTCCCTTTGAAATTTCATGTATCCATGGGGTCTATACCTTCCCTCCAACTAAAAAAATGTCAAAACATGAATAGTAGTAGTAACTTGGGAACGTTTTTTCCTAGTTGAAATTCCAGTAGTAGTAGGTGTCTCAACTCTCAAGTAGTAGTTGCATTTGCATGACTTTTGATCATTGCAGCATAATGGTATTTGTTTTCCATGCTTTTTTGAACTTACCCATCAAGCTGCTGAGACGAAATTACGCCGTAAATTTAAATAGTTCACTAATTATGAGTTGGTGCACCTTTCATAGAACTAGCAAATAGCAATTATAGGTTGGATGTACAAATTAATGCGAGCCCCCACCTTATCTCGCACCCCATGAGTAATTATGCTGGTCTCCATTCTTATCTTTAAGGTTGTTTTTGCTTTCTTTAGAATATGAGATCATTTCATTTAAACTAAAGTGGAAGCTCAAGTTAATTTATATTAATTTTGTGTCATAGGTCTCAATCTAAAATTTAAAAAACAATATACCAACTTCCCTTGTTATATAAAGCAAGAGATAGTAACTTCCAAAGTTTTTCATAAATGACAGTTCATATTTTGTCCCTGAATTACCCAATTACACATTATTAATGGATAAAACACTAAAACTTAGATATAAATACCTTAGGTACTAATATTCTTTGTGTAAACGTCTATGTGAAGAAATTTTTTTTGTAAGTATCCATCTTATTTATGCCTATCCAATCAATTTAAAAATTAAAACTACTTTCAAAATATCTAAAACTTATGCTTATTTTTTAAAATTTCAAAGAGTAACTCAAGTACAAACTTATTAAATAAAAAGTTATTAACAATACCATGTTATAAAAAATTAGTTTCTTTAATATATTTTTATAATGATTGAATATATATATATATATATTTGAATAGTGCTAATGCGTATATAAGGGACACCAAAGTTGTTTAACTGTTCCATAAATTAAAAAAAAAAAAAATTGTTTCACTGAAACCGATATTTAGTATAAAAAAACTGATATTTACATTTCTCATTTTTATTTTACATGTTTGTTAAACTTATCTCTAAAATCTAAATCCTAAGATGTGACCCCCAAAAAGAGTTGTCCCCAAAAGAAAGAATTGGCTGATTGGCCCTATGAAGCGCGCCCCACCAACACACACCCCCCCCCCCCTTCTTCCAATTTTTTTTTTTTCTTTTCTCAATACTTAATAGCCATCAAACAGTGTTTTTTTAAAAATATTTAAAAAAAATGCTTTTTGATTTTTTTTTTTTGGGTAAATCACCTCTGCAACCACCTGCTAGTCTGCTACCACCACCACCATGAAGAATATATCCAAACTGATTTTTATCTCCAAAACTCAGTACCCAAACTGATTTTTATCAGCTAAAAACTAAAGTCATTTTTAAGCACATATAGAAGCTTCCTCTAAGTATACCCATCCATAATGTTGTTTTCTTGAAACCCCAAAAACCCTAGCCACAAACTCATGGCCATCGAAACCCAGAAACCCATAAATTGACAAAACCCAAAAACCCATAGAGAAAACAAAACCCAGAAACCTCAGCCACCGAAACCCATGGCCACGCCACCACCATCACCACGGCAACCCCCCCACCTTCACCACCATGAACCCACATATGACCCATAATAAAAACCCCACCCCCTTCCACCACCACCACGGCAACCCCCAACTCCACCACCATGAACCCACAAAAAAAAAATCTATCTGAAAATCAAATCAAACCAATAGCAAAATGCCATACCTAATTCAGCCATACCCACCTCTTCCTTTAAGCACCGGTCATAGGAAAAAAAAAAAAAACCCCACAAAACCCAAAACTCCAAACTCACCAATCCACCAATCCATTAACCCATGACCCACACATCGGCATGGAGGCCCAACCACCAGCACAAAGAGAGAGAGAGAGAGAGAGAGAGAGAGAGAGAGAGAGAGAGAGAGGGAGACAAAATATTGAGATGAGGAAAGAGGGAGGGAGAGAGAGAGAGAGTTGAGAAAGAAAATGTGTCTAACATAGAGGAGAGAGAAAGAATAAAACAGATTAAAAAACAAATACAATAGTCTACAGTGCCATCATAAAAGTAGGATGGCACTGTAGCAGTATTGGAAATTTTTTTACAATTTTAAGTTTTTACAATTCCGAATGGTGGAGGTTTTTGAGAGACAAATGTTAAATAGAGGCAACATATGGCATTTAGCATTCCATTGTAAATGCCCTTACTATTCATGAGAATGTAAAAAATTATAATTTTTTAATCTCTTCTCTCTCTTCCTCTCACTTCAAACTCCTCTAACCTCTCTCTTCTTTTTCTTTTCTTTTCTTCTTTTTCTCATCTCTTTCTCTCGCCCCCTTTACTCTCTTCCTCTCACGGTGAAGCCTCCCTTTTCTCAAAATCGGCTTTGGGTATGAAGAAAAAGGCTTCAGATTTGCTTTGGGTGGCTTTAGATCGGTGTGGGGTCGTCGAGGCTCTGGGTGGCCATGGGTAGGAGTGGATTCATGGGGGTGTGGGTGGCCGTGGATGGGTGGTTTTCTTCGCCATGGGGTCGTGGGCCGTTCTGGGTGGGTGGTTTTGCTCACCATAGGCTACCGTGGGTCTTGTGTGTTTAGATTTGGGTTTTTGTGGGTATTTTAGATGATGAATTAGCATTTAGATTTAGGTATTTTGGCGCCTAGGTTTTGTTGGAGTGTTTCTCAATGCTGTTGCTATTGGTGGGTGCTACTGCTGTTGGAGTGTTTCTCGGTGGTGGTGGTGCTAATGGGTGCTGCTACTGTTGGAGTATTCTCGGTGGTGTTGCTATTGATGGAAGAGATAATAATTTTTAATATTATTTGTTAGTAAATTTTATATTATTTTAATGAGTTGTTTGTAAAAATAAAAATCGAAATATTAGGAGAATTATAAAATAAGATGGTAAAATAGATAAAGTAAGTTTTTAAAATGTAAAATAGAACTTATTTAGCATTCCGAATGCTAGTACTCTTGCAAATCTATTGCTAAAATAGCAATTTGAAAGTAAAAAAAAAATAGCCGAATGGACCAAAAAGAACTTTTGTGTGGTTTTGGAAGGTGGTGACATGGCACGCCATGATTGCGCACAGGCTGGCTGTACCAACCACGTTTTTTTTTTTTTTTTTTTACCCGGTTAATTTATTCAATCAAAACTGATCAAATATCTATATATGTTTCTCCACCAAAAAAAATCTCCTCTTGAAAGCCCGAAAATGAGTTACCAGAGAGCTCCACAAGAACCGTATCCTCCCCCAGGTAAAAAATCCTTCGATCAAATAGTCCCTTTTTCAAGTTTAATTTTCGAATTTCAATTTCTTACTTAGAATTCTGTTACTTTAGCATTCAATTTTAATTTTGGTGAAAATTTTAAATAAATTGTAGGGTACGGATATCCATATCCTCCACCACCGCCACAGGGATACCCATCAGCGCCACCGTATGATGGGTACCCACCACCACCACCACCAGCGAACCCACCGCCAGGATATCCAGGGTACCCACCTCCGCAGCCTCCGACGTACGAGGGGTACCAAGGGTATTTCGCACAAGGGTACCAGCATCCACCGCCGCCGCCGCCGCCGCCACAGCAATATCAACTCTACCACTGTGAGCATCAACACTACGATGATCAGCCCGGCTGTCTCTCTTTCTTACGTGGCTGGTAATGCCATTTTATATATAATTTATGCCATTTTGCTACGTTGTTTGGTTTATGTGTTATTAGTTAAATTCATGTTCAAAATATGTAGGAGATATTTATATTGTGAGATTTCACTCTAAAGTCTATTTAAAACAATAGACTGAATGCTCTTGTTAAGGTGCCAAGAAGAAAGAATCCTAGCGTGTTTAAGCAATGGATAAATGATTAAATTCACAATTTCCTTAAACTTTTAAGTTTAAGGTTTTGGGACAATTGATCTTGAACCATGTATGTCTCCCACGGTCCTGTAAATGAACCAAGCTACTTATGAACACCTTGAGCTCAGCTCGGGAAAGGCTTGTTTACGTTCGTTTGTTTACTAAACAAGTCAAGTTCATGTCCAAGTTTAAACTCAATTATTAAAGAAGTCAAGCTCAAACATAATAATGTGTTCGTGAACATGCTTGTGAACATGAGGTTCGATTTAACTACATATATTATTATATATTTCGGTGTATACTTGTCTAAAATTAGACTTATACATACTTGAGATTGGATTTTGTAAGTTTGTAAATATTTTCATATGATATCCAATTATTATTTGTTGTTTATTGATAATATTAATAGTCCATTTGTAGTAAAAATTCATAGATTTGTGAAGGGCTAACTAATTTTAGTCTTGCTTTTACTATATATGGGAAAAGAGTAAGTTAATCAAGTAGTTTGTGAACAAACTCGAGCTTGTTTGAGAAGAAAATGAACCAAGTTTAAACATGTAATTTTATTTGGTGATAAGCTCAAGTTCAGCTCATGTTCAAAATAAAATTTAATAAACAAACCTAAACTTTTAATAACTTAACTCGTTTACAACACTTTACCTTCTTTTTAAAGAGTTTGGCTCATAGGTGAGGGGAAGTGTTAGAATAATAGTTAAATAATTAAATTCACATTTCCCAACAACATCCGAGTCATAGTGGTATGGAGTAAATTAGAATGGTTATAGCATTTTCATTTCTCATATATGACTCATGAACCCTAAAGAATATTTGACTTTTGTAATTGAGAAATGAATGGTGGTAGACCGTAGACACTCAAAATGTATGAGCAATAATTTTATCCTTCAATGGGACAAAAATATCAAACACTGTTTTTTTTCTTGAAAACTCTTATCAGGTTGGCTAATTTTTGCCAGTTACAATTCAGCAAAATTGTAATTATTCTTATGACTCTACTTGAATATACAGTGATTTGTTAGTGAGCCTGTACTTGTGCAATTAGATCTCCCAAGTCCCATGGCAAACATGCTTGCTATCTGTTAAATGCTTTTATTCTGCTTGTGAATTACTATATTTTGGCTCAAATGGTACCTTTGGCACTCCCCTTAGGGGATGGTCAGGCTTGAACTTTGGGGCTGCATGTCCCTCTACTTACTGTAGGAAAACAAAAAACAAAAAAAGTCATTTGGAAAGGTTTTAAAGCTTCATACTCTTAGAACTTGTCGTAGTGTTCATTTTTATGATGGTGGATTGACAAATGAATGTTTTGTTATGCATGTGCAGTTTGGCTGCGCTTTGCTGCTGTTGTCTGTTGGAGGAGTGCTGCTTTTTTCTTTGATGACACAGTGAATGGTTTGTTTCTTAAGTTGGGCTGCACTTTGTTGATGCTTGTTAGATTCTACATAATCTGTGTGGGGGTTCTGGTAATTCTTTTTTTCCCCCCTCTTATCTGGATTTTAAGAGGTTCTATGATGTGCTTTATGGGGTTCTATGTCCATGTAATTTAATCGCATTTCCTGGAATTTGAGAACAGGTTCTATTATATGTGATACGGTTCTGATTCCATTGTGATTATATATATATATATATATATATTCTTCTCACCTTTTATGTGACATTTGGTGGTCTTCCAGACTAGTCTTTTGCCGGCGATACTATTTATCATCTCCATGCCGTTATATTTTGTCGTGTAAGTTTAATAACTTCAAGCAAATTCACCATTGAGATTATTTAATTTTCAGTAGCACATTTGAGTGGAAGAAGAGTAGTACTATTTCAAATGGTCACAGCTTCAGGGACAAAGTACACTTCTGACTTCTTTCTGGTTTATATTAACTGACTAGGCATTTCAGACGTTGAAAGAGTACCACCCATTAGAAATACTCACAATTGTAGGCATGATACCTAACATTCCCTTGTCAGCTCCTAGCTCTGCTAAAACTACTCTCTAATCTATTAGAAACTTGGGGCCTTTATTAAGGATGAGGATGGCCATTTTGTTGAGTAGTCTATGGGCTCAAGTTCTAAAATGACAATGAAGAAAAGAGAAAAGAGAAAAGAAAAATAATGGAAAAAGTAATTAATATCTAAGAATAGATAAGAAATACTTGAATCTCCTTGGAAACTGTTTTTCTATCAAGTTCTTTATTTTTTGGTCAACCATGGAAATAGCATAAAACTAAGAATTAATCAGTCTGTTACATCGCAAGTTAGCTTTATCAGAAGCTATAATTCTTTCCACCACAAGCGGTGGATACAAAAATACAACAAAAGAGTCTAGGTTACTTGCACCTAACTTGGCCATCGCATCAGCGCATTATTGGCCTCCTGGAAGACGTGAGTTATTTGCTTGTTGGGAATCTCTCACCAAGTTCCTGCAATCAGTCAACAATGGTTCCATTAACAGATTGGTAGAGTTATTGTTCATGGGCAAGACTACACTTAATGCATCCAATTCAATGATGAGGTTATTCAGCTCCATTTCCTTTGCTAATAGCAAACCATCTCTAAGTGCCCACAGCTTAGCCATGCAACTGTTGGTACAACCAAGAGGCCTAGCGTAGCCTTTCAACCATTGCCCTTCATGATCCCTGATCACACCCCCACCTCCCGGCATGTCCAGGATTTCCAAGAGAAAACCCATCAGAATTAAGTTTCGCCCAACCCACTGGTGGTTTCTCCTAGCCCACGATAACTATAGTTTTGGCTTTAGGCAACTTAGCGTTCAAACCAATGGAGAAGAACTCAATACTATCTTTGATACTTCTCTTGAAGCTTGATCAATCCACCTTACATGTTTTAAAAACAAAGCTATTCCTGTGCAACTGTAAATGCCACACTCCCATGGGAAACAGAACCTTCTAAGGAATGCCCATCATTTTGGATTTGATGTCTACCTTACAATTGGTTTCGAGCCATTCACCCAATGGTAAATTAAAGGTTTCCCTCATGCAAACCGGGTACTGAAGTTGCTGCCAAAAATCACGAGCAATCACACAACCCTTTAAAAGGTGTTCAATGGTTTCAATGCTTTGGTGACATAAACTACATATGGGGTCAAGACTTAAACCCCATGAACCCAAATTAAACTTTCCCGGTAGGCACACTATTATGCAGACACAACCATAGAAAAAATTGAACCTTAGGATAAGTTTCAACTTTCCACACCCAAGCCACCGACATCGTATCAAGGTTCGAAGGATTTAAACCCCTTGCCAATAAGTAAGTTGATTTCAAGGAGAAAAACCCATTCTTGGAAAAAGCCCATTGAAGTGAATCCTCTGCCTTATGGTTACAAGACAGTGGAGTAGCTTTAATGGCATTGAGAATATGATCAGGCAAGTCAAAAGATAGGCATTATGCTTTCCATTCATGATTTAGATCAAAACATTGCTTAACTGAAATGAGTTCTTCATCACGGTTCAAAGGCCCTTCAATTAGACTTCTTAAGGTACCCAGTGGAAGCCAAAAATCATTCCAGACCTTAACTGTCTCACCATTCTTCACTGACCATTTTAGCCCTTTGACATAAACTGGGCCACCCTTCTTACAAGCCGCCCAAACACTAGAGCATAGGAGCTTTTTTCCTTCTTCAGTCACTCTACTAGGGGGAGAAGTATTTAGCCAAAAGCATTTTTGCCTTAGGGGCTTCCTGCTCACTAGCTAGCCTCCAACAAAGCTTAGTTAATAAAGCATTATTTCTATCCTTCATGCTATGCAAACCCAAACCATTAAGCTCTTTGGGAAGTGTCACAGTATCCCATCTAACCAAATGCAATCTCCTCCTTTCTTCAGTTGAGCCCCATAAGAAGTCTCTTATTAGCTTGTCCACTTGATCACACACTTTGATAGGAAGGGTTTGACATTGCATGTAATATTCTGCCACGGGAGCCGCGGATGTTTTAACAAGCACCAATTTACCAGCCTTTGACAGTAGTTTTGATCTCCAACCAGCAAGCTTGCTTTGAATTTTGTTCACCACAAAATTATACCTATTACCCACTCTGCCTTGGTGAATGATGGGGAAGCCAAGGTATTTACCTAAGTTATTGGTTACGGCTATTCCCATTCTCCTGCATATACCTCTCTTCCTTCTTCTAGTGACATTAGGAGGAAAAAATTTTTTTGACTTAGTTAAATTTACTTTCTATCCAGCAAGGTTGCAGAAATTATCAAGCACATCAATGATAGCTTCACAGTTTTTGTAATCTGCCTTTGCAAAAGCATCAAGTCATCAACAAAAAATACATGGAAAAAGCTCGGCCCACTTCTAGACGCCCTAACCTTATCCCACCTTCTATCCTCACACATGCTAGTGATTTGAGCTCCTAGAAATTCTATGCACAGTAGGAATAAATAGGGAGAGATAGGATCACCCTGTCTAATTCCTCTCGAGGGTTGAAAGGAATCCAACTTACTTCCATTGAACAGTAAAGCTGTGGTTGAAGTAGACACACAGCTCATGATCAAATTTATCATACTCTCCAGAAACCCAAAATGCTCAAGGACCATTTTGATAAACGACCATTCAAGGCGATCATAGGCCTTCTCAAGGTCAATTTTCACAACCATAAATCCTGTCTTCCCCTTCCTCTTTCTAAGAGAGTAGATTAATTCTTTGGCAATTATGACATTATCTATGCCCCTTCTCCCTTCAAGGAAAGTAGTCTGCATTGGGGAAATTAAAGAAGGCAGCAATGGATGAAGCCTCAAAACAATAATCTTCGAAATTATCTTGTAAATCGTGTTGCATAGACTTATGGGTCTATACTGACTGATAGTCTTAGTGTCGAATTGCTTAGGAATCAGGGCAATTAAGGTTTGGTTGAGATATTCAAGAACTTTATTCCTTAAAAAGACCTCTTTGATCTCCCTCTTCACCGAATCACCCACTACTAACCAAAATCTTTGGAAGAATCCGACATGGAGTTTGTCAACACCCAGGGATTTATAAGGCTTCATTGATTTGAGAGCATTCCAAATTTCCCTATCCGAAGGTATGTTGGACATGCTACTAGCTTCTTCTTAACTAAGCTTAGCACACCAATCAGATCTCCATTGAGGGGCAGCAGGACAAAAGACTTGCTCGATCTTATACAGCTTAAAACTTGTATTGAAGATTTCCTTCACTTCCTCTATATTATGGCACCATACACCCTCACTGTTTTGAACACAAGTAATCCTATTCTTGCTTCTTCGGTTGAGCGCAGAGATATGAAACTAAGAGGTGTTCCTCTCCCCTAAAATAATCCTACTTGTTCTGGATTTCATGGCCCACATCTCCTCCTTCAACTGGAGTATTAAATTGTACTCCTCAGTCAACTGCTCTTGTAAATTAATCAAAAAACTATTTGGACAAACAGCTAAAGCTCTTTGAGCACCTAACAACCTAGCCAAGATCTTCTTTTTTCTTATAAAAACATTCCCAAAAACTTGTCTGTTCCATCTTTGAGCTTTGGTCTTGAAGTTTGTAATTGCCCCAACTAAATTCTCCTCCCTACCAGCCCAAGCATCCCTCACAACATCAGGGAATTTGCTATGGCTCAACCAAATGGTCTGGAATCTAAATGGCCTGTTAGAAATGGAACCCAATAAGGGATTCAAGTTTAGCAATAAAGGGCAGTAGTCTGAATTCACCCTGGCTAAATAGGTAACATCAGCTTCCGGGTAAATATCTTTCCAACCCGGGTTAACCCAACATCTGTCTAGTCTGCATTGGATTAAGTTACCCAATTCCCTCTTGTTTGTCCAAGTAAACTTTGGACCCGAGAAGCCAAGATCCATTATATTGCAGTCATCCATACATTCCTTTATAACTCTAACCCTTCTCTAACAAATTGGATTCCCCCCATACTTTTCTTCATCAGACAGAACTTCATTAAAATCCCCCATGAGAGCCCATGGCAGGTCATGCATGTTAGCTAAAATCCTAAGATTATTCCATAAAATGCACCACTCCTCAAATTTAGGACTAGCATATATTGCACTAATTAACCAGTTGAGAGATTGAGATCTTACCCGGATTAAAGCATGAATTTCTTGTTCTGTCGCAGTCAGGACATCCACTTGGACCAAATCTAATTGCCAGAGCATCTAGATTCCTCCTGCAAACCCAATTATATCTGACACCGCAGCCCCATCAAAAGGAAGAGACTCAATAATCTCATCTGCCCTTGCACCACTCATCCTGGTTTCCGTGATCACCATGAGAATCGGTGAATGCCATTCCACCAAATCCATTATTGTCTTTCTGAATTGGGGTTTCATAGCACCCCTGCAGTTCCAAATCAAAATATTCATGATTTTATACGGGGTAGAGGTAGCATCAAAATAAGACAGAGAGGAAGAGTCCTCAGTGTCTCTCAACCTCCAAGCCTCCAACATCTCCTTCCTCGACTCCCATATCCCCCGGATTAGAGTCACTGCATGCTTGATTATCCCCAAAGCCTCTTGAGTTTCCTTGACTAGTATCGTGCCACTGATCTCGAGCTCAGCAAATTGGATCATCTTCACTCTGTGCAGATTTCCCATCAACGAACATTCCATCGAGTTGGCTTGTAATACCTTCCTTATCATGATCACTGGCTCCGTCCACTCCGCCTCTGCCTCTGACAGAAATTTTTTCAAGTTCCGCGCGTTTGATCCTGTTGCCGATGGCCTTGAGCTTATCACCGGTGGCACAAGGATTGGAGTTCTGTCCATCAAGAAACTCCACCACGGATTCGAAGTTGTGATCCACGCATCGTCCTTCATTGGCAGATACCCCGACTGCTTGCTTCTCTCCGTCAACGGAAACATATTCTTCCACACCATCATCAAGTCTAGTTCGAACCATCCCCACACCTCTATTGGATCTTGTTATATCCAACGAATGGTTTCATCTCCCACCAGTATCACCTTCCCCTTGTAAAAAATCCTCCACTTCTCCTTGCCTTCCATTGCAGCAACTAGTAGGCGCAAAGAAAGCTTTCTCTTTCTCCGTTGAAATATGTTTATATTTTGGGTTAAAAGAGCTAGAAAAACGAAGTGGGCCTTGCTCTGTTTTAGACCTAAAAAAAAAAATATCCCACTAGTTTTACTCGAGCCCACCCCGTCGGGTTGCATTCCAACTAAATTAGTTACTACCTGATTTGTTTTGGCGCGCACACCCTTACCTTTTGCACCCTTACCAAGTTTTGGTTGGCTTTGATTGGACGTTGCCATCATGTTGGTGGCTCTTTGTGACACAGCAGGTTGCATGTGCAGAGTTTTCCTCTTGCCATCTCTCCTACTCTGCAACGCCATACTAGGCTCAACTATGGAGGCTTGCTTCTTGTTAGGATCAACCGTTTGACTCATCACCGGTGAACTTTGCACAGTCCTTGCTTTATTGTTAGCTTTCCTTCTACTGACAACCATCCACTCGCCATAATCCTCCTGTAATTTATCTACCTCCTTTGTCCTGTCCACCCCTTGGGCACTTTGCGTATCGGTATGCCCAGCAGTCTGATCCATATTCTGCTCCTTAGGTTGTTCTCTAATGGTGTAAGGGCACGATTGTAGTTTGTGACCAATCTACCACACGAGAAGTAGAGAGTATAGATTCCTTCATAGAGCACACACTGAGCAAGTTTACCAAGATAAATCTTCCTTATCAACGGCTTGTCCAAATTTACTTACACACATAATCTGGCAAACCGACCCCTTTCCCTATTAGTTGTGTGAGAATCAATCCTAAGGACTGGGCCAATAGCTCTCCCAATTTTTAGGAGTGCACTTGGTTCATAAAACTCAATGGGCAACTCTGGAAATCTAATCCAGACTGCTACTGAAGAAAGGGTTCTTGTGGATGCCTTGAACTCTAGTTCCCACTGTCTAATAGTAAGAAAATGTTGGCCAATAAACCAGGGACCACCCATAAGGATAGTGTCCACATCTTCAGCTAATTCAAATTTCACAAGGAAGTAATCATAACCCAAATCTATGCAATCCATACCACCACACGGATTCCACATTCTGTGCACCCTCTCAACAAGGAAAGAAAACCCCATTCTCCTTCCAAAGGTTTTAATGATGAGAGCTTTTTGCCATGGTGCTCTCATGCGGACTTTCTCTTCTTTGGAAAACCCAATTCTAATGCTGCAATCCTGATCATGTTCCTCTTCATTATCAGACTCCAAATCCTCTTGCATTGAACTATCAAAGCCAAAAGCTTGTGCGAAGGCTCCAAGGATTGCACCCACCAATTTATCCTTATAGCTTCCCATTTTGTTCCCCATTCCATTCTCATTCGTTTCATGAAAACGATGACTTTCTTTGAACTTTTTCTATGATGCGAGCAAAGGTGTCTTCTTCTTCATCTGAGTGCTTCAGTCTCTCTCTCCATCCTGGTTGTGCAATAACCAAACTCCTGTTTTTCTATCAAGTTCAAGTAAAGGGTTTTGAAGCCTAAGCCCAAAAAAAAAAAAAATAAAAAAAAAGAGAGATGAGAAAGGGCCTAACTTTTATAACTAAATATGCCGAATGACACTAGCTAAAACCAATTGGCATTATCTAGCTAGGGCAAGCGCAATTGAATTTTTCAATATACTTCTCTTTTTTGGAGATAGTTTCAATGCTTTTGCTCCTAATGATAATTTTTTATCATCAAAATAAGATATCAATAAATTTTTAGAGCAGGCAAGAATTAATCTCCAAATCCCTTACTCAACTATCAGAAACTACCAAGTGAACTAATGTGAATCCACTTTCCAATATATTAATAGCATTATAATAAATAAATAAATAAAAATAATCACGTTTTAGTCATCCAAACCCATAATTTACTCTTGTAAAGTTATGTAAAAATATATAATTTATATAGGGACTGAAAATATTATTTATTTTGCATTTAACAAAGAAAGAGCAAATGACAATTGGGTGTTCAATGAAGAAAGAGAGTAAATGGCAATTGTGTATACTGTATAATTAAAAAAATAAAAAAAAATTAATATTTTAATTAAATAGAGTTTAAAATAAATAATATGATTTAGAATGTGTTAAAAAACGAATATATAAAATACAAAAAATAAGTTTTTATAGTAAAATACACAAAGTTTTGCAGGAAATGCTCTAACACAATCTATTTATAAAAATAAAAAATTACAAATGCGAAATCTCTTGTAAATAAAACAATAACAGAACACTAACTCAACTAACCCATCGTCGAGCTAAAATCCATTAATCAGTGCCTAAATAAAGTACAACTACATGACAACAAGAAAATAAATAGCCCAATGCGCCTACACCAAAGTCCACACAAATTCCGGTGCATCTTTCCTTGGCCCGACCAGTGTTCGATACAGGTACATCTTCTCTACTTTTTGACTGTCCTCGTGGGCAGATTCCATCTGGTCATTTTCATTTATTATCTCCACATTAAGCCTTGGCATCTTCTTCGCAAGTGTCTTGCAGCCTCCAAGAGTTACATCACAGGACGACATCCAAAGGGATCGCATTGTCTCATACTTTCCCACGTCCCTTAGAAGTGCCATGTCCCCGAAGGGGCTGTCCCTGATCTCAAGCTTGCGAAGCTTCTTGCACCCATTCAACACATACAGCATTCCCTTGTCACTTTCGCCAGCAAATGCAATAGAAAGCATTTCAAGCTGCTCTGCATACATTCCAATGTAAAGGAAAACCCGGTCAGTTAAAAGGCCAGAGAGTGACAATCGCCGAAGACGCTTGCTTGACTGAACAATTGCTCCAAAACCTTCATCTAGTGGCTGCATGGTTACAGGGTCGGGTTTTGTAGGGTCAAGGATGCACAACCTGAAGCGGATAAAATTTGGACAGTTCTTAGCTACAGCTATGAGAGCAGCATTTGTCATTTGCTGACAGAAGTACAGCAATGAATTAAGCTTTGGGCAACCACTGGATATAGCAACCAGGCCAGTTTCTGTTACAGCAGCATGCCCAGCCCCAAAGGGATCAGATGGGAAAACCCTCAATTCCTGCAAGTCTTTACAAGTTGAAGCTACAACTTCCAGTCCCTTGTCTCCAATACAATCCAAAATCTGAAGTAATTATGAAAACTATGTCATTGATTTATATAAAAGAAGAAAGTAAGCTTCAGTTAGACCAGGTTTAAAAGATCATACCCATAAGCGCTGAAGTTTCCCACAGAGGCGAATTAGCTTGATTAGCTCAGAACCATGAATCCCTGCAGCATAGCTCAGGTTCAAGTAGGTTAGGTTCAAGCAAATAGGATATATGGCTGGCAGGCAGCGAGGAGCAACCTCTAAAAACCCTGACAAATTACTAATTGATCTACACTTCAGAATGGTTGTCCTCAGTTTTCTGTACGTCTCAGAATCATCAGAATCACGATCAAGGACAAAAGATCCTGTTCCTAAATCCACTAGTTGAGGTGCTCGCATCAAAATCCTTTGAAGCACCTCAAGAGGCACTGCACGGTTCAACTTCAAACTCTTAAGATTAGGATTTCTTGCTACAAGTCTCTCAAGAGCTGCTAAATTAATTTCTTTTAAGCATGCAAAATTCAGGGAGACTAGTGACGTGCAACTGTCGGGGAAGCAGCCAAGCCAGTGGTTTTTCTTTTCCTCAATTTCATTTTCTTGCAGGTCCAACTCCCTAAGAAACCTGCAAGAAACAAACGAGTAGAAATAGGATGTTAAAAGGACTAATCTCCCAACCAACTCTCAGCAATCAGCATAACAAAATCTATCACATACCATATCCTATAATCATCAAGTTCTTTAAACCTCCCTGCCAGTCAATTTTAACCAGAAACCCCCAACGAGAAAATATTACAATCGAAATATCCAGACCAAAAAACTATTATCCTACTGTTAACAAACACTGCTCATAAACTCAATCATAATCCAAAGCAATGAATCCTAGACTAACCATATTCAAGACAGCACACTCTAAAAGACTACTTAAAAAGATATCAGCTTAACTATTTACATTGAGACGTCAGGGCATAGTTGCACATAAAGATTTTACCCAAACCACAGCTCACCCCACAAGGACTATGACCATACCTGCTGGGTAGACTTCAAAGATTTCAAAGACAATCACAAAACATTTCAACAGATGTGCAATTTAACTTTCTTTAGTTAGCTACTAGCCACATAACTGTCTAATAAGAAGCATAACCCAACATCAACTAAAGAAAAATAAAATAACAAAAATGCTTTAAAAAGAAACTCTCTAAAACAAGACATAACCCTTCTCTTAGCAGAATAATTAAGAAAGCAACAAAAACAAACTACCATACCAAAAATCAACAATCAACAAGTCTAAGACCCAGTCAAAGAAACCCATTTATAACAATTGGAATCTCATAGTCAAAAATTAGCAAAATTATGCCAGAAAACCAAAACAAGAAAGAATATTTCTTACCTACAATTAGCAGCTATAGCTGCAAGGCCATCGGTGGTGAACCCTTCACAGCTAACAAGCACCAAAGACTTGAAACTTGTAAAAGAACGAGAAAGAACATCAAGGCTTTCATCTGAAACCACCATCCTCTTCAACCTAAGCTCCTCCAACCCAATACGACTTCTAGCCAAAGCTTCGATCCATGGCTGCACATAGCCTCCCCAATCTTGAGGAACCAAATTGAAGTCCGCGAAATGAGGCTTCCCTTTCAAAGTCAGAGCTTTTACCCCAGGAAACCTGGCGATCAATCTCTCTGGACTGATTGCATAGCAGTTTCCTATGAACACTCGCTGCCTGCTAAATCTCTCTACTCTGTACCATAATTTACACACCAAAGACACTGCGTTTCGGTCTCTGTGCGATGTTACGAAATCGAACACGTGCTCTAAAACCTCGTCCGGAAAATAATTCATCATCGTTTAACATCCAATCCAACACCCACAATTTTCCCGGAAAAAAAAAAATTAACTTTCCGGAAAAGTTTTTTAAAAAAAAAATGGAGGATTTTGAGAGATCTTGCTGGAAATGAGCTGAGATCTACATGAGACAGAGTAGATCTGATGTGGGTTTAATCGGAAATTCTCTCACATAGCTTAGATCTGCGAAGAAAGAGAGACAGAAAGACGGAGTGATGGAAAAAAAAAAAAATCAAAGTTTCTCGAGAAAAAACGTGGGAGAGAAATGAAAAGAAAATGTTTTCTCCTCAGTGATCATCTTTGAAATCAAGTAAGTGATGATTGCAGCGATGAAAAACAAAAAATAAAAATAGTAACCCAAAAAACAAAACAAAAACAAACAACGTAGCCAAACAGATCAAAATTCGTAGATCTCAGAATCTCATAAAATCTTGACTAAATCGAAACCTTATGATTCTAAAATCTGAGAGAGAGCAACAAAAAAAAAAACCCCTACTCTCTCTCTCTCTCTCTCTAACAAAAAAAAACTCACACCTTTACTCTCTATTATATCTCTATGTGAGTTTCTCTGTATCTCAAAGACACACACATACCAAACAGAGAGCCTCGTGTTAAAGCTTAACTCAGAGTCAGAGAGAGGAACCCAGAGCTTGGAGCTCACTAACCATGGTTAGTGTTTTAGCCCCAGATTGTTTAACCATGGTTGGTTAAGTTTTTCGATCCAACGGTCATCATGGACTCGATAATAAAATAATGGAATCTTGACCGTTGAATGGGTGAACATGCATGTGTCCTTATCACTTGTTTCGAAGAGCAACCCCCCTCTCTCTGCCAAAGTCTTACTAAAGGGATCAGTAAATGGTCTGTCAGGTAAATGACACTGGTTTTGGAACAAAATTACCAAAATACCATACAATACATTTTCATATATTTATTTCTACTACGGCGAGTATGGTAAACTCGCCGCCTTTGACAGAGACACTTCCATGTGAAGCATCTTTTTGCCCTATTCTATGCGCTGTCGTTTAATAAAGGCGAGTACATGTATTTTCTACTCTCACAGTTAAAACTATTTTGCGTCAGAGATTTTTTTTTTCACTTTTACTTTCTGGGTTTTTTTCTTTTTCTTTTCTTAAATTCATTTTTTAGATGTGGATAACTCGAATCATGGCTCTTTTTAATGATTAGGAAATTTCAGTTTCAGTAAGGAAAGTAAAAAAAGAAAAGAAAAGAAAAACAAGAAAAGATTTTGACAAAATCTAAGAGAGCTATAAATGCGGTTTGTAAATATGAAATAATGTTGAGTTACGGAACCATAATAAAGATGTCTGTTTGTAGTACAGAGAAAAATGATGAATTCAGTGTGTTATGGAGCAAGCATTGTTGTACCTATGTACCGATAAGTCCACACGTAATTCGTATAAAAAAAAAAAGTCCACACGTAATTTGGTTGCATCGCTTGCTTGCTTGCTCATGTTATCCTATTCCTAATCAACCATTTGACCGTACATATATAATACAGTTGGCTTTGAATATGGGAACGGTTGCTTCTCTGATTGGCCAGAGCCTCTCAGGGTGGTTTATGGGGTTTGGGAATAATGCACCAATGATGCTTGACAGTTTGAGTTGTAGTAGACACTGGTAGAAGCAGGAGCAGTAGTATGTTTCTGAATCAAGCATATTAATAATTTGAAACCATCAATATTCCCTTCTTCTTCTTTTTTCCTTTTTCTTTTTTCTTTTTTTTCTTATTTGAATTTCTTTTTTCTTTTTCATTTTTTTTAACTTATATAGCAGTCCTAATGTCAGATCTTGATCTTGCATCAACTCTAACAGTACGATTGGAAACAATAGATAAATCTAAAGCTAATAGCAAGGCTATAAACATTTCACAAAAATTAATAGAGTTTGTATTGGCCATAAATGAGCAATACTAGGTGTATAGAACAATCATGAAGTGATGAATAATTTATTTGGGTTTTTTTTTTTTTTAATTATACTTTATCCTCCTAAATTGTACAATCTTTTACACTTGCTTCTTAAACTATAGAAATGCACATTTACTCTCTCTAACTATTACCCGCATAACACTTGTCTTCTAAAATATGAGAATGCGCATTTACTATCCTAAACTATTACCTGTGTAACACTTTGCATTTGCACCACATTTTATAAATAATAGTTTAGAGAAGTAAGTATACATTCTTATAGTGTAGGGGATAAGTGTAAAAGGCATATAGTTTAAGGGAGTAAAGTGTACATTCTTATAGTTAAGGGCAATAATTGTAAAAGGAGTATAGTTTAGGGGGTAAAATTTAATTTCACTGTTTTTTTTTTTTTTTTTTGGTTGAAATAATTTGTTTGGTTCAAAGTTCTGATTGATCAATGACTGATAACTAAGGTGCAATTAGTGTTAAAGTCATGAAATCTTTCTCATGGATTTTATCCAAATTAAGTGAAGAAGTTAAAATTTTAAAACAGTTAAGTTCTGTCCAAATCCTTTGCCCAAAAAAAAAAAAAGATACAGTACCTTGTTTTGTAACTAAAAAAAATATCTATATTTACATACAAAATAATAATAATAAATACAGTAAGAAAATACGAAGCTTTCCCTTTTAATAAGAATATTTAGAGTTCTCTATTTTGTTAATATTGTGAATAGAAATAGATTCGGGAATTTTTCTTTTGGGAGTTAGAGTATGAAAATAAAATCTCATAGTTTAATAATAAGAGCTATACAAATATTAAACTTATGTCTATTAAATCTTAATGAAATATAAATAAAAAGATAATAATTATTTCTTAATACAATGCAAGTTAATCATCTATCAAGTTGTACAATTTATAACTTCCCTTACTCTAAAGTCAGAGATTACAATACATTCTCTTATATAGATAAAGTCATGTTGTTCATATCCTATTTGGCATCTTAATTCAAACACTAATAATAATAATAATAATATTGTTATTATTATTGAGAACAAAAAAAAAAATCAACTTTGAGAATCATAAAATGATAAATTAATGATTATGATGATAAAAGAAAAATGTAACTTTGAGAAGACAAAAAAACCAAACAATTGATATAAAAATAGCACATTCAAATTGACGCTAGTCGCTACTCACCAAAACTACATACAACATAAAGAAAATGGAGATAATTTTCAAAATATTATTATTTTTCTTTATTATCTTAATTATATACATACGAACAAAGTTAAACTACATTTGCTATATATATAGAAAAATTGGATAAATCATTCTTATAACTAAATTTAGTAAATAATATAACTAATAAAAATAAAAAGGACAAAAAGAATATAATTCCCAATCCTAATGTTTAAGCGTATTATAGTCAAGAAAACAAAGTCATTATAAAATGTATCCAATTTTTTTAAATAAAATTAATTCAAACATTTCGTGAGGCATTCAACACCTCAATATGGTATAAAACCAATTAAATTTAGGTACTTAATTATTAACTAAGTAGTCCTGTTTTCTCAAAAAAAAAAAAATTATTAACTAAGTAGTCCTTTTTATTTTTGTTTTAGGCGGGACATAGGTGAAAGCTAGTTGGTTTTTTTTTTTTTTTTTAGGATATTTTTTATCGAATAAATTTTTGTTTTGAGAAACTTAATTATTGAGAGAGGATTAAGTGTAATTTTAAATTTTTTTTTTAATTTTGCATATATTTTTAAGGCAAATTTGTGGGGTCTCCCTCGATCCCTGAAGGGTTTAATATAAAAGAGGTAACAACATAACAGTTGGTTCTACTACTGTCAAATGTAATTTTCATATTTCTTTTTCTATACTGTAAATGTGTATTTAAAAACTGTTTATTTTGTTGAAACTGAAAAATTATTATTAAAAATATTGTAAATAAAAATAAAAATTAATTGAAACAATACAATAAAACTTATAAATAATATCAAAAAATATAATAAAATTTTTAAATAATAACAAAAATAAGTTAAATAATAAAATAATTTACATTTATAATTCCAATCCAAACTCACGCAAAGTTAACAGATAAGTTTAGCAGAGTTAGCAGCAATCATAGCTAGTAATACCCTGAGGGAGAAGATTGGACAACTGCCATGCCTTATCAGTTTGCTTTCAAGTTTCAACTGCCATTTGAAAGACTTGCTTTTTCCACGTTTTCAATTTCAACAGGAAAACTTTTCCTCCGTACTACAAAAAATAACAAGCATGGAAAAGGAAAAGTTATACTTACTGCCCCTAAAAAGAAAAAAAGAAAAAAAAAATATTATTAGTAACAAATTAACAAAAAACAATAATGCTTCTCAACTGTGTTCTTGCTCAGTTGCTTGTAAAAGCAAAATTACATTATGGGTAACCAAATAAACGAAGTGGGGTCTTTAACTTTTTGGTGCAAAACTTTTGCCGCTGATGTGACCCGTTACACATCTCAATTTTCCAAGGCTAATTAAAAGAGAGAAAAAGAAACAAAAATATTCTCTAACTACAAAAATCTCTCTTTTATTAGAATCTACTTGATTAAATCTTTCTGCCAAAATTTATAATAGAAATTGGTGCTAGCTCCCTTTTTTTGATGAACGGTGCTAGCTCCTGTACATTTCCTGAGTATCACCCTAGCCCACAAGTCAAAAAGATTTTCACTTGAAGATCAAAGGTACTTTTGAGATTCCACCGCCAGAAAATTAAGCAAATGCCAAAGTACTTCACTGTTGACTTTGTTCTAACCCAAAAAAAAAAAAAAAAAAGAGAGTAAAAAATTGATTTCATATATATATATATATATATATATATATTTTATTAAAGTGCACTATTCATATGTAAAATTGTAGAGTTTGGAGTTATTTAAATTTTTTCCATTTATGTTTCAAGATTTTCATATTAACCCTTTGTAGGGACATGTTATGCAGCTCAAGCCCAAGACATGTGGGATCTTGGCCCAATGAGTCCAGCACAATGAATTTATAGAGAGTGGGTCAAAGAACTAGGCCCTAATGAACTTAACAACGACTATTATGGATTTAGATGATTATCAAGCAAGAACAAATCAACGTAAGATTAAATAAAATTCCTGTCCGAGAAGACAAGTCTTGGTATCAATTAATCAAACTGTCTACTAGTGCAAATGTGATTGCTATAGTAACCTTTTCCCATCTTTTTTTCGATCCCCTTCCTTCAAGGGTCTCCTACATT
The DNA here is from genome assembly GCA_032727855.1 of Quercus ilex subsp. ballota. NCBI lineage: Eukaryota > Viridiplantae > Streptophyta > Magnoliopsida > Fagales > Fagaceae > Quercus > Quercus ilex. The sequence goes on along the minus strand of CM064909.1, from coordinate 69,149,112 downwards.
ATATACCTCATTCCCCAGTGAATCATGGCCCTCCATTTGTCACTCGTCCAGGCTACCACTCGAGTGCCTGTCTCATCAGACACCCCTTTTGACTCTCTGTGAGTTGCGATAGCCAAGGAAACACTGTTCAAGAGTCTTCTCCACATAAATGCGGCCAGGAAAGTAGCTGCAGTGCATTGAATGCGGAGGTAGTAGATTTTCCTTAGATATTCTTGGGTTCCTTTCCCTCTTGTGTGGTCGTGAGGCACGCTTCTAACACTGGAGCTTCTATGGAGGTCATTTTCGTCGTTGGAATGCGTATTCGAGCTATATTTGTCATGGCCGAGGAGGAATTCCTCCTTGGATTGCCTTTTATTCCTTTCTTGTTCTTGAGATTCTAAACTAAAATCCCTCATAACTAATTTTCCCTTCTCGAATATGCCAACGTTCCCGGATAAGGCCTAAGGCCCAATACATAATTTTGGGCCCTTAACCCTACACCCTTCATATTTGATTTCGTTTTAATTATAACATTGTTGTTAATCTTTGTTAGTAATCTAACCATTAAATGTCCTTTATATTTAACTAATTCAAGACATACTAGCTTTAAAAGGTTGTGAAATGCAGGAATTTTGTTGTATACAACCCTAAACTTTAAGAGTCAAAGAGTATACTCTCCCTCTCACTCTCTCTTTCTCTCTAGAATTTTATTGTTATAGGCAAAAAATCATATTATACACTTCCAAGTTCTAACGAAAATGGATGACATTGCCAATATAAAAATAGAGTCAAACATGGGCCAAAATGAAAACAACCTCAAACTTTTAAGGGTCAAAAGTATACTCTCTCATAACAAGTATTACATCATATGGAGAAAATAAATCAATAAAAGTAAAAAATCAAAGAGCTAGTCAAGTTAATTATCTATAATATTGGAGAAGATTGCATCCAACAAGCCCACGATTTGAGTTAGGCTTATCATACTTGTTATGTCGGCAAGGCAGCAGTTGAAGCAGTGGGAGTTGTTGTGTTACACGCTGGAGTAGATGTGCCTCTGTTTCAAATTTTCTTTATCTTTTTATTCGAATTTTTTTAGGAAAGATAATAATAGCAATTTGAATTGTTATCAGATTGGAGTATTAGGAATACCAATCTGAATTGTTATCAAATTGGAGTATTAGGGAGTTTGGTTAGGAATCGTGCTTATCCTTATATAGATGTTGAGTTGTTTAGGGATGTTGGAGTTGTTTGTTGTTATCTTGGTCTGTAAAGCTATTTATATAGCTTTGGGTTATATCAATAAAATCAATCAGAATATTATTCAGCAAATTGCTCTTGGGAGGTCTGGTTTTTCCTCGAATTAAAACCATATTTATTCTCTTAATCAGGTCTGTTACAACAGAGAATCACCATAGCTCCTCGCAGTAGACGTGGTGGAAGTCATGGTCAAGGTGGTTGTAACAACTTGGTATCAGAGAAGGTCATGGATGAATCACGCATCGATCGTTTGGAGGCAGAGATAAGCTCCATAGTAGCGGGCAAGATAGGAAGTTCTGCGAGTTACAGGAAACATTGATGAAGGCGATAACGTTCATGAATACCTAATTAGACCAAATATCGGGTAGCCAGAGTCTGGAACGAGGGGAGAGTTCACACGATGGTGGTGGATCTCGTTGATTCAATTATAGAGGCTCTCATGATTCCACTGAGTCTCATGGTGCGATAATTCCAAAAGTTACCAAACTTGATTTTCCTTGCTTCAATGGCAGTGAAGATCTGACGAGTTGGGTTTGTCGGGTGGAGCAATTCTTTGAATTTCAAAAAATTTCCGAGGAAGAGAAGGTTCCGTTAGCGACATATCATCTAGAAGGCAAGGCACAATTGTGGTACCAGATACTTAAGGAAGAAGAGAAGGAAGTTACATGGCTCACACTCAAGGAAGGGCTGAATTCGAGGTATAGGCCAATGGAATTTGATGATTTTTTTGAAGATCTTACAAGGCTCAAACAGATTGGTTCGGTGCGAGAGTATCAAAGCCAATTCGAGAAACTCCTCAGTCGAGTGGGGAAGTTGAATCAGTCTCAACAAGTCGCTTGTTTCATTGGTGGTCTGAAGGAGGGCGTGAGGATAGATATTCAAGCCATGAAGCCAACAACTTTGTCTGCAGTAGTAGGTTTGGCTCAACTATATAAGGCTAAATATCAGAAGCGGTCCAATTCCAATTTTGAGCCGAAGAGGGCTGTATCAACTAGCCCAACAATCATTGGTTGCCCACCAACTGAGATGAAGGAACGTCGAGATAAGGGACTTTGCTTTAATTGTGACGAGAAGTTTGCTCCTAGACACCGGTGTAAGAAGCTTTTTTTGATTGAAGGTTGCTAGACAGAGGAGGATAGCAGTGACGGAACTGAAGATGTTGAAGAGAAGGAATTCAGCGAAGATTTGGAGATTTCCTTGCATGCCATGGCTGGTTCCTCTGCTCCTCAAACCATGCAAGTCCATGGGGTCATCAACCAACAATCACTGGTTGTGTTGATTAACTCAGGGAGCACCTACAACTTTATCGAAGAGAGGTTAGCGGAGAAGTTGGGATTAACATGTAACACGGAAGAACAATTTAATGTAAAGTTTGCATGTGGTAGAAGGATCTCTTGCAAAGGAAGGTGCATTGGAGTGCAAGTTTGGATACAAGGGGTTACTCTTGATATAGATTTTTATCTCTTACCACTAGAAGGATATAAAGTGGTTTTAGGAGCACAATGGCTTAGAACGTTGGGAGTGATTGAGTGGGATTTCTCTAAACTACTCATGAGATTCCAATATGGTGGGATTTCTCTAAAATTCCCAACATCCTTACGGATCAAAATCTCATTAATCTCATCAATTCTTTCCAGGATCTTTTTAGGGAGCCCAAGAGATTACCACCATCACGAGCTCATGACCACTGTATTCCATTGGTACCCGAAAGAGGACCGGTTAGTGTAAGGCCATATCGGTATCCTTATTTTCAAAAGGCGGAGATAGAACAGCAAGTGGAAGAGATGCTCAAGTCTGGTATAGTGAGGCCAAGTAACTGTCCTTATTCATCACCAGTCTTGCTTGTCAAAAAAAGTGATGGTTCATGGAGAATGTGTGGTGATTATCGAGCACTCAATCGAATTACAGTGAAGGAAAAATACCCAATTCCGGTTATTGATGAACTCCTAGATGAGTTGCATGCTGCAAAGTACTTTTCTAAATTGTATTTACGCTCGGGTTATCATCAAATAAGGACCCATCCTCCTAACATTTCAAAAACTGCCTTTCGCACTCATCATGGGCATTATAAGTTTCTTGTGATGCCATTCGGACTGACAAATGCACCATCCTCCTTCCAATTTTTGATGAATGACATTTTTAAAAGGTACCTTCGAAAATTTGTATTGGTGTTTTTTGATGACATTTTGATATATAGCAGTTCTTGGGAAGATCACTTGCAACATGTCAAGATCGATTTAGACATCTTGCAAAGTCATAATCTATTCTTAAAAAGGGAAAAATGCCAATTTGGGTAAACACAAATCAAGTATCTGGGACATTTGATAGATGTGGAGGGGGTATCTGCGGATCCCTAAAAGGTGGCTGTCATGATGGAATGGCCGAAACCCAAGACTCCAAAGGCCCTTCGAGGATTTTTGGGACTTACAGGCTACTATCGAAAATTCATTCGTGATTATGGGAAGATTGCGTCGCCACTGACCAACATGTTAAAAAAGGATTCTTTCACATGGACTTCCGCATCTGAAAGGGCCTTCCAAGATCTTAAAGAGGCAATGACTCAAGCGCTGGTGTTGGCTCTTCCTAATTTTGTAAACGTATTTGTGGTGGAATGCAATGCTTCAAGGAGCGGTGTCGGCGGAGTTTTAATGCAAGAGAGAAGACCCATTGCTTTTTTCAATCAAGCATTGCAGGGAAGGAACTTATTACTCTTAACGTATGAAAAAGAAATGCTAGCCTTGGTGTTGGTTGTTCAGAAGTGGCGGCCATACCTCCTTGGTCAAACCTTTATAATGAGAACCGATCACCGAAGTCTTAAATTCCTGTGGGAGCAGCAAATCACAACGTATGCTCAACAAAAATGGTTGTCCAAGTTAATGGGGTATGATTTCCAGGTCAAATACCGAAAGGGAACAGAGAATCAAGTGGCATACATACTCTTAAGAAGGGAAGAACATGCAAAGTTTGCTGCAATCTCCACCCCAGTCCCTAGATGGCTTGATACCATTAAGGAGGAGGTGCAAACTAACCCAAAACTATAGCACATTGTCAAGCTTGTTTAAGAAGGGGAGAAGGTTGGTCTATGGGAATTCAAGGAGGAAGTATTATTTTTCAAGAATCAGATTTATCTCAACTCGGATTCTCCATTACTTCTAGTTATAATCCAAGAGTTTCATTCAAGTACTCATGAAGGCCTACACAAAACATTGCAGAGGATCCGATCAGTCTTTTATTGGGTGGGAATGAAGAAATAAATACAAGACTATATTCGCCATTGTGATGTGTGCTAGGGATATAAGGCTAAATGTACCAGCCCAGCCAGCCTTCTCTAACCTTTGCCTATTCCAACTAAGGTGTGGTCTGATATATCAATGGATTTTGTGGATGGTTTGCCCACTTCTATGGGTAAATCCACCATTCTTGTGGTTGTGGATCGGCTTTCCAAGTACACACATTTTATTCCCATTTCTCATCCATACACAACTCAGAGTGTAGCCAAAGAATTCTTTGATCATGTTTTTCGATTGCATGGGCTGCCTGAATCGATAGTCTATGATTGTGACCCTACATTTACAAGTAAGTTTTGGGAGGAGTTATTTCACCTTAATGGAACTAGCTTCAATTTCAGTACTGCTTATCATCCACAAACGGATGGACAAACGTAGGTAGTGAATCACACGTTAGAGATGTGCTTGCGGTGTTTCTCAAACCCTCAACCCAAGGAGTGGGTTAAATGGATTTCTTGGGCTGAATATTGCTACAACACAAGCGTTCACACGACCACCAAAAAGACCCCATTTGAAGTTGTGTATGGCAGGCCCCCACCAAACTTACTGTCATATGTTGCAGGAACAGCTAGAACTGAAGCAGTGGAGAAGGAATTGATAGCACGAGATGAGGTTTTGAAGGAGCTTCGTGAGAATATTTTGCTGGCACAGTCAAGGATGAAGTTTTATGAAGATAAAAAGCACAGGGAAAGATCATTTGAAGTAGAAGAGTGGGTGTACTTGAGGTTACAGCCTTACCGCCATTTATCTGTGGCCTTGCACAAGAATTTGAAGCTTTCTTCCTGATTCTTTGGACCCTTTCAGATTATACAAAGAGTCGGTGAAGTTGCCTATAAGCTTAACTTGCCTGAAACCTCTAAGATTCATCCGGTGTTTCATGTTTCCAACCTCAAGTAGTCACTTAGCTGCAATGACCAACAGGGTACTTCCTTGCTAGAAATTGATGGGAGCAGTGGTGTTGTGGGTTCTCTCCCACAAGCTGTTTTGGATAGGCGAACTAGGAGAAACAAAGAAGAAGTTTTGATCCATTGGCAAGGGTTGTCACTAGCAGAGGCTACTTGGGAAGATGCTCGCACAATGAGGCTTCATTTTCCTAATATTACCTTTGAGGACAAGGGTTGAATTTAAGGGGGAAGGAATGTTATGTCCGCAAGGCAGTAGTTGAAGCAGTGGGAGTTGCTGTGTTACACGCTGGAGTGGATGTGCCTCTGTTTCAAATTTGCTTTATCTTTTTATTCGAATTTGTTTAGGAAAGATAATAATAGTAATCTAAATTGTTATCAGATTGGAGTATTAGGGAGTTTGGTTTGGAATCATGCTTATCCTTATCTAGATGTTGAGTTGTTTAGGGATGTTGGAGTTGTTTATTATTATCTTGGTCTGTAAAGCTATTTATATAGCTTCGTGTTATATCAATAAAATCAATCAGAATATTATTCAGCAAATTGCTCTTGGGAGGTCTGGTTTTTCCTCGAATTAAAACCATATTTATTCTCTTGATCAGGTATGTTACAACAAAGAATCACCATAGCTCCTCGCAGTAGACGTGGTGGAAGTCGTGTCTAGGTGATCATAACAATACCTAAGACTTAGCTCCAAAGGGCTCCTAAGTGGTACCTTAGTTCTGACTCGTGAACCTCTAGGCTAAGATCTAACGGGATGTAATGTCCAAGAGTATTCTATAGTCTAGACCGAACACATGTAATATATTTGGAATGACCTTTGCAATGCTCGACTTCCATTACAATCTTGAGCGACTAGCTTTGCCATCACACAAGCTATATACCTTGGAAAGCTTAACAATGTGCCCAAGGGAATATCCCCTTTTTTTGGTCCTCAAATGAAGAGCTTGGTGAACACTACCACTTTCTTTCACATCAGTATTTATAATTGTAAGATTGAAATTTATCAACCTTCTTGTTGGCTTTATTCCGTGCCAATTTGCTTGTAATTTAGCACTTAGTAACCTTGTATTTAGGTGGGATTCATGTAAGGGTAGTGTGTGAAGAGAGTGTGAGGAAAAGCTTAAGTTTGTGCAAAGAAGTAGAGTTTCATGGTTAGGACTCGTGGCTGACTCGCAACTGGCAAGCCGCCAACTGCAGGCACGTGAGAAGCACACAGGGGAGCTGAAGGGTGGCGCCAGCTGTCGCACTACAGGACAAAAGTCCCAGGCTGGCCAGACCGTTACTTCGCGACTTGAACTCGTGACTTGGACAAGCCGTGAGGCGAAGCTGCCAACCAGCCCTGTTTGGCAAAAACTGTCTCTTCGTATTCCAAACACACACCACTATATATAGACCCTTATACCCACTAAATTGAGAGAGTTTCTAGAGAGAATTTTTGAGAGAAACCCTAGAGAAAAACAAGATTGATTCATCCAACAATCTTTACCTTAGAGTCTCTACAAATTTCTCTACTCTCTTCCTCTCCATTGTCATACCCTTAAGAGGTTCTTTACCAAATCCTTATCTCACCACATCCACGTCTGTGAGAAGGTTTAATTTGGTGCTTTGGGAAGCAGTTATGAAGGGACCAATCTACATTGGTTGATGCTATGGGCTATAGCAGAATCCGGTAAGCTAGAGAAGAAAAAGATTCGGCGCAACCTCGTTGGAGCAAGAAGCTTGGAGGGCTTAGGTACCTGGGTAGATTAGGCTTGGAGGGTCTATTGCTGTTCATGTATCCCAACTACATTCTTTAGTGGATTATTGACCGCTTGGAGGGCGGCGGAGAAGTTTTACGCCGAGGGCTTGGGTTTCCTCTTCGATAACACATCGTGTGTTGTCCATGTGTTTGCATCTTCCTTTCCTTTATCTTTACCATTTAATTACTGCTGTGATTGTGATTATTTATGATTTAGATTGTTTATCAATTCTGTTATAAGCTTGTTATCATTTTCCGCACATACATTGTTTGATATAAAGTTTGAATTGGTAATTTTGTAATTGGGGGTCTAAACGTTCAAAGGTGTTTTACATGCATTTTGCACTTTCAATTAGTATCAGAGCGGGTACACTTGTTGTGGTTTAAATACCTAAGTGTGATCCTTGACCCCTTGTGTTTATTTGCCATGGATTGTGCTATGTATGCCTCTTTGTATGATTTGGTTGGTGATAAGTGTAACATGCTACGTGTTTGTATAAATGCCTCTATGAGTGATAATCCTCATGATTGTGATGCTATGTTACATGAATCTTTAGATGTTGTTGATATCCCTAACATCAAACCCTTGAAGAAAATTGTTAAGAAGTTTCAAAAGAATTTGAGCAAGTTACTTTGTGAAAAGGATGATTTGATTGCTAAGCTCAATGAATCCAATAAATTGGTTGAGAAATATAAGAATCTTGCTGAAAATTCTCTTGAAAAACTGAAAGAGTTTGAATGTTTGAATATGGACTTGGATGCTAAACTTGTTTTGTCTAACAAACTTGTTGATAATCTTAAACGTGAAAATGAATCTCTTAAGATGCATGCCAAGTGTTTGATTGTTGAACCGATTGATAAAAAGGATGAAAATATTTGCTGCTATCATGTTGTTGTACCCGATATTGTGCCTATTGTGTGTTCTAACCCAAAGGACAAATCGGTGTACATTCCTCCACACAAAAGAAATCAAAAGATGGAGAGAAAGGCTCCTAAGTCAAAGCCTCCGTTTAGGTCTCAACCTAAGGTTTTGGATGGATCTAAGTTTGTTCCAACTTGCCACCATTGTAGTGTGATTGGTCATATAAGACCTCAATGTTATAAGTTGAAGAGAGAACAAAACCATGTTGCTAGATCTCTTCCCAAAAAGCCTAGTGGACCTAAACACATTGTGTGTCACCATTGTGGTGCTTTTGGTCATCTAAGACCTCATTGCTCTAAGTTTCATGCTCTCAAAAGAAAAGAGAAACTTGAACTTCTTGGAAGTTATACTAAAAAGGGTAAACCGGTTTTAAGTGAAGATAGCATGTTGTTAAAGAAATTGTTTAATGCTCTTAACTCCTTGACTATGTGCATCTCCTGTTCTCATTCTTCCAACCCTCGTCTCACTTCTCTTGAGACACTCATTCCAAACAATCGTTCTGTTTGGATGAGGAAGGGTTCATATGGTTGAGTTTTTGCTCTTTTGGTCCTTGTTCTAATTCTTTCGATCTTTGTTGGACCCTTCATGCATTAGATGCTTCATTGTCATGCATTTATGCATCATGCATTTTTTCTGCATTGGTTTGTTTTTGTTTTTTATCTTACTTTTATGTCTTTGTTTTGTGTGAGTAAAAATCTAAAACCACATAAAAAGTAAAAAATTTAAAAAGTTTGATCGTATATGTTTGAGCACATATCACATATGAGTTTTGCCTTGTACCTTCGTACAAATGGTTTTATGCATTTACGAGCTTAACTTGTTCTTTATGCACTTATATCTTTGTGGAAAAAATCTTGACATCTTTGTGTGATTGTTGTAAATCGATCTTCAAGTTTGTCATGAATGATTAGTCAATAGTCATGTTGGTCTTGATACATGCGTAGACTTGTGCCTATATATCTTCCCACTCTTTATTTTGTTGTTTTTGCTTAAAGAGCTCACCAAATGTAAATCTCCAAATGAAAAGAGATATTGAGTTGCAAAAGCCTGTCGCACATACTAGTATTTGACTAGGAAAAAAGGAAAGCGACCAAAATAAAATGTATGATGCCGGCTTGTTCATCAAATTGAAATATCAAAAATTTCAGGTATCGATCTCAAAATGAGATATATTGATTCAAAATGATCAAATGTTATGAATTGTAAAGAAGTCAAGTGAAAAGTTTCAAAGATATGTAATCATTTTCTTGTGGGAGGTCATATATGTTCATTTCTATAATTGAGATAGACCATTTGACTTAGTACTAGTTGTGTATGACTTGATTGAATTGATTATTGAAGCTTCACTCTAGACTATGGACTATCCCACACTTGATACACACACACAACACACATGCCTAATGTTCAATGAATGCCTTATTCATTTATTCGATTGTACTTGTTTAAATGTGATGTGTGTGTGCTCAATTTTATATGGATCAATCGAAAAGATTTTTGATCATTTTATATGTTTTTGGAAGTGATTTTTATCACTCTTTGTGTTCATGTTTAGTGCTTACATTGTTTTTCAGTGTTTAAACATGTTCTGGGTTGAAAAACAAGTGTCAGAATTTTTGGCCACTCATTTTGGCGACTTGCAACCAGCCAAACCAAGCTGCGAGTTTTGGCGACTTGCCCAGTCGCGAGCCTAGTCGCGAGTTCATACAGAATGGTTTTGCGGTTCACTAGCGACTCGTTCGCAACTCGCCCAGTCACCAAATGCCTAGAATCAGCTTTTTAAAAAGTTTTTTCATGGGAAACTTGTTTTAAACCTCTCCCATCCTCTCTTAAACCCATTTTTCAATATTTTTATATCAAAACCCAATCAATTTGAATGATTTTTCATTCCATTAACATCTCTAAGGTAATTTTAAACTCTTTCTATTGTTTTGGATCCTTAGATTATGTTTTGGTGAGTTTTGTGCTCTTGGTTGAGATTTTCATCATAGGGGTTGGGAAAACTTATTTTTTGGTCAAATTTTTTTATGGGTTTGGTTCCTTTTGTTGATTTGCTTTGGATGTTGGCCCCTTGTGGCAAAAAGAGCATGTATTTAGGGTGGATTTCATAATGGTCATGCATTGTTTTACATTGTTGTTCATAGTGTGCATGCTAAGTTTTTGATAAAATGCCTCTTAGGTATTTTCTCACTTGTTTGGACTCTAATGAGTTTCAAACTTTGGGGTCTCTCATGTTTCCTTATTAGGAACATGTTTGGTTCATTGGTTGTGTATTTAACACATCTTGCCCCACATGTGCATTTTTCATGCATTGGTCATGCATTGCACATAGCCACCTCTTGCACACACCTTGCTACTCTTGTCATGCATTGGTTCATACATTGTTTCTTCATCCTAGCATGTCATGTCTTAGGATTGAGCTTCTTTTTCTCATTCATCTCGCACCCCTCATGCATCATTGCACCCCTCATGCATAATTATCATTATTCATACCTTCATCTTTTGCCATCTTTTCTCCTTGACCCCTTTGTCTATTCGTGTCAAAAAGGGGGAGAGTATACTCTAGAGTAGTATACCGGAAAGTTTTGTCATTTTTATATGACTCTTGTGCACATTCTTAGGGGGAGAAATTCCATTTCTCGTGCACATTCGTAGAGGAAGAGATATTCCATAGGGGAGATGCATATACCAAGGGAGAGAAGACATTGTTTGGTCAAGTTGCTCATATGTTTCACATCTTCTTTACTTGATCGCATTTTACTTGTTACATTATACTTGGTCATTTATTACTTGCTTTACCTTGAGGGTCTAATGTGTTTTGTGCAAGTGTTTCAGGTTATAGGTATATATGTCCCAAGTTCATCACAACTCCTATGATTTATGATAAGGGGAGTGATATAATAAGAGAAGTACTTTATAGTTTGTACCTGGTACCTTTGTAGGTTTTTAAGGTTTTTGTTTATGGTTTGTACCCATATTGCTTTTGTAAGATTTTAGGGTTTGGTTTTTATGCATTTTGTAAGCCTTTGTGGTTTGTACCATGCTTTATGCAGCTTTTGTACTTTGTTAAATCAGTACTTCTAACTAAATGTTATGCATTTCCTTCTAAGTACTGTCACTCTTGTGCCCTTGTTGGATTTTTCTTAGATGCACATACTTCATGTACTGTGCATTGGTTGAATGTTGGTCATTCAAGTGATTTGCCTTATGTTTGTCATCTTGAATGTCCGGATGTTCATTCCAAGTGTGAATGAGCATTGTGATCACTTGGTTAGAGTGATTATCTGTTTTGGTCTTGCTATGATTTATTGCTTTATTCCATTGTGCTTGGTTGCATTGTGCTTGCTCCATATGCATTACAAGTTTTCTGCATACAATGAACTTATTGTGTTGTTGTGTTTCAGGAATACTTGTTCTTATGGTTCAAAAGTTTCACAGATTCTAGAGTTAGGTGTGAGTGAGTTTTCCAACTGTTCCCTACTCATGCGTTAAGTCTAGAGTTTCTTTTAGGGTTTTGTCACAGAATAGCCAAAGAGGGAGATTGTAAAATTGAAATTTATCAACCATCTTGTTTGCTTTATTCCGTGCCAATTTGCTTGTAATTTAGGTGGGATTCATGTAAGGGTAGTGTGTGAAGAGAAACTCAAGTTTGTGCAAAGAAGCAGAGTTTCGCGGCTAGGACTCGCGGCTGACTCGCGATTGATAAGCTACCAACTGCAGGCACGTGAGAAGCACACAGGGGAGCTGAAGGGTCGCGCCAGCTGTCACACTATAGGACAAAAGTCCCAGGCTGGCCAGGTCGTTACTTCGCGACTTGAACAAGCCGCGAGGCCAAGCCGCCAACCAGCCCTGTTTGGCAAAAACTGTCTGTTCATATTCCAAACACACACCACTATATATAGACCTTTATACCCACTAAATTGAGAGAGCTTCTAGAGAGAATTTTTGAGAGAAACCTTAGAGAAAAACAAGATTGATTCATCCAACAATCTTTACCTTAGAGTTTTTACAAATTCCTCTACTCTCTTCCTCTCCATTGTCATATCCTTGAGAGGTTCTTTGCTAAATCCTTATCTCACCACATCCACGTCTGTGAGAAGGTTTAATTTGGTGCTTTGGGAAGCAGTTATGAAGGGACCAATCTACATTGGTTGATGCTATGGGCTATAGCGGAATCCGGTAAGTTAGAGAAGAAAAAGGTTCGGCGCAACCTCGTTGGAGTAAGAAGTTTTGAGGGCTTAGGTACCTGGGTAGATTAGGCTTGGAGGGTCTATTGCTGTTCATGTATCCCAACTACATTCTTTAGTGAATTATTGACCGCTTGAAGGGCGGTAGAGAGGTTTTACGTTGAGGGCTTCGGTTTCCTCTTCGATAACACATCGTGTGTTGTCCGTGTGTTTGCATCTTCCTTTCCTTTATCTTTACCATTTAATTACTACTATGATTGTGATTATTTATGGTTTAGATTGTTTATTAATTCTGTTATAAGCTTGTTATCATTTTCTGCACATACATTGTTTGATATAAAACTTGAATTGGTAATTTTGTAATTGGGGGTCTAAACGTTCAAAGGTGTTTTACACGCACTTTGAACTTTCAATAATGTCTCACCAACTTTAAATCACATTAAATGTGATTGAACATTCTCTCATATGTAGCTAATGTATGCCTTTTTTCTTTTATTTATTTGATTCATCCTTGTTAGCTCAGTTTCAATCTACAAGACATTATAACTAGGGGTGTCCACGGGTCGAGCCGGGTCGGTTTTCGACCTAGCCCGAACCCGACCCGCCGGCGTTGGGTGGACGGAAATGTGACCCGGAACCGGCCGCCGGCGTTGATCGGTCGGATCGATTTTGGGTTCGGGTGGAGATCGGGTCGTCATCGGAGCTGGAGATCATCGCCGGAATTTGCAAATCATCGCCGGATTCTGCAAATTATCGCCGGAATCTGCAAATACATCGCCGGAAAATGTAAAAAATCACCAGATCTGCTTCAAAATGGCCGAAATTTGCACCAAAATCGCTGAAATCTGCTGGGAATGGCCGGATCTGGCTAAATCTCACCACATATGGTTGAGAACTCGCTGGATTTCCTTGGATTTGAGCGTGATCTCTCCGGATTGTATATATCCTTCGTCGGGTCGGGTGGCTCGGGTTTTGGAGAAGAAAACCCGCCACTCGACCCGCCGGCGTCGGGCCTTGGGCGCGGAAACCTGAAACCGACCGACCGAAGTGTCGGTTCGGGTTGAATGCGGGTGGAGATCGGGCGGGTTGGTCAGTCCGGTGGGTCGCGGTTGGGTCTGGACACCCCTAATAACTCTAACTTCGCCATTCAAGTATCTTTGGCGAAAACCCCAACTTGGGTCAGCCCTCGTTACATTGATGGATTTTCTATTCCTTGCAAAAAAGAAGGTGATAGCAGCTAACCTTGTTAGGTCGATTGAGGTGATTTCCTTGCGATTTCATCTCTTTCTTTTTAATCCACATCCGCTTTCAAATAATGCTTTTTGTATGATAATTGAATTGATAATTTGTACTTTTTTCTTATATACATAGCAGCATATCTTTTTTCCACATATATGCTTATGACCCTTAACTTTTAGAGTTATTTTCATTGCAATGAAAGAGTCAATTCTCATCAAACACCAAAGTGTATATGATCGAGCCAAAAAGAAAAAGAAATACCTCCCTCTCCATTGTGTGTGATTCTTTCTAAAAGAAACAAAAAAACAAAAAACAAATGAGCCTTGACAAGTCTTGCTACAAGATTGCTCGGGGTAGATGATTTCAGCAAAGATCAATTAGTTTTCAAGAGTATTATCTAATATCTGCGTTATTCCTAGTCAGGTATCACATTGACTGAATGCCATACGTTCATTTTACCCACCTTTTTTTCACCCAAAATATTAATATCGAAAACTATTTCCCTTTGAAATTTCATGTATCCATAGGGTCTATACCTTCCCTCCAACTAAAAAAATGTCAAAACATGAATAGTAGTAGTAACTTGGGAACGTTTTTTCCTAGTTGAAATTCAAATTCCAGTAGTAGTAGGTGTCTCAACTCTCAAGTAGTAGTTGCATTTGCATGACTTTTGATCATTGCAACATAATGGTATCTGTTTTCCATGCTTTTTTGAACTTACCCATCAAGCTGCGGAGACGAAATTACGCCGTAAATTTAAATAGTTCACTAATTATGAGTTGGTGCACCTTTCATAGAACTAGCAAATAGCAATTATAGGTTGGATGTACAAATTAATGCGTGCCCCCACCTTATCTCGCACCCCATGAGTAATTATGCTTGTCTCCATTCTTATCTTTAAGTTTGTTTTTGCTTTCAATTTTTGATTTAGAATATGAGATCATTTCATTTACACTAAAGTGGAAGCTCAAGTTAATTTATATTAATTTTGTGTCATAGGTCTCAAACTAAATTCTAAAAAACAATATACCAACTTCCCTTGATATATAAAGCAAGAGATAGTAACTTCCAAAGTTTTTCATAAATGACAGTTCATATTTTGTCCTTGAATTACCCAATTACACATTATTAATGGATAAAACACTAAAACTTAGATATAAATACCCTTAGGTACTAATATTCTTTGTGTAAACGTCTATGTGAAGAAAAAAATTGTGCAAGTATCCATCTTATTTATACCTAACCAATCAATTTAAAAATTAAAACTACTTTCAAAATATCTAAAACTTATGCTTATTTTTTTAAATTCCAAAGAGTAACTCAAGTACAAACTTTATAAATAAAAAGTTATTTACAATAGCATGGTATAAAAAATTAGTTTCTTTAATATATTTTTATAATGATTGAATATATATATATATATATATATTTGAATCAGTGCTAATGCGTATATAAGGGACACCAAAGTTGTTTAACTGTTCCATAAATTTAAAAAAAAAAAAAAAAAAGTTGTTTCACTGAAACTGATATTTACATTTCTCATTTTTATTTTACATGTTTGTTAAACTTATCTCTAAAATCTAAATCCTAAGATGTGACCCCCAATAAGAGTTGTCCCCAAAAGAAAGAATTGGCTGATTGGGCCTATGACGGCCACCCACCCCCCCCCCCCCCCCCCTCCCAATTTTTTTTTTTTTCTTTTCTCAATACTCAATAGCCATCAAACAGTGTTTTTTTAAAATAATTTTAAAAAACTGCTTTTTGACCTTTTTCATCTCATATTTAATTGAAAAAGTATCTTTATGTTACAGGGGCACGCAGGCAGCGAGCCTCTTATAGTCTATGAGTCACACTGATGAAAAAACCCACAGGCGTACAAATGTTAATTGGTTTTGAATTGTACACCATGAGTCACACACACACTAAAGCAAACCTAAGCTCTCTCTCACACACACACTTTTGTAATCTTCTTATTTTCTTAATGGAACTTTCTCTTCGATATTGCTCGTGAATAGGCCAAATTATACAAATATTTGTTTCTATATTTTGCATATATATACCCATTATTCTTGATAACTACACAAATAACAAATAGGTATCAAAACCTCCACTATCTCAACAAATAAGCTATCTCTAGATTTGCTATCTTCTCGCTACCAGGGATCATAGCGTTTGAATTCTCACGGTTCTTTGATATCTAACGAAGTAACACCTCTTCTATCTCCCTCTTTTCTAGGTTAACGGTTGCATTGCATGCTTCAAACAACACATACTTTGCGATGTCACAGTCACAATGGAGCATCAATTCTCTCTCCTCTGGCCTATAATCAGATTAATCTGATAAGCCAAAAGAAACAACAAGAACCACACTGCAAGTTGTATAGCATGTTGGAAGGATGAGCAATGCCTAGTTGCTTTGGACTTTTTTTCACCTGCAAGGAATGAGATAAGAAAGGGTTTTTCTCACCTAGGCTAGGCTTTCTTTCTGTGGGATTCCCTTTCTTGACTGACAATATTAGGCTTCAATGAAATATCTTTTGTCATTTTTCTATAACACATCAATTATTCTAAACCATTGTCACGATTCCAACTATTCCTAAACCTAATTGTTCATCACAGGCATGGTCAATTTTGTCAGCCGCATGCAACAACTATAGTTGATTAATTTCTCTCCTTTTTCCTTTTCAATTTGGTGAAGAAAACTGAGTGCAAAGGAAAAAAGAAGAAGAAGAAAGGGATAGGATAACTTTCAGATTATTTAGATATTATATTCTTTGGCGTATTGCATATAGATTTTTTTGATAAAGGGTGTGCTGTACATTAAGTGTCAACAATTTGTAAATGATAAATTAATTAATTTTATTTTTTATGTAAAAAAAGTTGCTGAAAATGAAGAGTTTAGAATTTTGGTGAGCTACTTTGAGTGGAAAATTGGGTACTAATGATTGAGCCCTTCGGGCGGGGAAATTGGTCTGCCTGTAATGCAATTTGCAAAGTTAGGCACCAGTCAATCCTCGTGAGTTGTGACAATAATTTGTGATATATTGGCTTAAAGCATAGGTAACTTCTACGGGATAAGGAGAAGGCACATATCATCATATTCCAAATTTCTTTTTAAAGAACGTTCAAAGAAATGAAAATTTTGGATTTTTTATGGTCATAATTTGTCATTGTTTGGATCTGGACCACAGATAAATGTCAATAAATATTTGTGACCAATGCTGAGATGATAACCCAAATCCTGCATTTTTTTTATGGGAATATCCGGCAATATGCTTTGAGGCATGCTTGCGTCCAATTCAGAACTCATCTGGCTAAGGTTTGCCATGGTTACGAGATACCTCCAAAAGTAGAAGTTCTACCTTTTTTTTCTTTTTCTTTTTCTTTTTTTTTAATTAGAAAAAAATAAAATAACATATGAGGGAGAGAAAATGTGATTCTAACATAAAACTTCACTCAAAAGTCATGATAACTATAAATGGAGTTATTCCAATTAATTGTTTGATATGCTGGAGAGATGACACAGACTCTTTTTTTTTTTTTTTTTTTTGAAGAAACGGTAATACTTATTAGAATACACAGACACGAAAGCAATATATAGAGTTTTTTAAACAAACTTATAATACATTACATAACCAGAGTACCACTATAAAAGGTCCTTACACGGACTCTATTTGAGGGATTAATATAATATATAGAGACATTATTATACTAAACCCAAAGTTTAAATTTATGAGTTTGGATTCAATTATGTTATATCAACCACTTACTCTTATTTTTTGTTCTTCAAAAAAATTCATATATTATTATCATTAGTATCCCATGTGTAATGCTTCAACATTAAATTAACCACATCACTCACACATGAATATTCTAACATGCATTCCAATTAACTCAATTGATAATTTTTTTTTTTATCTCAAAAAACAAAAAGAATAATTTGAATTTCATTTGTGAGAGTGTATGATTATTGTCCCAAGGAATTGCAGAAACAAAAACCTTGGGTTAGGCAAATCATTTACAGCATTGCGTGTATTATTTGGAGTCGCAATGCTTGGCCAAGGCCACCTGTCTTAGACCTTCACTAAATTCTCACTGTGGTGGCTGATATTTTGTTTTATATGGCATGACATGCTAAGGGCCAAAAAATTCTGGCATATAATGTATACAAGATTTTCCTCGAACTTTTAATGCTTGTTTTCCAAAATTTTCCAAACCTTATCTTCTTCTTTGCTTTTTTCCCCTTTTTCTTTTTCGATAAAATTTTTCATGTTTTCAAAAAGTCCAAGGTCCTGTGGACCGTTCAAGAGGAGCATCGGTAGCCATGTGATGGTGGGGTAACCCCTTGTGACTTGTATTGCTTTGCTATGGCATAGCATTATTCAATGCCATAACATGGTTCACAACTCATGGGGAGCTGTATATATGAGCCATGCCGAGCCGTTTTTTTTTGCACCTTTTAACCAGAATGAGCTTTGGCATATATATAGCTGGGTCTAAGAACATAATTTGCACTGCAATTCCAATTGCCACCCCCTTATAAAGTGTAAAATTTGTGTTTGGGAGCAAGAAAAGTGGACGTGAAACATTTGGAATGTCAACGTTGCTGTCTTATGGGCCAATTGGAAATTGACTAATACTCTTTTTCATCAAAATAAACAAGCTTAATTTTAAGATCTAGACGGAGCTTTAAAGGCTAAGACTCAGCTTAGAAAAAGCTAAGCTGGGTTTTTTTTCGGCTGCCATACATTTATAAAGTCCCACAAGTTATTAGCAAGAATACAGTTCTCAATTAGTTTAAATATGAATTTCATGTGCAATAAGAATGCTTTTGGATTAAATTAATGAAGTAGGAAAGTGATTCTAGCCTGTCAAATTTTGTTGGTATTAGGCTACTACCCCCACAAATCAACAACAAATACGTAACAAGAGATGACGTTAATACAAAGAACGACAAATTGATCCAATAAGAGGATCCTAATTTGCATTCAAAGAGGGAGTGGTTAGGCCTAAAAAAGAGTGGAAATCAAATATAATTATGGCTCCACTTGCATATAATTACAAGGGGAAGAACATAATTGAAAGTGAAAGGCAGGGAAAAATATTCTATAACAGAGGTCATGATCATTTCCATCTTCATATGCCCCTTCAATGATTAACAAGAATTGCGACCATGTGAAGTTTATGAAGGTTTGAAAAATATGAAAGGTTATCTAACCACTACTACTACTACTATATTGAGATTCGAAGTCCAAAAAATGACTCCCCCAATTATCAACAAGAAATTTCGATTTTCCATGACATGGATTTGTGGATGATTAATACATTATTAATTTATGGGGACACAATTTCATGTTACGCAACAAACCTTTGGCAAGTTTTGGCACCAAAAATTGAATTGGGAACTCAAAATTTTAGAGCTGCATGCTTCATCATAACGCATGAAGATGCACCGTGGTCCTGTGTTTATATGACTTATGAGGCGTGTGATAAGACATGGTTGATAAAAACTTTGGTGTGAGAGAAGGAGACGAAAATTTTATCACTTTCCTTAGCCAAAAATGCGGTCCCAAATGAAATAAGTGTCACATTTCCATAGCTTACTAGAGTACTCCCAAGTCACCAAAGACAATTGGTCGTGGTCTCCAAAGAAGGGCAAGGAAAATGAAAGGTGGGGTGAAGAAGATTAAAAGGACCACATAAGTGGTCGGTTTGATGTCAGCTTCTCTTGTTTGATGAAGAGGAGGAAAAAAGGTAAATCCCACAATATGCAAAATCTATGGTGCTCATGTCAGCTGGTCCAGGGTTTTGAGAAAATTGGGACTGTACATGATTAGAAATCAACACAACCCACATGTACCTCATTTGTTTTTAATGAAGTTTTTTTTTTTTTCTTTTTTTTTTTTCTTTTTTTTTTTTTTAAAAGAAAGCAATTTCGACCATGATAGTGCACTAGCACTGAAATGTTTGAGATAAGGTACTTCCTCAAAGGGATTAAATTTTTGTACTAATGAGGCCACAAGTTGAGTTGAAACACCACAGTGAAATAGAAATCAAGTGGGGAACATTAGGGGCCCTTTTTATTTTCTTTGTTCCATATCTTTGTCGACGTTAGAGCTGTGGTGGCAAATCTTTAGCCGAAGGAATGAGGCATTTATTGGGCTTTAATTATCACAGGGGACACTTTTTATTTCATCACCAACTAGGACCAGACCCAATTGAACTGCATATTATGTGAGAGAAAAATATTAAATTCTGGCCCAACTTCAATCGAAGACAGTTCCAGCATTAATTTTATTTCTTTGTTTTGATATTTGTACTTCCTTGCCCTCCTATTTCCTTTCTCTTTTTGGTCAATATTATATCTATGTTGAAAAATCCCAACACATGGATGCGTCCATGGAAGAGATGTGGAAAAGGTTTTGCCTATGTAAAGAAAAATGTGTGATGTTAGTCAAGTCAAATGAAGTAACTCTTTCACAACAATGGGCTCAGGTATAGCATTTTGCTCAAACTACAGGCTAGGATTTCAACAAGGAGGCTTTCAAGTCTACTCTTTGCCAATTA
Source organism: Quercus ilex subsp. ballota (assembly GCA_032727855.1). Classification (NCBI taxonomy): domain Eukaryota; kingdom Viridiplantae; phylum Streptophyta; class Magnoliopsida; order Fagales; family Fagaceae; genus Quercus; species Quercus ilex. The sequence goes on along the minus strand of CM064909.1, from coordinate 69,129,034 downwards.
TGGCGAGGCTCACAAGGTGTTACCATCAGAGAAGTATCACAGAAGTAGGAAGCTCCTTACTCTTGGCCATTTTTGCTAGTGAAGACAATTTGACAATTTGAAAGAGATTGTCGACAAATGCCTTGATAAGATATTGATTCTCCTAAAGTGGTTTCAAAGACAATATTAGACCTAGTATTGTTAAGTTACAATATTCTCCATTTTTGGATTTGGGCTATGTTCCGATTAATAGCATAAACAATGATGTGGGATGATGTATTGCTAATGAAATTGTCGACAGAATCCCTTGGATAGAAGAATGGCTCTCCTTAGAGCATCAACAGCAGAAAGGCTATATGCCAAATGTAAGTTTATTTTAACATTCAGGCCCAATAACTCTCAACAATGGAAATGTAAACATGTAAACTTGCAAAAAATTTTGCCATAGTACTACAGTACCGTCCTAATGGTAGGACAGCATTGTTGCACAATGGTATAAACAAAAATTGGTTTTTAATCAGTTTGGTTCTTCTCTCTCCTTTCTCATTATTTCATAATTTTCATTATCTTTCTCTCTCTTCTTCCTGCTCTCTCTTTTGCAAACCCAAAAACTCTACCTACCTCTCTCTCAGATCAGCATGGAAGCAACGGCATTGGAGGCTCGATCAACTTATGTGGTGAAGGCATGGAGGTGAGTTTGTTCATGGGTTTCGGGCGTGGATTTGTTCATGGGTTTCCAACGAGATTGGCGTGGTTGTGTGTTTGCAAATCGAATTTGGTTGCGGGTGGTGATGGGTTTACTAATTGGTTTTGGCCATGAGTTTGGAGCTGAATTTCGGTGGTGGATCGTGGTGGTGGGCCATGGGATCGGTGTGGTCAGGTGGGTTTGCTTGGTGTTTCCCGTGGTGGCTCTGTGATGTGGTGGTTGTTGGTTGTGTTGTTGATGGTGGGTGGTGGTTGTGTTGTTGATGGTGGATCAATGGGTGATGGTGTTGTTGATAATGGATCGGTGGGTGGTGATTGGAAATTTTGGGTGGATCAGTGGGTGGAAATTTTGATGTTGGTTAAGTTTCTGTGCTAGGTTTGTTTGGGGTTTGGGATGAGTTTTTGTATTGGGGTTTTTTTTTTTTTTTTTTTATAAACTATGTTGGGGTTTTGGGTCTTCACGGTGGTGATGGAGGTGAAGAGTGGTAAAGAGAGAGAGAGAGAGAGAGAGAGAGACAGACATAAATATATTTTATTGTGTAAATATATTATTTTAATATATTGTATAAGAAAATAAAAGTTGGGATGCTGGGAGTATTGTAAAATGGTATGGTATAACTGATAAAGTAACTTTTTGGGATGATAAAATATGATAGAATGACATAAACCATTGTGGATGCTCTTACTGTTTCCAATGTACGAAGTGATTTTGAATAAATAAAGTATACTATTGTCTCTTCCAAAAAAGAAACTCATTTTTGTATATTTAAATCTAACTTAATTTTTAAAGTCAAATACAACAATTAATTAATTCAAAGCCAATGAATTTAACTTTTCAAAGCTTGAATTTTTTCTGAAGTACAATTATATTTTTATCTAACTAATTTTCTGTGGTAAAAATAAAAATAAATAAATTTAAGCTACTCCAAATAGACACTAGACTATTCCATTCCATTCTTCCCCCCTCCCAAACCCGACCAAATTGTAATAGAAATTTGACACAAAATAAATTTGAGCAAATGAAGTCTAACTCAAATGGTATTTGTTCTCTCCATGTAAGAACAAGAGGCAAGGTTGTAGTTCAAGACCTACTTAATAGGTGTTTAACATACAACAACAAAAACAAAGTTGAACAAGAAAAATCATGTGTAGGTTGTCAACAGTGAATCTTCAAATGCTAGAATTAGAATTACATATTCCATGCATACATAGCACTGACTCGGAGCTAGGCTAGCAAATCCAGACAAGACCTGAGCAAGCAGGTCCTAAAGAAAAATTGGATGTGCGACTGATAAGTCACCTAATAGTATTGAGCTCATATGAATCACTTACATTTATTGTTAGTATTATATACACATTCACTTAAGGTTTCATCAAGTTTATGTGATGATATTCAAGATTCATTGATAAATATGAAGCTAAAACACTCGGCTGTTCAAGTCCTGGTTGTGGTAAACGGCAGGACATTCCCTACTCATACTAATAATTGCATTACTAAAAGAAATCACTACCGATAATCCCATTCACAACACAGAAGACCTGAATGGTCCACTGTCAATAGTAGAGTGATATTAAACAAATAGAGAACAGCAAATGCTTTAAGGTCTTACTACTAATTAGGGATTCCCAGTGACATTAAGAAGAGAAATATTCCTTATATCCACAACCTATTTAAAGATGGAGAATTCTCATAAAAGAAAATAACATCTTATTAATAACATTAATATATTGAGCTTGCACCTGAACAACATTTTTCGTATTTCCAAATGCTTGTAATAGGTTACATGCAACACAGAAATAACCAGCAAAATAGGCTGGCATGTTGGAAGTGTATTTCTTCTCAATGGTATACAAAACTCACAAACCCACAAATGATTGATCCATGATGCGCCCTTCTTGGCTTACTTATGGGAGGAGGAGAGGATATTTGTTCTAAACACCATTGGCATGCTGGGGAGTGTCAAGAAAAGCATAGAAGATTTATAATAAAGAACTTTCTGATTAGATGCTTCATCCCCACAAGCTATTTCCAATTGTACATAAAGCATGTGGAATTATGACCTAGCACACAAACACTCTTCTATTAAAAATATTTCCAAAGAATTGTCATGGTCTTGAGTTTTCTGACATATGACAAAGCAACAGAACCATAACAAGGGTTGAAATGATTGGTCGGGAACAAGGAAATCAATGGCCAAGTTGTGCAAATATTGAAGCATTAAATATCTTTCAAGCCAAGACATAGCTATTGTCTACTTTATCTATTGAGGTACAAATTAAGAACATATACACTTTTAGACCACAAATTTTCTTCCGGAGGTACATTGCATAAATCTCTGGTACTGATAAATCAGCCAGAGTACCCTCCAGAGTGCATGTCAATGTCTAATATTGGTTTGGCTCTCTCTTTTTCTTCTTCTCCCTCTTACCCCCTCTCCCCCTCCCCCTCCCCCTTTTTTATTCCCCTTGGGCAGTTGGGCTATATCAAGCATATACAATTCCTTTTTCTTTTGGCCCACATAAGCATGTTATATTTCAAAGATAGTTTCTCATTTTCTACTTTTGTACTAAATCCTATATTACAATTTGATCCAAAGTTACAGAATCACTGATATGTCATATAGTAACATTACCAATGCCAACATCCAACAAAACTTGCACCCTGTAACATTGTTTCCACAGTAGGTGTTCAATTCTAAAAAAGTTACCAAAGTAGTTAGTTTTCAATTTTACAAAAACCATGGGAAAGTAGACATCCTAACTAACTAGTAGCTGTAGGTCCCTCTTGCAACTCAAATACAGCCTAAACAATTTTCTTATCATCAACCCATTTTCCCTTGGTGCTAAGTCAGTTTCTGAACAACACCCTTACCTCCCATAACAATCCAGCAATTGCACTGCCAACTAACATTGGATATCATGATGAGTTGAAGAAGAATCAGGAATTAGTTGGTATACAATGTAGCAATAGAAAGCACAATCAGAGCTGTAGGTCTCTCTTGCAACTTGAATACAACCTAAACAATTTTGTTAACATCAACCCATTTTCACTTTGTGCTAAGTCAGTTTCTGAACAACACCCTTACATCCCATAACAAATCAGCAATTGCACTGCCATCAAACATTGGATTTTATGATGAGTTGAAGAAGAAGAAGAATCAGAGTTAGTTGGTATGCCATGTAGCGATAGAAAGCCCACTAAAGTTGAACGTCAAAATCCTTTGAAGTTAGATAAGAAAGATGTATTCGTTGACAATGGGAAAAAAACTAAACACAATGGATATGCAAATAGATACGACTCCTTGTGAAGAAATTGGAGCAAATAAGGTTTCAAGGTAACCACTGCCACTCAGGCAATATAAAGATTTTTTTTTCATCTCATCAAGGTGGGCATAATTAAATGAAAAGATGAAATCAACTCTATGTATCCCTCTCTTTAAATGGCCTTCATTAAGAAATTAGGAAATTCGTGTACGTGCATGCTCACCATCCAAATGAACAGGGACTCCTTCCTTCAACAATAATAGCCAAGCCTTAACCCCAAAACTTTTGGGCTGACTAAGATCCTCAACACAATGTTTTGTTTGAGATGTTAGTTGTGTGTATATATATATACATATAGACCTTTGGTATCACCGTATCACATAATTAAGGAAATTTTTCTCTATAAACTCCACGTTTTTACCATTGGGGTTTCTAATTGCTCTGCCATTGGTGAACAACAAATCCAATGGCGCAATTATTGATTTATTGTATGCTACCAAAATCAGTTCTGCCTGCACATTTTTCAGATATAAATTCAGACACAATATGCATAAAAAACATTCAAAAAGTGGTAAATTCATGGCTCAATGGAAGAAATGAAAAATCATGACATTTTTTAACTTGGGTGGCAAGTTTACAACAAGGCTCAATAATCCAACACTCACCACATTGTTCCCAAAACAAAACATTCGCATAAATCAGCACCAAAAGCACTAAACTAAGAGCCTTTTTTTTAAAAGCTAAAAATTTCACTAACCTTCGTCGAAATTAAGCACCACTATCACCATCATCATGGTTTTTGCTGTGATTGCGATGATCGTTAGCAATGTGAATCCCAGGCTGAACTGTCCGCCTCCGAGTCCTCGACGGTAAAATGTTATCCAAATCCACCTCCGCTAATGGATCGTCCGATAAATCACTTTCACCATCCGATACATCGCTACCGACATCGCTATCACTGTCATCGTCGTCCTCATCATGATCATTCTCTTCTTCCATCAATTTCCCTTTGCCCTTGTCAGCCCTCATAATCCCCTTTCCCTTTCTGTCCACCACAGCTTTCTCATCACCATTCTCACTATCTTCATCGTCGTCTTCTTCTTCATCTTCGTATTCCTCCTCCTCCTCCTCCTCGTCATCGTCATCATCGTCGTCGTCGTCGTCTTCAACTTCGGCGAGCAAATTGGACTCGAATTTGGCGTCGTTTTGTTGGGGCATTGAGCAATCGAGTGGAGAAGGTTCTAGATGGTGGTTTTCGTGTAGAGGAAGTGAGGAATCGTTGTTGGTATCAGGAGGAGGAGGCTCGAGTTTCTGAGCTTTGTGCGGGTTGTCTTCGTTGTCTTCGCGGCTGAGATCAGGTTTGCGCTTCGGGTGCAATGTAGGTTCTTCTTCTTGGCGCTTGGTTTCAGCCATGGCTTTCATTATTCGCTTCGAAATTTCGTTATGGGTTTGAGAATTTGGGCTCTCAAATTTTTTTCAGATTAGGGTTTTGGCGGTGTGTAGTAGAAGTAGACGAAAAGTTTTAGAATATCCGTTAGGGGTTTGTGCCTGTGACCTAAACGCCCACGTCGTCTCCGCACTATTCTTTCTCTCTCTCTCTTTTTTCCTTTTTTTTTTTTTTTTTAATAGTAAATTTTAAGTAAAATTTCATACCATTTTTATTGAAAATATAAAAATTTATCTAATAAAATCAGTTATTTTTTTCTTTTTTAAATAAAAAATTTAATAAACTATTTTACGGATAATTACATTCTCTTACCTTGAGATTTGAAAAAATGATACTTCATCTCATACTTAAAAAAAAAAAAAAACTTTCTACCATTCATATTCAATTGACCAAATTTTGTTAAATTAATATTAAAAGTGTTGTGTACTAATCTACCTTTACCTTTTACTTAAGGGTATGTTTTCAAAATTATCTTATTTCATAATTAAAATTCATTGTTTTAAAATTTTAATTAAATTGCATTTTAAAATATTAGTAGTGAATTTTGCTTGTTATTATTTTTTATTTTTTCAACAGTTATGTAGAGATTTGCTGTTGCAAGTGTTTTGGTACTTGATAAATTTTACATTTTTATTCTAAATTTATCAGAATTTTTTTTACTAACAATAATTAAGCTTTTGTAAAAGGATTATTATAAAAGTTTAGAATATTTCATTAATAATATAAATAAAGGGGAATGTTAATTTCTTTAAACATTAAGGGAGGACAGTGTTTTCTCATTTCAAGTTTGGGGTAAAGTGTCATGCCTTCAAATATCAAGAGAGGAAAGTGTAAATATCCCAATATTTTATAAACTAATATCCATAAAGCATACATTAACTTTTCTCATAAATAAATTATATCTATGCTTATTCTATTATTTTGTAGCTCAACAGTTTGGCCCATTTTTATTTGGCTCATGGGTGATGTGAGTTGAGCATGAATGGGTTTTGACTCGTCAATGAATCATATACATGTGAAACTGCATGTAGTAAAAATACCATATACCGCTTGTTACCATGGTTTTGAAAATCAGATCATTAGAGAATTAGAAAAGGGCTTGGTTTCCAATTTTTACTAGACAAGATTATAGTCTAGTTCCTGATTGAACCGACCTTGACTAGTCCAATCCTGTTTTTAAAACTATGCTCATTGCAAATACCCCATCATGATGAGATCTTGTAATGGCTCCCCCTCCTCATCACACCCCCCCCCCCCCCCAAAAAAATTATCCAACAAAAAAAAAGAACCCCTCGTTTCCTAATTTGAAGCTTACATTTTTTGCTCTTAAAAATTGAAGTTGTTTTCATTTTGACTCTTCATGTTTAGTTTTTGTTTTCATATTGGCTAGGTCATATATTTCTATTGGTAATACAATTGATAAATGTTAGATATGGTGTTCATTAAATCATATCACCTATATAATGCCAAGAGTCACCAAATTACTAATAGAATTGGGCAATAAAGCTAATATGAAAACAAAATTAAACATGAATGACTTAAATGAAAATTTTGAAATGTAAAAGGCAGAAATAAAAGTAACCACTACTTTAATGCTATGTTTGGTTGGGGTAAAAAGAAGAGATGATAGAAAATAGGAGAAGGAAAAGAGAGAGAAAACAATAAATTTCCATTATTTGATTGGAGTGAAAATAGAAGAAAGACAATGAGATGAGTGGAGTTTTCCCCTCAATCCAACAGTTTTTTTCCCTTTCAAATGACAATAAGATGACATAATTGCCATCACTTTTCATCTTTCTATTTTTAATAATAAGGAAATAATAGTTATTTAACCATTATTCTTCCACTTCCACTTCTTCCCCTTTTCTAGGACTATAACAAAATACTAAATGCAGAGAGTAAAAAACATAACTATTTTCTAAGAAATAATTAATGGATTACTATATAAATATTTTTAATAAAATTTTATGTAAAAATAAAATAAAAACTTGTATTTTTTATTTAAATAATACTAAAACTTTCTTAAAACATTGTATTATCAAATATTTGAAAGATATTAGTTTTTATTTTTTGAGGGGTCTGAAAGATATTAGGGGCCGATTGATACATGTGTTTAAACACAAGTTTTCAGTTTTTAAACAATATTACACATATTTTCACACACTTTTTCACTCACGTATTTTCAAAAAATATAAACAATATTACTTTACCAAATGACCCCCTTGATTATCTAACATAACATGCCCTATTCTCTATTGTCCCAACATTTCCCATTCTCGGTCTAAAGTGTAATTTTCTTTAATTTGAAATGTCAAAGGTTGTGTAAATTCCAAAAGGCGGCGCCCGCCATTGGGTCCCAAAATACAGAGAAACACCAACGTCCAACTCGGAAACGGAGGATTGCCTTATCTCTCTCATCTGCAACTGCAACTTCAAGCTCGAAGTTCCTGATTCCTTAAACCTAGCAGAAGTTGGTCGAAAATGATAACTATTCCATATGTTACCGCGTTGGCCACATACTTCAGCTACGGTTTGCTCTTCGTTTTCGGTCATATTAGAGACCTCTTCCGAAAAATCACCAACTGTTTCAGCTCTAACAACCTTCAGGCTCGACTTCGCTTAATACTATTTTACCTATTACTATTTTTGTTTTCTTTTCTTTTATATTTGTGTGTGTGTGTGTGTGTGTGTGTTAATGGGCCATTCTTTGTGTCAATGAAATGCTTTTTGTGAAGCAGGGTTACGCTCCAATTTGCTTAGGACACGAGGATTTCTATCAACGCAGGTTATATCAACGAATTCGGGTATTTCGGTTTCTTACGTAACTAGCTATATGCCTTCGTTTGCCTACTTTTTCAGATTGAAGCTCCACGACCAATGGGTTTTGAACACACAGTCTTACCTTCACTGTAGGGGAGGAGGTGTCATTTAAATTTAATACCAAATATCTGATTTCTGCGTACTGTTATTGGAGTAAAATTTTCATATTGACTTGTGTACTTGACCGGGACTTTTTATTATTATTTAAATAATTGTTTTTATATGTATGTTGGTGTGATGCATGTATTTCTTTGGGCAGGACTGTTTTGAGCGTCCAATAGCAAGTGCTCCTGATGCTTGGTTTGATTTGGTTGAACGCTTCTCCAATGACAAAAACAAGACCCTAAAGTAAGAATCCCCTTTTGTATTAAACTAGATGATGTCCCCTTTTGGTTGAAATCATTTTTATGTATATTAAGACCATCATATCATACTTATTTTGTAGTATAATATTTATGTTTGCCTACAAATATTTTTGAATACTTTGAAAATTTATTTTCTTAATTCATACTTACACGGGTTAGAATTAAATGGTACCACAATGTCGGAGTTATGTAGGTGTCATTGAAAGGTTGAAAGTAAATGACATCGTTTTTTGTTTAAGTGTATTTGAGGTGGGATAGTATGAAGGGTTATAGGTATGTGTATATAAAGGAGTAAAAGTGGAAATGGTTAATGGAAATGCAAAGAGTTTTTTGTGTGTGAGAGAGAAGAAAAGTCTTGAAACATTGAACCAAATGAAATAAATAGTAGTCTTAAAATATTGATTAAAAAATGTAACAAAAAGTAGTCTTGAAACATTGAACTAAAAGAAATAAAGAGTCTCTATTTCAATTCTTTTCATAGTGTGTCATATGGTTGAACCTTATGCTTTCCTGCATGAGTTATCTGCTTTTATATATATATATTGATATTGATGATCGAAGCCTCGTTATATCAGGAGCATAGAATGTCTAATGTAGCTCAGTAGCATAACCCGGCCAATTCTCCTGTTAAGGTTAACTTGGATTTGAATTCCCCTCCCCCACTCCTTGTAAAAAAAACAAAAGGAGTATAGATTTTTGGTCATTGTCTTTCTGTAAGCTGTTGTATTGATGTTGTCTAGTTCTCTTGACGCAGACGAACCACAAGGGTACGTAGATGCCTTAATTTGGGGTCATACAGCTACCTTGGCTTTGCCGCACCAGATGAATACTGCACACCCCGGGTTATTGATTCATTGAACAAGTATTCACCAAGCACCTGTAGTAGCCGGGTAGATGGAGGTGGGTTATTGTGTTGCAAGAATTTTATTTTGATTTTTGATTTTTTTTGGTCTTTCCTTCTTATGAGAAGTTTCACTATTACGGTTTTGCCAACAGGCACTACTGTATTGCATAAAGAATTGGAGAAGCATGTTGCAAACTTTCTTGGGAAACAAGATGCGATAGTTTTTGGCATGGGATATGTAACAAACTCTGCTATCCTTCCAGTCTTGATTGGGAAGGTATGTATGTGCAGTTAAATAATTAGAGCACCTGGTAAAAGAGTGTTTTTAATTTTTCTTGCAAGTGATTTTGAGCTGTGTACAATGTTAATATGCAGGGAGGTTTGATTATCAGTGATTCTCTGAACCATTGCTCCATTGTCAATGGTGCAAGAGGATCTGGAGCTACAATTCGTGTTTTTCAGCACAACTGTAAGTATATATAGCGTTTGTCTGTATAAAAAAAATAGAGATTTTAAAATGTGCATTTTAAAAATAATAGATAGTATTTGTAATAATCAATTACTTAAACAGGACTTTGTCATTCAAATACATAGCCAAGTAGAGTGTGTCATGAAACAAACTCAAATTTTTACTTCCAAAACAACTAAAAATGTTAAGCCAAACTAAAATTATACCAAAATTGTAAGTGAGAGAGATGACATGTGATGAAGAATCAAAACACCAAAACATATCAACTAAAAGTAGACCTGCAAGAAAGAATCAGAAATTCACTGCAAAAAGAAGAAAATCGAAGAAAGAAAGATGGTAATCACCTTTGTTGTTGTGGGTAGAACATGAAATCAATGGAAGAAAGGTGCAGAGAGAGTAATAGAAAATATATAGAAACAAAGACACAGCAAAAATATGTTAACAAAGGGAGAAGAACGATTGGTGGAAGTGTAATGGTAAGGTGAATTATGATGGGGAGAAGAAGAATCAAGAAAGGTTACTGACGTGGCATAACAAGAGAATAAAAAAATTGATTGCAAATCCTCCATTATTATATATTGTATAGATTGTCAGTATGAGGCTTCTTTTGGATGCAAATTATACTTCCAAGAATGTACTTTTGAGTGTATTACTTATGTTTCTCCTTCTCCAACTTGTGTACAGCACCCTCTCACTTGGAGGAAGTTTTGAGAGAGCAAATTTCCGAGGGACAACCAAGGACTCATAGACCCTGGAAGAAGATAGTTGTTATTGTTGAGGGAATCTATAGCATGGAAGGGGACTTCTGCAAACTTCCTGAGATTGTTGCAATCTGCAAAAAATATAAGGTTGTGCAAGATGGTAGCTTTAATAGATGAACTCAACTTTCATGACTTTTAAGTAACCATAATGAGGTTCAGCTTTTTAACTTTTCTTGTCATTCTTATAATCTTTCTGCTGCTTCATAGGCATATACATATTTGGATGAGGCCCACAGCATTGGAGCCATAGGAAAAACAGGAAGAGGTGTTTGTGAGCTCTTAGGTGTGGATCCTGCCGATGTAGATATAATGATGGGAACTTTTACCAAGTCATTTGGATCATATGGCGGCTACATTGCAGGATCCAAGGTTGCTTTTCACCATTTTAAGTATACTTTAAGTCTGCTGAACAGCGTTGATCACAATCTGGCCAGAATAAATAGAAAGCACAATATATACCATCATTTGCAGTTATTTCAATTTTTAACTTCCTGAATTGATAAAAATCAAGGTCAGTGAAAATTTGAGAGACTTGTCATTCATTTATACCCTCCTTCTTATAAATTATATTTTACTTATATTTCTTGTTTATTGTCCAACTCTAAGTCTAGCGCTCAAAGCTGATTCATAGGAACCCCTGTTATGTTGTTAACATACCTATGACTGACTACAGATTCAGAGAGCATCATAAAATTTAGTTGAGGCTGAGTGGTGTGGACCTTGTGGACTTTTAGTGGTTTTCTTGGGTTAGCCAAATTACGCATTGAAGGAATTTCACAATTTAAGATCATGTATTTTTTTTATCAGTCATAAACTTTACATGAATTGTGAGATTGCCCTCTAAATACTCTACTGGATCCAGTATTGAGAAAAATGTAGTAGTGATAGGAAAGCCACTTTATCTATTACAATACACAATTGTCATGTTCCGATATTACATGTAGAACAGGCGTCAAGGACTAAGCACAAGTCTGTTATGTTTTCAATAAAATTCAAATCTTTGGTATTCAAATGTCTACTTTATGAAAAGTCATTTTCTCCTAGAATTGTCAATATATAGTTGAGTAAAAAACATTTGAAGTCTGAGTTGCATTTAATGCAGTTGAAACTTGATTTTTTCTTCAGGAGCTTATTCAATACTTGAAATACACTTGCCCTGCTCATCTGTATGCAACCTCAATGTCACCACCAGCGGCAGAACAAATAATATCTGCCATAAAGGTTATTCTTGGAGAGGATGGGACCAGTAGAGGTATACTTCATTTTAACTTTTACTGCTTGGACTTCATTATTATCCAAAGCTTTCTCCTGCTTTATATGAATACAATTTAATGAGCTTCTGTTTCCTTGTAGGTGCCCAAAAACTTGCTCGAGTACGGGAGAATAGCAACTTTTTCAGGTCGGAACTGCAGAAAATGGGTTTCAAGGTTCTTGGTGATAATGATTCGCCAGTAATGCCAATTATGCTTTACAATCCAGCAAAAATCCCAGCTTTTTCACGAGAGTGCCTCAAGCAGAATGTGAGTCCATCCATCCCAGATATGTTCCCTGATATTTTTTTTTTTTTTTAGAATTTTTCCCTGATATTATATATATATATAAGTTAGGTTCAAGTTACACCTGGTGTAACTCTAAACAATGTTACACCACTTAATATTTTTTAATTGGATTCAAATTTTGACAAATCCACTGTTAGATTATATTATCCTTGTATATTCTTCATGCTTGCAAAATTTCGAAGTGATCAAAGATTAATATTATTATTATTTTTTAACTGTATATGTTAATTTAAATGATGCTGTCGCAGGTGGCTGTCGTGGTAGTGTCATTTCCAGCAACCCCGCTGCTGTTGGCAAGAGCTCGTATATGCTTATCTGCTTCTCATACCAAGGAAGAGCTGCTCAAAGCCTTGGAGGTAAATTCTAATATAACCTTTTCCTCATTTCTGGCTGTAATTTTGATCATTTCAGTGCTTATCCTCTTTGATTCTTATTTCCTACGTGTTTATAGTTGCAAATGCATTCTTTTCCAGTATAGGCTTAGGCTTTTAGTACATTCTTCTTGTATTTATCCAAGGAAGTAAACGTTGTGCAGGAACAATTATATATGTTATATTAGACTATTAGTACATTCTTGATTTTGAAATTTGTTTTCTTTTCCAGGTAATCAGTCAGATTGGTGATCTGTTGGGTATAAAATACTTTGGTGCTGAACCAAAGAAGCATCAACAAGAGGAGAAGATGATGAAGTTGGAATGAATGAAAACTTTTGGCCTCAATTGTCAGTTATGAGCACTAAGCATCCAGCTAGGGTTAAGGTTGATGAAGCTGGAGTGTGAAATACAACCTTTTGCCTTGCTTGGTATTTTCCTTTAAGCTGACTTCTGGCATCACCTGCAGTGACCTGCCCTATTGTGTAATTTGTTGTATTTGCTGTAATATGAGCTTATACCTTGCTCTAAGTGGATCTAACTCCAAGAGATCCTCATTGTTCATATGTATAAGTGTAAATTGAGTGTCATATCCTGGTAGGACTATATCTTTTTGTTTGAATTAGACATTACTAATTTTCCCATAAAAATCTTATAAGCTGAAGTGAGCAATTAAAAAAAATAGTTGAAGTGACACAAGTCGCATTGATTGCTACGCATGTTCCTTAAGTTATCTACTTCTGTCTTGTCTTTCAATGATTGATACAGCTGTGAATGGATTTGATTTGTGGGAACTTACATCATCTACTTGGTACCTCTTTTGAGAGCTCACCAATTCCTTAAGTTATCTACTTCTACCTTTCTTCCAAGTAGATAACACAAATCAAAAGAGTGTACTTGGTACCTCTTTTGGTTTTAATTTGTGTAGAGTTGCCACTTATTTTCTATTTACAAAAAAAAAAGAGAAAAAAAAAACTATAAAAATACAAAAGCATATGGCTGAATTGCATCAAATTCTCATTAATTGAAATGTGTAAAATTGGTAGAAATTACATAGCTTTGGTCCTGTTGATGCTCATTTTGGCAAAAAGGCCCAATGACAAGAAAAAGCCTAACAATATGAAAGGGGTGAAGAAATGAGAATTAACAAAGTAAGAAAAACCCATAAGCCTGAATGACAGAAATAATGGTATGCAGGCTCACAAAATAGTAAAAGGGCCTCAAGGAAAGAAAATGGGCCCAAGGGAGCTCCAAAGAAGGAAGTAGCAAGCCCATGAGAATCATAAGAAGTAGAAAGTAAGCAAAAAGGGGCCGGAGGAGCCCAAAGAGAGGGATTAGTAAATGAGATTGATTCAAATATCAATAAACCCGAAAGTAAAAGATATGATAATTAGGCCGGAGAAGCCCAAAGGGATAAAATGGGCGAGGAAGCCCAAGATGGTATGAGAAATAACCCAGTAGAGATGCTGGGCAATGTGAACTAAGAGAAGGAATAATACATGGCAGGCCCAAAAGAGGCCTAGCAGACACAAGTTAAGTGATATCATGGCAGAAGCAATGCAGTGGCGTGGCAGGAATACCAATTGACCCACGAATAGGAAGTAAAAGGAGACAGGGGCTGAATTACAAAAGAGAAGGTCCATACCCAAGAAATACCCAGCCCAAAGAAGAAACGAGATGCAAAGAATGAAGACCCAATGACTCATTCACGCCACAAAGAGTTAAAATGAGCAGTAGAACATGCAGTAAGACTAGACTAACCCGCAGGCAATGACAAATGCATGAACACCAGACAAGCCATGGACTCGTATGGGAGTGGAGCACGCATAAGGTCCAAGCACCACCCACTTGTACTCAGCCAATACAGGGGCAGTGAGCCATGGGTCAGAGGTAAGAAAGGGTATGGTCTGACAGTGGGGAGAAGGGAGAAGTCTATTTTGGGATTCCCATTTAGGCTCTTTTGGGGGAAATATCTTGCTGAGATGACATATCACCCAAAAGAGAGAAAGATAAGCTGGAATCACTAGGTGCATGCCATAGGAGTTAGTAAGAGAGAATACCTAACCCTTATCCGAATGGGAATGCCACAGAAAGCAATAAAATAAAACAAAACTCCCTTTATCTGGGAATGGAACATGGCGCAGCTAGCACAGGGTAGTGGTGGTGGCTGGGCAGCCAGCAAACCAGTGGGTGCCCGAGAAGGACACCCACAACAGGCCAAAAGAAGTTAAGAGGTAAAATGGTAAATCTTATCACCACAGGAACTATAAGAAGGCCTTAGCTGTGCACAATAAACAACAACAGGAGAACAAGGAAGAACAACAGGAAACATAGAAAGAAAAGAGAAATAGAAAGCAGAGAAAACAAAGAGGATAAACAAAAAGAAAGAAAATAAGAGAGTAGGAAGTGAAATGAGAAAATAAAAATGTGATAGTGTATGCACCAATAGGCTACTTCATTCTCTCCCTCTCAATAGCCTACTCTTTAGCAAGTTAAAGGATTTAATATTAAGCCACTTAGGTCCATTCTTTCAAAGTGTGCAATTTCTATGGCAGGATTTTCCTGTGAGATTGCTCACATTGGAGATTGATTCCTTTCTTGGACTTAAATCTGCTAAGGAGTCAAGTTTAGCAGACTAATCCCCTTCCCCTCTTTTATCATGATTGTTTAAGCATTAACATCATTTTTTTTATTGTTGCTAACTTATTTCTACCATACTCATATTATTGCGTTTTCCTATTGCAAAGTTGTTTAAATATTATCTTTGGTTAGCAGCTAGCACTTTAGTTAGAATATCACTCTTTCTTTTATTATTTTGTCATATTATGTTCCTCCTACCATAACGTTTTGTGACAGCACCCTCTGCCGTGGGCACGTACCAAGATCTTTATAAAGGATTCCTGGCTTATGTATAAGCTAGCTTAAGGTGGGTTTCAGTTGAGCCAGTCCCAAATCTCCTACCTTAGAACTATTAGGCCTCAGTACGGCAAGAATAGTTCAGCCCAGAATACAAAAAGGTCCGCCACATTTAAATTGGCAACTCCACTGGAGAGTTGGGACAAAGACAAGGAAGGTAGACAAAGCCCTCGCAAGCTATGCCCCCATGATCAAAGACAACGCGGAACATGAGTGTCATGCCCTCGCAGGCAGAGTCAAGACCAGCAACACCCCACCAACACCAGCCTAACTAGGCGGATGCTGTCAACGAAGCGGGGGCTAGACCCAAGCAATACCAAAGAGTCCCCACTGATAATGCCAACTCTTTCATCGAAGTGCTGCAGTTTGTGCAGCATTCCCAGTAGCAGATAATGGAAGAAATTTGTCAAATGAAGGCGGACAAGACAAAAGAAAAAGGAAGCTAGCATGACCCAAAGCATGTGGTAGACAAGGAAGAAACCTCTGTAGGGGGTGGCCCGCTAAATACGGAGTAGCGTTTCATTACCATGGCCGTAGTTGCAGCGCTCCTAGAACAAGAAAGGGCCAAAGCGCGTAGGGAAAGATTATATGCATGAAGGCCTCCTTACCCGTTGAGAATACTAAGCAAACCAATTTTCCATGTCAAAAAGTATCAACAAAAAGATTTGAATATTTTACAAAAATATTACATGAATTAAAAAAAAAAAAAGGATAATGGAGTTAATCTTTTAAGTATATGTCATAACCACATAAACAAAAGATAATTTCAAAATTTTGGGAAAAATATATTTTATTTTGAGAGTAGACTAATTACATTAAAAAAAACTATAAATATATTAATTATAATTACAATAAACATAAAAAAAAATCATATATATATATATATATATATTCCTTTTATTGATTATGCTAGTTGTGGGCCAGGGAAAAGTATTTCAGTCATGGTTTTAAAAACCAGACAAGGGTAAAAACCATTTTTGCCTCCGGTTTTTGGTTTAACTCGGTTTTTGACCGATTTTAGAGAGTTTTTACTAGACTGAATTGGTGCCTAGTTGAAACAATTGGATTGGCCGGTCCGATCCAATTTTTAAAACCATGATTTTGGGCAATATTGTTATCAAAACTTCAGAACTTGTCGGTTTCTCTTTGTTCCTTTTTCTTGCATTTCAACAATATCAATACCGAATTATACATCTTTCCTCATTTAGCTAAAAAACTTTGCACAGTATACTTATAGCAAATAAACTCAAATTTTAGCAATATTTAGCCAAAGGACTCTGGGGAATGGAGCTTTGGTAACATTTGTTTTGTTTCATTTTTTGTTTTTCTTTTCTTTTTCTATGCAAATTCAAACCACTGGGTTTTGAACACATAATCGTTCCTTCACTATGGTTTGGGGGGGGGGGGGGGGGATGAGAGGAGGAAGTGTCATTCAAACTTAGTACCAAATGTCTGATTTCTGTATGCTGTTATTGGTGTAAATTTTCATATTTACAACATATTGACTTGTAAACATGATTGGGACTTTTATTTTATATGTTGGTGTGATTTATGTGTTTCTTTGACAGGATTGTTTGAGCATCCAATAGCAAGTGCTTCTAATACTTTGTTTGATGTGGTTGAACGCTACTCCAATGACAATAACAAGACCCTAAAGTAAGACTCCCCTTTTTGTATTAAATGATCGAAGCCTTCTTATATCAGTAGTATAGAATTTTGGCCATGAGTTTTGTAGCTCAGTAACATAACCCAAAAAGGAGTATAGAGTATTGATGTTGTCTAGTTCTCCTGATGCAGACAAACCACAAGGATGCGTAGATGCCTTAATTTGGGGTCATACAACTACCTTGGTGTTGCTGCATCAAATGAGTACTGTACACCCTGGGTAATTGATTCATTGAACAAATATTCACCAAGCATCTATAGCAGCAGGGTAGATGGAGGTGGGTTATTGTGTTGCAAGATTTTTATTTTTTTGATTTTTTAGTCTTTCCTTCTTGGGTACTTGTCAATGAGAAGTTTCACTATTATGGTTTTGCCATCAGGCACTACTGTATTACATAAAGAATTGGAGAAGCAGGTTGCAAATTTTCTTGGGAAACAAGATGCAATAGTTTTTGGCATGGGGTATGTAACAAACTCTGCTATCCTCCCAGTCTTGATTGGGAAGGTACGTATGTGCAGTTAAATAATTTAAACACCTTGTAAAAGAGTGTTTTTAATTTTTCTTGCATGTGATTTTGAGCTGTTTAAAATGTTCATTTGTAGGGAGGTTTGATCATCAGTGATTCTTTGAACCATAACTCCATTGTCAACGGCGCACGAGGATCTGGAGCAAAAATTTGTGTTTTCCAGCACAACAGTAAGTATATATAGCATCTGTCTGTTTAATAAACTCATAATTTTTACTTCCAAAAAAACTAAAAATGTTAAGCCAAACTAAATTTATACCAAAATCGTAATGAGAGAGAGGACTTGTTATGGGGAATCAAAACACCAAAACATATCGACTAAAAGTAGACCTGCAAGAAAGAAGTAGAAATCCATTGCAAAAAGAAGAAAATCAAAGAAATCATCTTTGTTGTGCATAGAACATGAAATCAATGGAAGAAAGGTGTAGAGTGAGTAATAACAAATTTATAGAAACAAAGATGGAGAGAAAAATTTATCAAAGTGAGAAGAAGGATTGGAGGAAGTGTGATGGTAAGATGAGGGATTATGGGGAGAAGAAGAGTCAGG